>VXBQ01001384.1:348858-414375 GCA_013400175.1 Phainopepla nitens
ATCCTTTCAATAAATACCTTTTTATTCCTTTTGCTCTCTTTAGCCTCTGATCCACGTCAGCCTTTCTAGGCATCACATTGTCCCAAGAAGACTCACATTTTCATGATTCTGTGAAGTGTGCAGATGTAACCTTTTCGCTACTGTATTCACTTTTACCATACACTGTCTTTCTAATTTTATTTGAATGTTATGATGGCATAAGAACCCATTCTTCACCAGCACTGGAAATCTTCAGATTTAATTTCCCACACTGTGAAACTGGTGACAATTAAGTGAAGATTTGCCTTAAACTTACCCATTAGCCACTTCATTATGCTGCCTCTGAGCTTTACTCTGCATTTCAACTGCCCATAGAAACCAGTTTTAGGCAATCTGTTTTCCAACATGAGAAGCAGGTCTGGCATAAATGGATGTCCTATAATCTTGCTTCAGTGTTGACAATGTGACAGCAATTTAGGAATGCATCATTCAGGGTAATATCCTGCAGTTTTATGGCAGCAAGGTCATGAAAGCAATGCATCAGAAATGGTTTGGATGCGAGATGTGGAGATGACAAAACGTCCAAGTTTTGTAGCCATACACAGAGTGACAATAACCAATGTACAATAGATATTTACCTTTTTTTGAACTCCACATGTCTCCTATTTCAGATGTGTTGCTTTAACATCCTGTATACTTTACTGGCTTTTGCTATTCCCTGCATGCCTTTGCTATTAACTACGGTGTTTTGAAAAAAGTATGCTGGTGAAGTAGCATTGCTGTTCTCACAAATTTCAGTAGCGTAGCATCAGCACAGACTACTGCCTCAGGATATTTTCCAATACAGCAAGCTTAGGGCCAGACCTCTTTTTCCCCTATACTAATGGCCTGGCCAATCTCTTGGCAGAGGGGCTGAAACAGCCGATAATACATAGCCTGCTTAAATATGTTTGAGTAACCAATACTCAGTCATCAGCAAAGAGCAAGTAACATAAGTCAGCAGATATGGGACCCCAGATTTAATGTTCAGATTACATATTCTGGCATCCATATGGTATTGAATCTGGTTATCTTTCCTCTTGACTCAACAAATCAGATGTTAAACAGAAGTGTCAAAGAATGCAATGTATTTTATGACCTCTTTGACAGTAAAGGGTTCTGGAAATCCTTCTTGATCAAGAACCTTCATACTGTGCAGCATGAAGTATATTCCCAGTCCTTTCCAAACTGCTGAATTTGCACAAAAGTCTCCAGATACTTCCTAAGTTGATAGCATTGAAAGCCACATACAGGATGGTAATTCTGTTCCCTATGCTTTCAATTCACCAGGACACAAAAATTGTTTTAACACTGCCTGTAACTACCTCCTGCTGTGACAGACAGATGTGTGATAACCACATTATTTCTAGAAAGATCATCCCGCCTACAAGGTCCATCTGCAAGCCCTTCCAGCTGGCATCTTTCCAAAAATAGCCTGGTTAGTACACAACTTACCACTAGAGCAGAAAGCAGCGTGAGCTCCTGAACTTCAGAGCCATCATCTCCTTACGCAGCTGACAAAGCATCAGTCTCTGTATTTGAATAATTTGGCAGCAGTGCCAATCAACCATACTGGCTTGCTCTGCAACACATTGGAGCGTTTAGGAAGTGATACTACACTTGGCAGTGCTGGTCCTTGTTTCTAGATGACTATCTGTAGAACTTCAATTAGAGCTCTCTCAGAGATGACATGCACATAGTTTAATAAACCCTTGTAAAGCTCATCACAAAAAAAGGTGGGACGTCTTTTCATTTAGTTAAAAATGTTCAATTAGATACAGAGAAATACGGTGATGCTGATTTCAGGGTCTTAAACTGTTTTTATAAAAGTAAGAAAGCACATTTCTGATTTAGATGTTGCTGAATTTCTTCTACATTCTTTGTGCACCCCTATTATCTGATGTAAAGCTCTTGTGTCCTTCCTGTCCAGGTGCACGTGAGCAGCCTTACTGTTTAAATATATTTTGTCTGCTGTTCAAAATATCTCAGTGTTAGGCAGCTGTTAATGCAAGAATGAATAATTGCAAAGATTACTTCCTCTGCAGTAATGTGTTGCATACTGTCTGTGCTGACATGATTGCCAATGCAAAGAAAGTGTCATTCTGGTGAAGAGTACTGACTGCATATAAACACAGTTTATAATTCCTTGAGACTCCTTTCTCCTTCTTTCTTGAAAACAGCGCTATCTCTTCAAAGGGCTGCTCTAAAACTTCACTACAGCACACATGAGCCAAATTCTTGTTGTTCCGAGGCTGAACATGCACATGAGATGCCTGTGACAGGCTGTTAGAGGCAGTAATCTCTGCCTGATCTGCCTCACACATTCTTCAACCCCAGGCATTGCAAGAGGCCATTTCAGCCAATGGCAGAGTTAATCATAATAGAAAATGAAAGTGTACACAGGCTGCCTGTGTGAAAAAGGGTTAATGAGACCAGTCCTATCAGAGGATGATAGAGTTTACCTTCTCTAAACACTTGAAATTCTACAATGACAGAACGAAGGTAAACACATTAGAAAAGACAAATGAGAGATGGTGAAAGAACAATAAGGGGAGCTGAAATACAGCCCTGCACCTAGCAGTATTAGCAAAGTGTACTTTTAAATACATGTCTACTATAAGCAGAATGAAGCACTTTCAATTGCGGTTAAAAACCTAATAGGTTTTGTAAAAACTCTGGATTTCTAGCTTTATATCTCCATATTCTCTGCCATGGATGCAAAACACTCAATGCTCAGTCAGATTGATGGAATAATATTCATAATAGGTGAAGAGACCTAATAAACCAGGCATGTACTTAAAGAACATATATGCTAAGATGCTGATCCTTGTAATGTATCAACATTCTTCCTCTAATATTTAAATATAAACTGGAATACTCTACCTGAATTCTTACTTCTAAAATTCTCATTCTTTAGGAAATCTTTAAGGTTGCTAAGATTTCGATCTTTGTGCATACATGAAAATACTCATATTGTAGGTGTTGTTTCTGGATGTCTGGAGGAGTCCCTCACTTAACTGTTCTTTTAATAACTATCATCAAATATTCCATAAAGGGATCACACAATTTTTTATTTACAACCAAAGGTATTACTTATCAGAACTGGCAGATGTGGTTGCTTGGTGAGCTACTGCAATTTCATATACAAAAGAGAAAAATATGCCATGCTAATGTTCTGTTTCCACCTTTGGAAAGCTCAGCAAGTCAACGAAATTCCCCTCTTTCAGTGATAAAAGACATTATGCAAAAGACCACTGAAGTTTAAACATATTAAATGCTTTTCCTACGAATGAGTGAAAAAAAAATGATGCGACTTAGGAAACACCTGCATTCTTCTCTATGTTTATATTGCCACTTGGGTCTCCAGTTCCTGTTGTGATGGTACAGCTCAAAGTCATTGTAGGAGCATTAATCCAAACACAAAAACAACAGAGAGAGAAAATTCCTTTCAGATACATTTAGCATCTGACATATTCCCTTCATTTGTGCATTAATTGGTAACAGACATTTTTGAGCATCCTGCAACAGGAGGTGATTTGACTTTCACAAATTTCCCTAAGAGCAGAAACATCATCAGGAGCAATTTCAAGGAAATAATTATGGTCTAGACAGATTTATGACTTCTAAAGACCTAATCCAAAGCACATTAATGTCAGTGGAAGGACTCCCATTGACATCAAAGGCCTTTGGATCAATCCCCAACTGCTGTGGGAATGAATTCAGAGCAGTAATGATGGTGGACTAAATGCACACTTGGAGTTGAAATGTTACCACCCAGACCTCTTTATTCCTCAAATCAGATTAAAAAGTCATTTTCTGCCATTTCACAATTACTTCCAGATGCGCATCATCTCAAATGGCATTTTCATCCATCTGTATGAACCAAACATGCATAGAGATAGAGAGGTTCTATACTGCCTGAACTAATAACACAAATGAAAACCACAAGGGAAAATAATGTTGGAATTGATGAAGTTCTTGTTTTAAATGTGAACTGAGAAGCCCTGGACTTCATTTATTCCCTCTAACTACTTTGTGATAGAGCTTCCAGGCCCACCACTTCTTTATTTACTGCCACAGTAGATTTCTTCTAATTAAATTTTCAATATTTTTCTCTAGCCCACTAAGCAAAACAAAAGAATACACATAAATCAGTGTTAGCCTCAAACTTGGCAGCCTGAAAACTGTCACAAATGTCAGCTTCATATACTCTGCTTAATAACAGCTCTGCTGTCCCTTCTGTCCTCTTAAATGTCTACTTACATGCTAAATAATTTGAAGCATCACTCTTCTCTGACCATGTTAATCTAGTTTCATTCCCTTAGCAGTCGGTAACATTTTAGACCATAAAATGAAATGCTGATGTTGTGTGTGAGTGAAAATCCATTCAAAGTTTTACACAGTCAGACTCAACTCCAGGATATGATAGATCAGTCACCAGCATCATCTGTTACTCTAAAGTGCACGCACCTTCTATTTACTTCAGTTTATCAATACTGTGGTTAGGCAGGTTTAGTTCTCATGTATTCATTCTGATACGTGCATGTTATGAACTACTCAATGATCTCAAGTTTTTCAAGGAGGTATAAATTAGATACTAGGAAAAATTTCTTCATGGAAAGGATTGAAACAGGCTGCCCAGGGAAGTAGTGGAGTCACCATCCCTGGAAGCATTCAGAAAACCTGTGGATGTGGTTTGGTGGCTAGGCTGGACTTGGTGATCTTGGGGGTCTTTTCCAACCAAAACAATTCAATGATTCCACAGCTGAAATCTGCCTTACTAAGCTAGTATTAGGAAGTTCAAGACTTTCTTGAGGAAGTTATACATAACAGACTTTTTTATCAAATGACATATATTTCCTAACTCCATCCTTCCATTCCTATTGAATGTCTGACCTGTTATCTCAGCCTCTGTGCTCTTCTCTACTCTTCAGAAAACAAGATTTTTTTTTTTATCCTTCTTTACTTACTATGTGTGGGAAACCAGATTATTAGTGACTGGGTAATCCTACTATCTAGATTCAAAAATTAAGAGAGGTAGAGAACAGGTAGAGAACAAGGTAGAGAACAATTCAATGCTGTTAGGGAAAAAATATACACTGATCATTGGTTACTAAGAGTTTTTGGATCAGAAGGGGATTCAGTTTAACAGAGGAAGGCAGTATTGGCTAAAAGCATCCAAGGAATTAAAATAGTTTATAGTTAATATATTTTCTGGGCTATACCTGTAACTGGTGCTTTAAGTATGTTTTACTCACCACCTGTGATGCAAGGAGTTATTTTTATCATTGTTTCAACTTGATTTCCGCAAGAATCGAAGCTTATGTGAATGGACTGTGTACATGTTTGTAACTTTTCATATTCTCCTATCACATCTAATAACTCAGCCTGGCCAATTCAGTCCACTGTGCAGAGGCACAAAAGTTAGTCATTAAGCTCTCACAAGTGCCATGGAAGTAGGTGTCTAGAAAAAGGGGGAATCCTACTGTTAGTCCAATTAAAGGCCGTCAAAGAATCACTGGCATTCATCCTTCAGCTGCAAGTTCACAGGAACTGCTCTTGGCTTCTTTCTAAACAGGTGCTGCTCCAGTATTTTCTACCATGAAAAACTAACTCAGTGTAATTCAATATGCCAGATGTTAGTATGTCCCTCTGTTTACTCAAAAGTGTTTTTTCAAGGCACATCAAGGAGGAGCAGCAACATACTTTAGTGATGATTTGGCACCATCTTTTAGATGACTTGACACTCCAGTGCATTTGTTATCAGAAGCACATGAGAGCACTGCACCTGGAATATACACACTAAAAAAGTACAAGTGCTTCAATTTAAATTTGCTGGATTTCATTAGTTTAACACAAATAAACAAAGTATTCCATCAATTCCCAAAGGTAGAAGGCAACCTTGGGAATGATATGTGTGAAACCCATAACACATTAAAATATATGTAAAGCATGCTGCTAAGGAATTGTCGAAAAAAAAATAAAATTAGTTAGGGATGAATTTCTCCAGCACATAACTGTCAGACCTCTTCTATCTTTACATCTTATTGGTGTGAATACGCACAGTAGATAAATGAGACCCTTGAACAAGATAAAAATAAGAAAGTAACTTTGCTAGTAATACTGAACTTCACTACCAGGGAGATTTTATCTTAACATGCACCTTTTATATTGTGGACATGCTCCCTTCCACCACAGCTTTTTAAAATTTTTAATATATTTTCAATACATTCAAGGCAAAATTCAGTTTGGCCACCTGTAGGCTGCTTCAAGTCACAGGAGGAAGGAGATGACACAGAACTACACACTATGTTCATAATGGAATACATAGTTTAGACAATTTCCCAGACTTTAAACAGGTATGTTCGCTTTACTGGTGTGCATTAGGTAAGGTGAGACAGTCTCTTTTTCTCTATGAAAATATTACAAATGTTATCAGATATCTCCTACTCTAATGATTCAATGTGATCTTATACACTAGAGAAAACCAAACAAACAAATCAATAAACAAATCAGGATACCCAAATGAGCATATACATAAACCAGTACATTAAGTATACTTTTCTTCTAGTACAATGTATCATGGTATTAATATTGTGATGGAAACTTGGGAAAAACATCAGTATCAACTTCTAAAAAATAAAATACTAGTATAACTCATTTGAGAAATATGAATGCACATGACTCTGAAGTGATGATTCCTTATTAAATGCATTCCTGCAGAGGAAGAGAAAGCATTTGTTCCTAATATTGCCTCCCTTGGCAATTCACATCCAGCCATTCAAATAAGTCAGAGAAAACACTTCGGTTTTTAGATCCACTTTCAAGGAATTTAGCCCTGATATATTAGGCAATGCAGTTACTTCAGGAAAACTTGTTTTCAATCAGAGTGTCAAAGTCAATATATAAGGCGCAAAGGTAAGAAACCTCATCCTTATTTTGCCTTTCTTTCAGACTACAGCCATCAGGGGGAATTGTGCCTGTTGCAGTAAGGAAGGTGTACAAGCAACCACCAAGAGGTCTCGCTACCACGAACATTGCTTTGGGATTAGGGGAATACATGTGGTTAAGTAAAAAATAATTTCCTCATATGACAGGTGAATTCCCTTCCCGTTTTTATTATTACTATCCAGAATATTTATGATGAGAGAGACCATTGCTTTCCTCTTCCACAGTTCTGCAATATTTTAAGCTATTTCTGAGCCTTTCAAAACTCTGCCTAGACCCAAATACTATCAATGCATGCTTGTGGTACATAAATATTTGTTTATGCAAGTATATTTTAATTCAAACATTTAATCTTGCCAGGTAAACATAAGAAAAATAATGCTGATATAGTTTTTACAAAAGATTTAGCTCATAGTTTTAATTTCCTGTTTATATTAGCTTACCTCACTTGATGAAAACACCAACACATCTTAAGAAGTACTTTTTTTTTCTGGTTTCTCAAGAAAACATTTGATTGCTACCACTTCATTAGAGACATCAGCTTTTCATTTGAACAAGATTTAAATTGAGGGAAGTTGTTGAAAAAATGGGGCTGATGTGCCTCTGCAGTACTTTAATACCTGGTTGCTCATATCTAAAGTTATTTTTATGCTGAATATCAATATGCAATTATAAAGAGACAACATAAGTGCTGGGCCTCTGCAGAAGATTCTTTGGGCATTTGTAAGCTCCTTGCTTATTTATGCTGCCAGAGTCTATCAAACAACTCTCCTGTCGGCACAATCAAGCCACCAAAACGAATGGCTATAAATACAGTCAAAGAAAGAGATAACAATAAGCAGAACAACCAAGTCCTCATTTGAAGATGAAACAGCAGTTTTGAGTGAGCAGTATGTGATTAACCTGCTGTATATGGGGTCAACATGATTTATTCTCAGAGCTATGCAGTCAGCCCTTAGTCCTGGAACACACTTGCTGTCAGAGACAAGCTTTTCTCAAATCAACCCTCCCCTATGTCTCGCTAACACTTGGGAGCTCTTACTTAGGAAAATTAACTGTTATGTCCTTCATTTAAATTATTTCCACCCCGACTGAAAATAATTGTTAGTCTAACAGACAGTTTATCCATGTGCACTTTCTTCTCTACTGTCTACTGCCTTTCTGTCTCTATCTGCTGCCTGCAACGCTTCAGCACTCTCAAAGTAGATCTTGAAAACCATTGACAAAAAGGGAGAAAAAAGAGGTGTCCTTATTCTGTCTAAATTCTGAGTATTGCTAGAACAGTACTCTCTTGGCTCAATGCCAAAGAATAAAAAGCAGCAGACCATTACATTTTAACACAATCAAGTGGTTCAAAATACAGGGATAGTACTGGCTTTGCTTTGAACCTTTAATAGCAGCACCACAATTCATTTAAAAAGCTACTCTGTGTGTAGGGACGAACCTCTTACCTTTTGTAGCTATTCGAACACACTGAGTTTTGGTTTCCTGTTAAGGAAAGAAAAGTAAAGAAAACAGTCAGATCAAGGGCTTTTTCTCGCCCTCTCCGCTCTGTAAATTCATCTTAGATCTACTGATCAGCTGGTACAACCCAATGAGTTGGCTCAGGGCTTTGGGCTTAGCAGGGGTGGAGGCTGGGGAATTTTGTCTTGGTTGGACTCTAATTATCCAAGATAACAATATAGCAATATAGCAAAATTTCAGGTTATTCAAATCAAATGGAAATCATGACAGAAAAATACAAAAAGAGGGTGCAGCAGGAGGAAAAGGGAGGAGTAAGGCTCCTATTTATGTCACAGCACAAAAATCCTGAGCTTGTGTTGACCTGAAACAGCACTGTGCAGCAAAGAAGATCCATTTGCTCAGCACTGTCTCCAAAATTATATCTTGCTATATCCTGACACTCTTAAAGAGTCACCTGAAGCATGGGAGCAATACGCTCCCTCATGCTTCTGGGTGTGGAACAAGCACAGATGCAGTTCAGATATCCCTCCACATATGACACAGTTAATCTACAACCTGTACTGTCTGCCCAGGAGACAGTGATTTGACAGCAATGTGCTTCAGAAGATGTTGCACACGCAAAGACAATTTGAGTGTAATTTACCACTCTCTCCTTTCCCCTCAGAAGTTTGGTCAGCAATTAAAACAAATGAATAGAGAAATGACTTGGTTAAGCACAGTCTGGAAAACTTGAATAGACAAGGGTCAATCATAAATGGGACTTCTGACCTTACTGTACAATGTGCAGTCATTTTAAAGGCAAACATACTGAAATAGCATAAGGCTGTGTGAGAGGATGCACAGCAGCTGCTGTGGTATTAGATCACTTTAAACTGTATTAGCATGTAATTTGAAAATATAATAATGACAGTTCCACTCTATAAAA
Organism: Phainopepla nitens; assembly: GCA_013400175.1. Classification (NCBI taxonomy): domain Eukaryota; kingdom Metazoa; phylum Chordata; class Aves; order Passeriformes; family Bombycillidae; genus Phainopepla; species Phainopepla nitens. The sequence goes on from VXBQ01001384.1 coordinate 358,214, forward strand.
TGTGCTCACTCTAGTCCTCCATCCCTCAGCATTCCATCCCCGAATACTTCCCCTGGCTTCTGTCTCCTCTTGAAGATTCAAAAGCAACAGTTAAAAATACATTGATACCAGTTTGTAAACACAGAGTGTAAGGAGCTAGCAAAAATCTAAGCTGATGCACTGTAAACATTCAATAAAGACAGTTTTTCAATTGAAATGAAAGCCCCACAAAGTTTACTAACATAATCTCACCTGCTCTCCTAGTTATTGGATTTATTTGTCTGTTTCTGTTTAGTATGTCTGCGAGGATCACAGAGTAACCTCCTCTCAACCCTACCATGTACTTCAGAGCCTACTTTACTTCCCTCTGCCTATTTTGGTGATCCCAGTGGTTTACAGCAAAGTATCTGTTTAAATATTCTGCAGTTCAGAGGTTATCTTACAATCACTAGATATCTGTCCTGGCAGAATGCAGTGCAGTTCCCCTCAAAATCTCTCCCTAAATCCCTGTAGGACCATAAATTTGATCTGGAGTTTCAAATATAGCAAAGAAATCTGGCTTAGGATTAAAATCTCTCACAAACAGAAATCAAGTTCAAATAAAAAATACTATGTTCTTCTCTCATTTTCTACTTATCTGTCAAAATGTAAAAGCCAAAATAAATATCTATGTTCTTATTTAGTACTTTCATTTTACTTTTTCCTCCTTTTTTTTTATTTCAGGGAATGAAACAAGTTTCCTTACAATGCAGTCTACTGGAAATCCAGAAAAACAAAGGGAATTATTTTTAGCAGGCAAGGGAAATATGGATAGGTGTCTAGCAATCACCCTTGATTTTGCTTTGTTTACTTCACACATTTACTTCATAAATAAGAACTGAAAAGAGGGAATGGTCTACTGAATCAGAAAAAAAAAAAATTCCAGTTTTCAAACACCTTTGTACCTGTTCTGATTTGATGCATATCCAATTTTAATAATCATAGGTGAAAGTTGAGATTTTCTTCAAGACTCCAAGGCAAGGCTGCCTGTTAGCAAGGATCTGTTTAGTCACCAGAGAGACCCAAGTACAAGGAAGGGGAAACACTGCTTCTGCTCCTTTTCAATGATTCTGGTGGATATCAGTGACTATCAGTCCAGGTGTCCTTTCTAGTTCCTCTCTGAACTGCTTGGACACTTCAGTTTTCTAAACTATATATCCAAATATTAAATTTTAAATATCTAAAGCTTCTCTGTCTATCATATTTTCCCTTCGCACCCATCCTTTTCTTCTCCTTCATTTTTCATTTACAAGAGGAAAAACCATTTGAGAGCAACAGCCTGAGGTTTGCAGAGCCACAGTAGTTCTGGGCACCTGGAACCTTGGAACCTCTCTCCCTAACACTTTTCCTCCTTCCATATGCATACAAAGCCAGAAGCAGTACTCAGCAGCAGAATTAAAAAGAAACACCAGGGAGGTAAGGAAGGTAATGATGTCCATAATTCTACTGCATAGCAGTGCTGCAAGCCTGATGTACACCTTCTCAGAAAGACTCTCAAACTCATTGTGGGCCAGGAGTTACTTTTGCCCAAGAAAATTTTTACTTTTTATTTGGACTTCTTTGTCCAGTTTGAGAGTCTTAAAAAGTTTGCAATGTTTTACTAGTCCACTGAGCAGCCTACATTCTCTTTATCCTGCAGTAATTTAATCTGAAGAGCACAGGTACCAAGAACTGGGGAAAGTACTGTGGGTGTTATTTACTGAGGAGAGAAAGTCAGTCCTGAAATTACTTCCCTCAGACAATTACTATGAGAAGCATTAAACTCTCATCTAGTAGCAGTTACTATGACACGAGGCTGATGTGAAATGTGAATGGCACACTGCCACGCTGTTGCAGCACCAAGGGGATTTCAGCCATGCCACTGCCAACACCTCCCACGTCCAACTCCAACAGTCCTTACTGTCACCACAGGCATGTCTTTGACTCCTTTCAGGAGAAAAGTGTTGTCAGCACTTGCCTTCTCGACGCTGCTCATGGCCTGGAAATAGATGTTGTAGCCTTTCCGAGGAGCCAGCGGCGGATTCCAGAAACCTTGGTACGTCCTGTTGTCACCCACAGTGAAGGGGGCTGGCTCTGGCAGGTTTCCTGGGGGCAGCTGAGCAGCAAAGTAATATGGTGACCCTCCACTAAGAGCAGTCTGATAGGTGACAGGGATTTGGTAGCACTCCATGGCACCAGTTTCTCGCTTTGTTCGGTGTGGGTGCAGCTCTTCAACAACAATCTGGTAGGCACTGGTGAGACAGAGGAAAAAAGGCCAAGACAGGAGTTGGATGCAAAGAAGAAACAAAGGCTGGAAATATAGCAAAGCTATTTATTTCAGCTGTTGTAGAGAAGCAGCATTCATTTTTTTTCATGAAAAACGACAATACAAATCCATACATGACCTTTTTTTATTACTTTCTTTTAAACCTTTTTTCTTTTGAAGAAACACAGGAATAACTGTGTTAAACTTCAACAGATTAAACTCTTGGCTGATCAGAAGCAATCTGAAGTTAGCATTTTCCTTTGAAACAGTATTAGAGAAAGCTGAGCTTCAAGACCCAACATAATGGCTGCCTCCAGGCTGTGCTTGAAGCACCAATTTGCAGTTGTCATATCATTAGAGACAGAATGTGCTGACAGGCTTCTCCACCTCTTGACCTTGCCATGGCTTCTATCTTGGCTCAGAGCTATGCAGATCTAAAGTACAAGTGACATGCTGTAATACAAGCACAGATGGACAGAAATCTGTCCATTCCACTGAAATAGACTGCCTCATTCCTTAACAGTTCTCAATGATAAAATGTTATGAATTGCTGAAGCAGAGAGTATTCAGCCCATTAAAACACCATCTCAACCTCCCAATACCTCTGTTGAAATGGATCATGGCCTGGTCACTTTTCAAAATCACCTGCTCAAAATGAAACAGGTAATTACAATTCTTCTTTCTCCTTTAGGGGAACTACCTAACTGTAGGATGTAGCCAACTCATCATCAGCTTCCTCTGCTTTTCAGAAGTTCAGAATTTACGTAGTGAGAGCAGAAGGCAATCTTTCCTTTTATAAGAAAAAAAGAGTTTTGAGGATTTTAAGGCATATAGACAAGAAACCTGAAGCCTTTGAAATGAACTGGCAGACTTATCTGTTTTGGGTTTGTTATAAAGCTTTCTAAACCAAAAAGGTAAAATTGAACCAAGTTCTCAAAGTGTCATTGCATTGCTGCGAGGACTCTGAAAGGCAAAGACAGTCCTCCTCCTTTTAGAACTTATGGGACAGCATTAAATTATTTTGTCAATTTTCTCTGCTACTGCTGCCCAGAAAACCCAATAACTGCAGTGGCAGAGATAAAGTATGGTACCGGAGAATGGAAGAAAGAGGAGAAGAAATAAAATGGGAAATTATTTTCACTTCTTTCTAAAGCTGAATGTTAGCATCTCCTTTTCCTAGCACATAAAAACTAAGCAGGAATGTCTCTTTCTTCCATTTCAATGTGCCCAAGTAGAATATACAAAGTCATGTCAGTTTTGAATGTTCAGGTAGAAAGAAGAATGTAAAAAGAAAAAAAAAAGGTTAGACCTGGGGATATCTATTTCTCATAAACTGACCATGAACTGAGCTCAGCTATACATCACCTTCTGTGGTAAACTCTATGTATTAACCATCTCCAGTTAATGGGGACTGTACCAACAAATCACTTGCACAAAACCCCTGTATATTTGGCATATTTCTTTATGCTTCAAAAAAAATACTAGCAAAAAACCCTAAAAAACTTGACAGGATGAAAAATATTTTTTAAAAATTTATTTATAATAATATTTATATTTTTACCAGGAAGGGTAAAAACATTGTTTCTGAATTGGGCAGACAACCAATTGGAGAGCACTGGGACACAGCCACCACGTCTCTGCTGCCTGAATTCTGCAGTCTTCTCTCATCAGCTGACAGTGGTCTGGGACAGACACAAATTCTGCTCTCAGAAGTGACAGAAGAGCAGGAAACTTGTCTGTGACACCCTGGGAGCTTCAAAGGAGAAGCCAGCAGGGACAGAGGAAGGCCAGTGCAATGCCTGCACATGAAGGAAGCAACAGTCCCCTGGAACAGCCTGGTTTGTCGCACAGCTCCAAAAATGAGACGCACCACACTTACCAAACCAACGCCTCTTTCCCCCTCCATTTTAGAGAATAAGGGATAAATGGGGTATCTTCATTTTAAGGCACATCCCCTTTGGTCTTTGGAGACCAAAATAAAAAATCAAAGATGAAGGGCAAGAGAATCAAGCTGGTTAAAAGTCTCCTTTTATAGCATTCTTTAAAAGAACATTGTAATTTTTGAATGGAATTTAAAAGGTACAGCAAAATTTTAAGCATGAGACCACAATAAAATGTGAAGCTTCTGAAAAACTTTCAAATAAATTAATTTATATAAAATATATTCCAAAAAAATGATTTTTGGACCCCTACAGATGAAAAGCTACAATATGCGGAAAATAAGACATAGATATACATAGTGTAGTCATCTACACTTACACAACAGAAAAAATAGCAAATGACAGAAACTGTTTTAGGTCTCAAACAAAGCTTTACTTTTAATTTTTTTAAAAATGTATTTTCATAAAGTACTTTTAAATAAAAGATTTGCCTATCCTCTTCACATATGTGATCTGGCAGTATTTTTCATGCAGCATTATAGGCTAACAAGACATGGAGGAATACAGTCATTTACCTCTGGGTCCTTTGTGATACCATCTGTTTAAACCCATTTCCTAAACACTGCAGTGGCTCCAGAGCAGCACTGTTACTCTATGTGCACATAACAATGTTTGGAAAGGACACCCTGCTGTAACATGTGATGAAACAAGTCAAAGCTAAATTTGCAGCTTAAAAATGGGATATTTGCTGGCTGCAAATGTGTTTTGATATCGGGTATTAGCAAAAATTTAACTATGTACTCTGTTTATCCCTGTATCTTTACATATCCTAGCTTCAATTATCTTAGGCTTTCTATACTTTTTTTTTATTTTTTTTGTGCTGCTGAGAATTTAGTTATTGTGAAAGCCTTTTTGTGACAGGAGCCAGGGGAATTCCTACAATAGCATTTTTTCCTAGTCTTTCCATACAACAAAGAAGGATTAAAATAGGGAAATAAAGAGAAAGGGGTGGAAAGCTTAGATGACAATATTCCTTCTGCTTGATGATGAAAATAAATTCTGAGCTATTCTGAAGAGTAATAAAAATCTCAGAACCTGCTACATAAGTTATCAGGATCATAAAGGTCAAACAGGTGTCTGAGATAGCCAGGTAAGCAGAGAAATTTTGAAGACACAGAAGCTGAAGAGCTCCTCAGCTGAAATTTTCCATGAAGAAATTACTTCTTGTGACAAAACTTTTATTTTTGTTAACTTAAGAAAACCTGTACAGCACTCACTATTGACCAAGACAATTGCAAACAGGTGAAGGAGATCTCTGACAACAGATCTTCCTTTTTATCCTTCCCTAAAAATTCAGGCTTCTAAAGAGATATGGCAGTGGTGAATGTTCATAATTTAGCCCTATTCTGACTAGACTTTAAATACCTGCTAGACATTTCTTTCTATGTGTCTAGAGGAGATACGTCTTCCTCTCCTTTGACAAGCACCAGACTGACTGACGAGCCCAAGTTTCAGCCCCAGTTCCTGGATTTCTAATTGACAATGATTGTTTTAGTTGCTCCCCGACATGGTCCCCTTAATTAATCTCGCTGCAAAATGAAAACAACCTAATTCTTCATAAGGAAGTACAATAAAAGCACTTTAACAATCAAATACACTAAATCATTCAAAATTTACTCTGATTCTGATGTACACCCTTTGTAATCTTCACCTGCAGTAGGATTTGAAAACAAAAAAACTGTTTTTCTGGTACTCAGTTAGGAACCTTCAGAAAAACTACAGCAACAAATCACATCTTCAAATGAATCACCGAAGCACCATTGATTCAACTGACTGGAATCTCATCCACAAGATTGATGGTGAAACTATATGTGTTTCAAAGTGAGCCTGAGCCATCCAGCTTTGTCTCCCTTTGCATTTCTAGTTTGTAATTTTGTTTTAAAACCCCAGGAGGCCATAAAGAATGCTAGGGATTGCACAATAAAACCTGACAGCGAAGGTATGATTAGAGTCATGTTTAAACTGTGATGACTTGGGCAGCCAGGCAGTCTTAAAGAAATACCACACATAGATTATACTTAAGATAAAGAATATCTGCTTGCTGAGGGGCTGCACTGATGGGGAGGCTATGACGGAAATCTGATCATAGCATAAGTCCATTTATAAAAGCAAAAAAGTATCAGACTAAACTTTTTTTTCCTTTTCCTATTTTTTTTCCCTCTTCTATTATTTTAAATTTCTTTTTAACATGAACCTACTGATATTAAATGAAATTACCATCTACAGCTCCAGAGATTACAGGACTAGGTAGAAACAAAACTTTTCAAAAAGTCAGCTATATTCTTCAGGGTCAGGCTAAAGAACAGCATCTGAGTCTCTTCTACTCCATCACAGCTGCAGACACAGTGATTCTTTTTTTCCCCACCTACCTAGCAACACTCATTATGGCAGTAAACCAGCTTCTAGAGGAAACAAAACTGCAGTGTGGATGGAGTGAAGCTTCACTAAAATCTATCATACAGTTTAGCAAAATGCATTGAATCAATTAAGAATTTCAGTGTGTTACATTTATCTCCCTGTTTAGAAGCTGCTGAAAAGTACCCAACTGCAATATGCAATATGCATAAAAGGAAATGCATAAAAGAAAATATTGCAGTAAAGGAAATAATACCATGTCTTCTGCATTCCCCTGGAGAATGCTTCTCATTCCAAGTAAGGAATAAAACACCTGGTTGATTTTAAGAATAAAGCCCAAGTCTCTGGTTATGGTCACATCAAGAGGCCAAGTCTCCTTGGCCTCTTGATGTTAGAAACTTGATGTCAGGTTTCAGAAATTAACTCAAGTGGAGAGAGAAGATGACAGAAAGGAAGGAAGAGGTATGCTTTTTTGAGAACATAGTCAAACAACAGTTATTAATACTCTATGAAACAATCATTATCAAGCTGTCTATTAACATTTATTACTTAGATCCTTTCTGCCATCTTCATAGGCCACAGTGACAAGCTCATGCCATTGAACTGAGGATGCAGTAAGGAAAATTGACAGAATAAATGTGAGTTTGTGTGCTGCAGGTTTACTCTGCAGCAAGTACAGAGCAGAGAAAACAGAACTTCTTGAGCCAGGTTGAATAATTTTCTAGCCCCATGATTAATTCTCTAGCCACATCCTGTCATGCTACTAGTTTAAAGAAGAACCACTCCTCCAGGGAAGAAACCCAGCACCCAAGATTGACCCCCTGAAGATGTGTGGTGGGACTGAAGGTGGAAGTCTGCTGCTGTCAGTACATGAGCGCCCTGGAGCAGTGAAGAAGATGCGCACCACCATCACCAGTAGATCCCCGTGGTGTCCGGCAGGCATGCTCTGGGCAAGAAATTGCCTCAGCTCCCTCAGGTGGCCAGACACAAGACTGAAGGAATGTGGCATGGATTACGAGTGACAGATATCATGTTTCCCAAACAAGGACAGCTTTCATTAGAGCGAGCAGCAGGACATTTGTAAGTCTTTAAAAGCACCTACAAAGGCACTTAGTGAAGTAAGTTTAAGCACCTGCAGATTTGAGAGCATCTTCAGACTACAAGTCTGGTTTCCATGGTATTAATTAAAAAAAAAAAAAATTAAAAAAATCTCTATTTTAAGAATCCAAGTCCTGTACAGAAAGCAATTCTATTCCCCAAAAATCCTAGGTTTGCCCCAGGGCAATTTCTCAGAAACGAATGATATATGGGATTACAATTTTAAATATAACACATCAAAATCACCTGTAAAGGGAATGAATCCGGATTATCTTCTATGACAGAAGATATAAAAATAGCTTGATAATATAATTCATAAGAATAATTATATGATAAGCACATAAAAATGCATATAGGTATGTGACATCCCCCACAACATTAATGTAAAACATATATTCCTCTTAATGGAAATAGACTTAAGAAACAGTTAATTCTCCTCTGCTTTTAGGGCTTGGGCATGTGACTCGACATCAACTGAGCCTTGATAGCGGACTTAATGTAACACAGAATGAAATGCATTAGCCTGCATTTCTCTAAAATGTCACAAGGGTAATAGCATGAAAACCTTCTGATGCTCAGCAGCTAATTAACCCCCAATTAGTCAACCCTGCCCCTGAATATTGCTGATGCAGCCACATCAGTAAAACACAAATGGAATCAAATAATATCATAAAATTTTTACACTAACAAGTAGAAGTAAAGAGCAGGATGTGGACTAATCTTTGCAAACAAAATTAAATTATCTCTCAACAGAGAGCAGAAAGGGAAAGACCCCTCAAAGTTAACATAAATGAAACATTTTAATATGATTAGAGGACACGCCAAATAAAATTTAATAGCTTGCTACATGATTCCTAGTAAGAAGCACTCTCAGAAGAAAAAGGTCAAATAGTTTGTATTCATCACTATTATTCTCCCATTTCCCCATAGCTTACAATTTTCCAATCATACACATATGCTGTAGAGTAGCTGACTTTGAAACACTGTAGAGGAAGTGTTATTTTCAAGTCTACCTTCTGAAAAACACCTTTCAGCCTCAAATTTCAGAGGCACTGTGAGAAAGTAAAATGTAATTATAATGGCTAGAAGGGGGTTCTGGGGACCCTATATCGAGCAGGTCAGGTAGCTGAATGATTCAGGTCATCACTATCTTTTAAAAAAATCCCTGCCAAATCCAGATTTTTTTTAATTACATCTCTATTGTCAAGCTAGGTGTTGTTAAGAAAAAAAAATAGTGATGTTAAATGAATATCACTCAGAAATGAACAGCTCTATATACGGTGACACAACAAATATTCGATCAAAAAAATTAACTCTTTTTGATTTATATTTATATATATATATATACACAAAAAAATCCTGATTTTTTTACCTGATATGTAATTGTTTTTTTTTACCTGATAGGTGCACCTTTGGCCTGTGCAGGTCTCAGGAGTACAGTTATTGTAGTAGCAGTTTCATTGAGAGATGCATCGACTCCTTCATAGTCTGGTAAAGTGGGAGCTGTTTAATGTTGACCGGGAAGGAAAAGAACAAGAAACAAATCAGTGAAAACATTTTGAATTTTTACGAGGTTGTGGCTGTTTGGAATATAGAACAAAGCCACAATCATTATCAGCCATGTGAGTATTTTTAAACAGTTTTTCCAGTCAGGCACAATATTCTACTATGGCATGAATGGGACTTAATGAACAATTGATAACTCTATCCCTAACCACTTCCCATCAAATCATGACACCTCTCATCTTGAAACAGTTTTATTAAAAAGGGACAGAAATAGAGAGAGGAGGTGACTGACAAGAAATCCTAGACTACAAAAAAACCCCAAACATTTTTGTCTCAATTTTTCTATCCTGCAAATAACTACAGTCACCATGTCAAAGACCCAGCTTCTACCATCCTCCTCCAACAGTTTAAAAACCTTTCATATTTCCTCTTGAACATCATGGGAAACAATACTAATACCAACCAGTGTGCGGGAAAATTGGACTTATATAGACATGCATCTGTGGACTAGGACTGTATCAGGGAATCCATTCCCATGCCCATTCCTATCAATGAATGGCCAAGCTGCCCATTAATCAGCTTCAAAAACACTATGAAAGAACAAAATCAAAGTCAAAACCAGAAGTAGTTCAGGAACTGATCCAATAATGGACTGTCAGACTGTCACTCCTTCATGGCAGCAATATTTGCCGTGGGTGGGATGGCTAGTGCTGGCAATTACTTCAACCATCCAGCTTTAATCTGCTGCCTGTTAAGAGTCCTCACTGGTAATACTGTTGCTGACTTCAGCCCTAGTGCAAGGAAAGAGACAGGCTTCTCTGCAAATCAGAACAAAATCGATTTCTAATAATTACTAATTTGCCATAAGTTTGAAAACTATCTGCATGTTTGTGTTTTTTTTAAATATGTGGCTGTATCATTATAAAATCATTAATGAAGCCTGTATATTTCAAAATGAACTTTCATAAAAAGATGTTTCCTAGCAGGACATCTCATAATAATTTTACAAGAGTATATCAATAGATAGAAGAGCTCAGAAAGATTAAAAGCCTTCCTTCATTAGTCCTAGATCCTAGATGAATGCAAAATCTCCTCTTATTTCAGGAAATAATATTTTATAAAATTAATGTTCATTTAATGGTAATTTTAAAATTACTGCTTACACCATGTTCACTAGAATCATAGTAACCACTTGTAAGCTCAGTTAAAAGGAATAATTTCACCCCTCATTAAACTAAAGTTAGCATTTTCTGAAACACTCATTGCTCCAAATAAAGTACCAGTCATGCAGAGTAGAACTAGACAACAGTTCAGTGCAAGATAGATAGAAGAACAGGTTGAAGTTCAGATACAAGAGGTGCCACAGCCTCCCTTTGAGCTTTCCTAGCATTAACCATGTCTTGCCAACTAGCAAGATACATACTCTGTCTAGAAAGCTGTGCTATTCTGGATGAAATTCCCAAAATTTCTGTGTGGAAAAAGAGGGCATTTCTGAAGAAGCCTGAATTCACTGTAGTCCTAAATAATCCAAACACATTGAGGCACTTTTTTCTCAAAATACTGAAATATCAGACATGCTAGTAAGATATACACCTCTTTTCTTTCCCTTCTACAAAGAGGTTAGAAGACAAGTATGCAATTACTACAGCACCATCATATCTGAAAATTTATGAACTAGAATTTGTTGTGAAGAAACAGAAGGACTTTAAAACAATCAGAGTAAAATATCAGACTTCAAAACAATCTAGTAGTTACATAAACAGAACAGAATACATCATTTGGGGTTTTCAGTGCATTGGTTAGGTTGCTTTGAAGGGACAGGTGTATGAGGAGTGCTAGTGCTTATGTGCTGGGGTGGAATTCCACAAACTGTTCCAGTTAGCCATGACAACTACAACATTTCATTTGCCAGACAATTCAAGGAGCTCTGCCTTGAATTTTCTCACATTTTGATTTATGTGGGTATTTGCATGTACTGTGAGGAGACTGTTTGAATGGTTTCCCACAAAAATCATAGGTGCATTCCACTACATTATTAAGTCTTACAGGACAATCTGAGTTTCATTATGACAGATATCGAGGAAAATAGTCTGCTTTGAGCTGTTTAAATTTGTAAATGACTGACTTCTTTGATCTCTGCCAAGCTCTGAAGTCACCATGTCACAAAATCAAGTTTCTCTGAACATAGCATTGACTTATCTTCTGCTATCAACTGCATAAGCCACTATCTTATTTTTTGAGAATAACATTGAAATTTAAGAAAATAAAAATACCAAAGCACTTCATTTGATATTATTGTCTTCTAGAGTTTACAATGCATTATTAAGACAAATAACATTGAAGTTGGTGCACTGCAATAAATGAATAAAGGCACAAGGAAGCAGACCTATATATACCCGGCAAAAGAAATTCACACATTGTCCCAACTGCCCTGACCCTGTTACAGCTGTGTGCTGCTAAGTGGTGTCATCTTCAGTAAGTCAGTAATTTTCTGCACCTGACTTTACTAACCTGCAAAACAGATGCAGTTCTTAGTGACCTATGGAGTGCCGAAAGGCCTAATTAGTCAAGGTTTACACAGCCCTTAAAAATCTTTGTATGAAAGTACTACATTACACAGACAAAACAGTTCACAGCTACAGCTGAGCAATTTTCACCTCATGCAAGTATTTATCCCTGAATGTATGCTAGCCAGTGGTGAATACACCCAGAAACACTTTTAGTAACATAATTTCTTAATATGGCAGGATTTTTTGTGGGGGTTTTCTTTAGCATTTCGCAATTTCTCAAGTCATACAAAAATATTCTGAAGACACTTCCTCCCTACCCTTCCCTGGTGTTTTTTTGTTTTGTTTTGTTTGTTTGTTTTTTTTGCCGTTGTTTGTTTTTACCTGAGATGTTGGTTGTTACATTAATTGTAGTTGCTGGTCCAAACCCTTTGACGGTGCTTGCACGTATGAAGAACTGGTAAGTAGTACCAGGGTGCAGGTGAGAGAAGACGTGGTGTGTGCTGTTCCACAGCTTGGATACTGTTTGTGGAGGTCCTGCCACCGGAACTGCGGGATCAAATGACTGTATACTGCTGTAGCTGACCTGAGGGAAGCAATTATTTTTGCATCAACTCTTAAAGGTTTTGGCACAAGGGATTTAGGTTAGCTTGGCTGGAAAGGAAACAAAAGGGATATGCTCATCTAGCTACCCATTTATCTTGGGGAGACCACAGAATCACATCATCATTTAGGTTAGAAAAGATTGTTAAGATCATTGATTCCAATCATTAACCCAACAGTTCCAAGGCCAGCACTAAAACCAATGAGGATTTCATGTGTACTATTGAAGAGTTTGTTTTACTTGAAAGGCTATGCAGGCACCCTTCATCATTACTGTTGGATGACACACTCCCTTGCTGGTTATAAAATCACCATCGAACACTTGGAGCTTCACAACTTGCTTTCTTGGTAGCCGATCTCTCAGAGCTAATGCCACTACTCCTGTTAATCCACTGCCTTTTGGATCTGTTTCTCATTAAAAACTAAGGAAGCACTTATCTGCTTTAACCCCATTCATCAACAACTTTTACATAGTTCATGTATGGAAAATTTCACTGTTACATTCCATTGAGGGGAAGCGAGTGAATGGCTCAGTGAGGTTGAGCTGCCCACCTGGTTTAACCCACACTATTTAGTCAATTTTGTCTGCATTAAATAAATAAATAAATAAATAAATAGATTTTTAAGGGGTTTTGTTTGGTTTGTTGGTTTGCCATCCTATAATTCACTGATACACAAAGTTACATCTTCTGTTCCTTTAAAAGAGGAGTGCTGGAAAATGTGTTTGTTGCTCAAATCAGGTTGTGTTACCTGCTAACCTCCTCCGGAGGTCCCCAGAAGGCTCATAAAGTAACTACACTTTAAACAGAATTTATATGGAAGTTTTCTTAAAAGGGTCATGTCTGAAAATCTAATAAAGCTAAAAAACTTTGCTCGAGATTTGATAACCATCTTACTTTTCATGTAACCTTCTCTTCCAACGAAGAAAATTTTGTATATCATGGCTGTCATGGCTTTGGAATGGTTTATAGTAACAATAAAAGATTTTTAAGGCACTTGACTTGATTATGGTCAAATGCACCATAATCACAAATTTTGAATATCTAATCACTACAGAAAATTGTGTATTCAGTAAATGAAAGGAGCATATTAAATAATATATTATATAATATATAATTATATTATATTATATTATATATAATATATAATACTATATAATAGCTGCGTACAGAGCATAAATATCCACTGTCAGTCACCTCTCTTGATGCACCTCCCTAGCCCCATCCTATGCTTGTTAGGTGCTTAATGATTACCTCATACTGAGTAATGATGCCATTTGGATCCACAGGTTCCTTCCAGTTGAGGAAGATCTTATCTTCAAAAGGAGTTCCTTTCACTGATTTGGCAGGTATAGGGCCTGGCACTACAAACAAAATGGAAGTTTTAAAAATAGGAAATTCAAGAGACAGAAAAACTAAAGAGATGACAGAACATCCTATTAAAACCACAAGTGAGCATGGGTCTATTTTTATTAATATTCATTTGCATGCAAAAGGCAATGGTAGAGTGTGTGAAAAAGCACTTCAAAGTGTACTTTGTCATTTGCAGTGCAGAGAGAGCATGAAGTTGAAACATTAACGTTATCCCCACATACGGCTTTCAAAACTCCATGCAAAGTCAAATTGTCTCGTAGTATAGCCAGGGGAAACAGTTCAAGCTAGATTATAACTTCAGGGAACANCCATCCTATAATTCACTGATACACAAAGTTACATCTTCTGTTCCTTTAAAAGAGGAGTGCTGGAAAATGTGTTTGTTGCTCAAATCAGGTTGTGTTACCTGCTAACCTCCTCCGGAGGTCCCCAGAAGGCTCATAAAGTAACTACACTTTAAATAGAATTTATATGGAAGTTTTCTTAAAAGGGTCATGTCTGAAAATCTAATAAAGCTAAAAAACTTTGCTCGAGATTTGATAACCATCTTACTTTTCATGTAACCTTCTCTTCCAACGAAGAAAATTTTGTATATCATGGCTGTCATGGCTTTGGAATGGTTTATAGTAACAATAAAAGATTTTTAAGGCACTTGACTTGATTATGGTCAAATGCACCATAATCACAAATTTTGAATATCTAATCACTACAGAAAATTGTGTATTCAGTAAATGAAAGGAGCATATTAAATAATATATTATATAATATATAATTATATTATATTATATTATATNAGGGCCTGGCACTACAAACAAAATGGAAGTTTTAAAAATAGGAAATTCAAGAGACAGAAAAACTAAAGAGATGACAGAACATCCTATTAAAACCACAAGTGAGCATGGGTCTATTTTTATTAATATTCATTTGCATGCAAAAGGCAATGGTAGAGTGTGTGAAAAAGCACTTCAAAGTGTACTTTGTCATTTGCAGTGCAGAGAGAGCATGAAGTTGAAACATTAACGTTATCCCCACATACGGCTTTCAAAACTCCATGCAAAGTCAAATTGTCTTGTAGTATAGCCAGGGGAAACAGTTCAAGCTAGATTATAACTTCAGGGAACATCACTGAACTCTGTAATAAGCGTATCTTAGCACAAGGACTACATGGTTCTAAAATACTTTTGAAAGGAAAAAATCAAAAGCAAGGAAGAGCTTCTGTTACACAGCTCCTTCCAAAGGAGAGAAATTCTTACAAAATAGTTCTCAATCACATCTTCTTATGATTTGTTGTTTTAAAAGAAATCCTCATTTAAAAGAGAAAGCTGAACATGGGGAAACACGCCAGCTCAGCTGCCATTTTTCAGCCTTTGACATCCTCATGCGCAGAAGGATCAAGACTGTTCATTTCAAATCTTTCCAGTAAGAGATGTTTTCAAGACTTTGAACTGAACAACATTAAGATGACCCTACTTTCTTATTTTAAACGAAACCAATATCCCTGGTGTAATAACAAGTCTGAAATGTCACCTCAGGCCTCTTTGCCCAAGTGATTCACAGCACCTGGTAATCCCATCAACACCAGGCAAAAGCACTTTGTTATCTCCTATTACAGCTTACAAGATATTTTTGCCTACACATACAATTCCTTTTTATCAGAGCAGCTAACCTAGATTTGAACATACACAGGCAGAAAGAAGGTGGTGAGCATAAGTGACTGCCAGGAGAAACTCTGAACCCAATGAAACACCTTCCCCCTCCCAAAGAGACAAGGTTGCTCAAATTTGCAGTCCTTCGATGAAAATGTTATTTCTATTTAATATATTGACGTATATTTCTGTCTCCTTCTAATAAGCCTATTTTCTTCAATGCAACTTTCAGTGAGCCTTCTGCGTGACACTCCTTGGATATTCATTATCAAAGCAGACTGAAGTTTTACAAAGAGCAAAAATAAATTAAAATTCAATGGATCAAAGGAAGCGTCAGGTGCTGTGCTAGCAGCGGGAAAGAGTGACTGGTCTCTCCTATCAGAGAAATTTATTTCAGTCTACATACAAACTATAAATGATGATCTGACCCTTGGCAGAAACAACACAACTTGGCACATTAATAATAAATTCAAGTAGTCAAAAAAGCCCAGAGGTAAATAGGTGAGAGCTTTGCAGAACATGTTCATCTAACTGTCACAAGAAGGCTTAGAAGAAGTTAACTAAAATCACAGGCTGGTGCTTTTCTTCAGTGTCCCAGGACAGACCAGGCAGTGCATGAAGGCTGACATGCAGTGACAGCCCCTCTGTGCTGTTTGTGTCATTGAAAGACTTCCTGTAGGCAACGTTTCACTTTTCTTGGGAATGCCCTACAGTATTTCCTTACATCTCAAAAGAGGTATGAATATACCCTGCTGCACATGACATTTTCCGTGGTAGATGCATGCAGATGTACATGTGTCTGCATGTACATCTGTGTTTAGGAAAGAACACCAGTTCGCATCAGGGCATGCACATAGTGCGTGAAATTTGACATTAAACCACATCAAAGTGTGTGAGGTAAAAAGAAAACAGACACAATTGCTCAAAAACATGCAAAATACTTTTTGTGCGGTGCTTTAGAAAAGAAATGTTTCATATTCAGTTGAAACTGGGTGCAGGGCTCTACATTTGACGGTTGCATAAATCCTCCTACACCTTTGGTTTAAACACCAAGGTGGGAGTAGCCTTTAGGCTCATCTCATTCCATGACTCTTCTGTGATACAAAATTTGGTGCTTAAGGCAGCAGTAGCAATGTTCAAGTGACTGGAATTGCATGATCCCAGTTAGTCTCATGCTTCTCTTCCCCCTGGCATGGGAAGGGTACATGAACAGAAACTATCACAGCAATGAGCAGCTTGCTTGGAATCCCAGTTCAAAAAGGTCAGAAAGAAAAAGAGAACAAGCATCTAGAAATAAAGAACAGTGATTCCCATAAACCTCATCCACACCCACAAATTCATAAAAATAAATGTTGAGATTAACTTAAATAATTTGAGAACTCAACTGGAATTAAAACAAAGAAACAAATAAAAGTTCGAGTGCCCAGACATAGGAATATAAATTGATATTAGTTTGAAGGACATGTTTTGATGGTCTGAAGTTACTTTTTCCTTTCCATTTTCCTTTTCAGCCACAGTAAAAATGTCTTTTAACCACACTGCTTTACCAAAAGGGCAAAGGGAGTGAGGAAAGAGAAAAGCAGGAGTAAGAGAATTTGCTGAAAGAACAGAATATCTTCAGGTTAGTCAAAATAATTCCTTAGCATCCTCATTTCTTCTTTTATGTCTTTGTTATCAGGTTCGTATTTCTTATAAACATAAATTTTAAAAAGGCCAAAATTAGTAAAAAATTCCCTAAACAAGCCAAAAAAACCCCACCAAACAAAAGAACAACAGCAAGGTAACCTTTGGGTAACACTCCCCTGAAGACTCAAACTGCATTTCTCCATGTAGGCAGCCATTGCTGTCTATTCCCTGCAACTCGCAGAAAGACTCTAAGGACTTCAGAAATATCTTAAGCTTCACGTTTCCAAAACAGTGTTAAGAGCCTTCCTTTTGTAGTGGATTGATCTTGGCTGGATGCCAAGTGCCCTCCAAGCTTGTCTCTCACTCCCCTTCCCAGCAGGATAGAGGAGAGAAAATAAGATGGAAAACAATTAGTGGGCTGGGATAAGGCAGATTTCTAAAGAGGAAAAAAAAAAAAAAAAAAAACAAACAAAAAACAAAAGTTTGCAGGTACATAAGCAAAGGGGAAAATTTATTCTCTACTTCCCATCAGTGAGCAGCGTTCAGCCACTTCTTGGGAAGCAGGGCTTTAGCACATGCAATGGTTGCTCCAGAAGGCAAAAATTGTAAACTAAAGAATTCCCCCCCATTCCTTCTCCCTCCCTTAGCTTTTACATCTGAGCTGAGGTCATATGGCACTGAATAGCCCTTTGGTTAATTTGGGTAAGCTGGCCTGGCTGTGTCCCTTCCCAGGATCTTGCCCAGTCCCAGCCTCTTGCTGGAGAGCAATGTTGAGAGAGAGCACTGCTGCAGTGGCAGCCCTGCCCAGCAGCAGCCAGAACACCGGTGTGTTACCAGCACCTCTCTGGGTACCAGTGCAAAGCACAGCACCCTGAGGGCTGCTCAGGGAAAACGAGCTCCATCTCAGCCAGACCTAATACACCTTTGTGTGATATTTAGCAAGGACTTGGGTCGAAACTAGCCAGGTAAATGCCACCCTTGTGTTGATAATAGCTTTCAGAAAACTCCTCACAAACGGCTTGTGTAAGCATTTCCAGAAGCTCCATCACTCACCACCAGCACATTTTTGCTGATTTCTCACTTCCCATTCTTTTCCTGCACTAGCTCTCACTCTTTCCCTTGGACTTACAGACAGTTTACACTTAAATGAAAACACACAAGACGATTACAAGTGCGTTAAGGTGAAGTATGTTACTTAATATAATCATCTGAATAATTCAAAAAGTATAAGTAGCTGCTAGAGCAATAGAACTCAGACCTTTTGGCCTCTGCACCTACTCTTGAAAAAGATTCTGGTCTGCTGACCTTGTGAAGTGTGACCCCACCATCTCTCAGTGACAACAGTAAACACTTTCTTTCCCATGCATTATTCTATGCTAAACTTCCAACAAGTCAGGATTTACACTTATCTGAAGAAGCGAAATAATTTAGGTGGGTTTAACTACATGGATATCAGAACAGATTTTGAACTTCAGCAAAAAAAATGAAAACAAGCAAAAGAGAAAACAGTAAAAAAGTATACAAACATAAAATGCACATATATATAAAAGTGAGATAAAACAAATTTAAAGGGAATCTCAGCAAGGTTTTATAGTGCAAACAACAAAAGCTCTTTTGTCATGATTTACATACATCTCCAGAGCTCTTTTAATAAAACTATATATTCATATAGTGAATAGCTGATAATCTTTTCTTCTATATGCACATGGGATGATGGACTTTATAAATAGTATGCATAATGAAAGTACAAACCATCAATCTGACGTCACACCAATTCATTTTAGACCAATATATTTGCATTAAATTATGCCACAGACACAAATAAATTGTTATTCACAAATAGTGTCACTTAAATGTTATTCTGCATGGACTTAACAGGAAATTTATATTACAATACTTCAGGAAAAACAATGTATTAACTGACACCAACCACTATAAAAATGAATTTATATTGCTTCAGTTTTCCTGCTACAAAATAATGAAAGTGCATGTAAACAGAGTATTTTTATTATTATTATACTCCATGAAAGCCATGCACAGAATTGCTATGCTCTGTGGTAAAAGTTATGTGCAGAAATATGTGGGATTATACTGGGAAAAATTCTTTTGTTGTAATCAAAAAGGGCAGCATATCAGCAACAAAATTACAGCCTTTCTCTCAAAGTAGATGCTCATTTTCATGAGATGGTGACATCTCTCCTACTGTTCAAATGCTACCAGAAACTAAAATGGTCCACCTTTCCATTGGCTTTTTCTGAGGGATTTGCCATTTTTACTTTACACTTTACTACAGCTGGAGACTAAGTTTGAAATAGAAGCAAATTTTATGTAATAAAAAGGAAAAACAAAACCAGAACTGCTCTTACTGGTCTTTACCATAGGAGTACTTGTAGAAAAGGTGGTGACAAATTACTTCTTTGGAACTCCCTCAAGTTGGGCTATTTGTAGTAAAGAACAAAATACTACTGAATGTTATTGGGAAAAAAACCTAATTTTATATTGACAGTGGTGTACATGCTCCACTTGACATTTCTTTTCCAGCCCCAGTGTCATAGCTTAAGCCCAGCCAGCAACTAAGTTCCACCCAGCCAGTTGCTCACTCTTCCCTCAGCAGTTGGATGGGGCAGGAAAAAAAGAGAAAATAATAAGAACAGCAATGATAAAATAATTAGAATATATGTAACAAATTCTGTGCATTGCAATTGCTCATGACTCACAGACTGATGCCAAGCTGTTTTCCCAGCTATGAGCCCTGGCCAGGTTTCTCCCCAGTTTATAAACTGAGCGTGATGTTCTGTGGTACGGAATGCCGCTCTGGGCTGTTTAGGTCAGTGTGCTGGCGGCCTCCCCTCCCAGCCTCTTGTGCCACTCCAGCCTTCTTGCTGGCAGGACATGAGAAGCTGAAAAGTCCTCAACTCAGTATAAACACTACTTAGGAACAACTAAAATATCAGTGTTTTATCAACATCATTCTCATCCTAAATCCAAACCTCAGCCCTGTATCAGCTACTAGGAAGAAAATTAACCCTATCCCAGCTGAAGTCAGGACACACATTTAGACAGTATGCGGAGTATTTCACTCTTCCTATTATTTTTGTCCTCTAATTATAACATTTCCTTTTCCTCTGCTGCTCCCCAGAGTGGGAGGCTGGCTGGAGTTTTTCCAGGAGCGTGAGTAATGATTGGACAGTTGGTGTCTTAACCCTGCATCATAGCTCTCAATATCTCTGCAGGGAGCAGAATGAGCCATGGCCTCTGAAAGATCAGGGGACCTCATTTGTGTCCAATGACCACACGCTTTGCCCCAGACCAAAGCTGTCTTATATTTAAGCCCCAAAATGTATCTTCTCCTACTCCAAGTGATCCTTTTCAATTAGTTGTTTGCCTACTGCTAGATGACACACTCCCTTACTGGTTAGAAAAATCACCATCGAACACTTTGAGCTTCACAATTTGCTTTCTCTGTAGCTGCTCTCTCAGGGCTAATGTCACTACTCCTGTTAATCCACTGCCTTTTGCATCTATTTCCAATTAAAAATTAAGGAAGTATTTATGTGCTTTAATCCTATTCATGCACTGCTTTTACAAAGGGTCCCTCTGAGCTGGCAGCACTCTGGTCAACAGGCAGCTCCAAGAACATGTGCATGCTGATGATTCATGCTAAGTGATAAATTCACTGCTGGTTCTTGTACTTTGTCTCAAAGTGCCAAACACTGTCGTTGCCCAGCATGTATGCAGCCCCAGGTTTCATGAGCCTTCCTCTACACTTCCTTTATCAAATTCTTCAATGTCCACCTTCTGTAGAAGCCAGGAAAAGCAGTGAGTCCCTGTCATAGCACAGATAACGCCAAGTGCTGCGTGCTCAGAAGACTTTTCTTCCAAACCTAAGTAGCTTTGTGATCTCTCCCCAAAGTGTAAGATGTTGTTTCACTCTTAAAACACACACAAATTTCTCTGTTTTCATCATCTTTTTGCAAAGCTTGTTTAACAGTGTCTTATTCAGGGCTTCAATTTTTACGTGGAATACAACTTCATGGAAGTATTGAAACATACTTTAAAGATTAATTCCATCTTCCCATGTTAAATAGAAATACTGAAACTACCAAGTATTCAGATCTAGCTCTGGTCAAAAGAAAGACTGTTTCCAGACTGTCGTAATATTCCTGGGCTTTGCTACCTTGCAGGTATTGAATTACAAACCATTAAAATTTTCCTCATTTGTCAGCCATGGCTCCAAAGACCTGAAGCACAGCTAGTGAATCTTACCTCATTCTTCTACTAATTGTTTCTGGAGTTAATTCTGCTCCAGGTATCATATGCAACTGAGTTACCACTCAGCATTCTGACAGATCTCACCATTTCTGACAGACTCCCAGCCCAGCGGCACAGCCTTACATAAATGTGAGACTTTGTGAAAGACAACCAGATATCTTCCCTGTCTCACAGAAGAGCCTCATAAAAGTCCAGAGTCCTCTGCTTTTAGGAAATCCTAGAAGTTCAGAAAAGTGTAAAGAACCTGGCAGAAGGGAGGAATTGACATGAAAGATATGATGAGATGAAGGGAAAGATTAAAACATACCAAGAACAACTAAAGAGACAAAAGGGACGGCTTGGAAGCATGGGGAAGTATCATGAAAAGAAAATGAGGGCAGAATGGTGGCGGGGAAGAGAGACAGGAAAACATGGCGTAGGCATGTCTAACTCTAAGAGTCTACGAAGTTTTTGCTTGTTTAGCAGTACCTTAAAAAAAAAAAAAAACAGCATTGGAAAGAATCCCACGCTACAGAAAAGCTAACAAAAATTTAATTATCAGTTGTCATCTGGAGTTTTCAAAGTTTCTATTTATGAAAAGTATACAAGTCCACAGTTTCATATAATCATGTAATCAGGGGCTATTTCTAACTAATGTTATTTACAAAAATGCAGAACAACACTCTTTTTCCTCTATATTCCTTCTCCAAAATGAATCACTGATAATGTCTCCATGATAAAATTATGGTTGCTCTACAAAACCGGCAAAAACCATGAAGATAATGCAGCTTCATCTGACCACATGTGAAATGTAGGGCACAGAATGACATATATAATTGGACCTCTCATCTTCTGAGTCCAAGTCCTGCTTTAGGCTTCAAACTGTGCTTGGAAATACTTTCAGATCACTCAGGCTGGAACTAAATTAGCACTGTACATATAAGCAGTCAGCTACAAGATTCAGTTTACTATTGCTATGAGAGCTCAAGAAAAGACTCAGGTGTGAACCTCTCAGTATTGTAGGTTGTCTGCAAGCCCCAGACTTTGAAGTCATGACACAATGGACATAGACTTTTAATCAATCAGTAACACAAAATTAAACTCCCAAGAGTTTCACAGAGTAAAGCCCACAGGAGGCTATTTTAAGGTCACAAGCATTATTACCACCAGCACATCTAAATATAGGTACCTTTTAAAATGTATTAGTCCCTCTGTAAAAACAACACCTGCTTCAAACAGTTTACCCTGGCAACTTCTGTTCACGGCGTGAAGCTTCTTCTACACTACACCGCCTGTGACACCAAAGCTGACTCAGCTCGAGTTCACCGAGGGCACACTGGTCTGTTAGCTTGAGATCTAAACCTGCCTTATGTGCACCATCTTCCAACAAAAATCCACAACAAAACCAGGAGACAAAGTATATAAACTCACTTGACTCTGCTCCTGACAAGTACGGATACAGTGACCATCTGCCATCTCCATACATCTAACAAGACAAAAGCCATCGGAAACCACAACTTTTCTCGAAAACTCAGGCAAAGAGGAAAAGAAATCTATTTTCCATGGACTTAGAAAAACACTGCTACTCTTTTTAAGTTCAAGGAAAATAGCAACCATACATACCTACAATGTAAACACAAACACAGAAATAATTCATCATGAAATATGTTTAAAATTATCTTAAAAATTTATTTGAATTTCATAAAATATTCTAATTCTGTACTTGTCAATAAGTCTTCATATGATGCATCTATGTGTCTATAGTTTTCTACAGCTCCTCATATTCTACCTATTTAATAAATTTTTCTCTCTTTATTGCAAAAATATTGCTATTTTATTTCTCGTAAAATTTTAATATAGATGGAAAAGCAGCACGACCAGACTCTAACACTGACTATTATATAAAACTATATTTCCCATTCATTTACTTTGCAAGCAAGTAAACACACTACCTTTTTCAATTTTACCTTTTTATTTATCTACAGTTTTACATTAGTCCAAGTATTCTATTTTTGTTACCTATGGAAGGATCTATTCCCATTTTGCTGTTGTCAGTACTTTCAAAAAATCTAAATGTAAGAAGAAGAAAATAAAACTGGTTTTTGTATCACATTTTCAATATTATTAAGGAAAAATATAAATTTTTATATTCATATCTTTGATACCAAGATTCATAGCCTAACCTCTGAATGTGTCACCATTAACATGTCTACATCTATTATTTATTTTAACACTACTGAGGTAAATTCAACTGTCTAGCTGAAACTTTGTTGAAAGCATTTTAAAGAAGAATCACAGAATATCTGGAGTTGGAAAGGACCCATGCAGATCACTGAGTTAATTCCCAAGTTGTCAAAATAATACTTTAATTTGATAGGGGTATTTCAAACAGTTAACAGATACAACATTCTGTGACCTGCAAGATAAATTATTGCTCAAATATATTTGCTATAGAGGTTTGAAATCTTTAATAGAGTCTTTAAGCACTGAATTCAATATTTAAGTAGGATGTACAGAATTAACTTTCAAATACTACACCTAATACTGTGAAGAAGTCTAACACTGCCATGTATTTCTCATCACCTCCATTAACACAGTTTTTGAAAGACCGGGAAGCTATCCCCCTTCTGGAGCGAGAGAGAGATCCAATTTGATTTGTGCTGCATGGACAGTTCTAGATATATATGTAGGGTGACAGCTATAATACCATCATAGCTGCCATTTTGGGGCTAATTAATACATTAATGGAAGAGAACTTCCACCCTTTGTGATGCATATTGTAACACACAAAGTCATTTCCTTCCACCTGCCTAGACTGGACTGGGATGTAATTTCTGCAAGAACATTTAACATACCGTCTTCATCTGTCTGGATAATGGTCTCCTCACTTTCCTTCCTCCCTTCTGGGTTGGTTAAGATCATTTTGAGGCTGACATTTGTGTAGGGAGGCAAACGATCCACAACGTGCTGAGGTGCTTTGGGGTCCATGTCCAAGCAGTCTGCTTTGCTCTCGTTGTGTCCGCAGAAGTAGTGGTAGCATATAGTGACATTGAAAGTATGGCAACGAGTGATGTTGTAACCCAGAGATTCCCAATCCACAGCAATGTGTCTGGCCTGGATCTCAGCAATCTTCAGTGTTTTTGGTGTTCTCATAGGTTCTAGAAAATAGAGCATAATGAAGACTGTAAACATTCTTCATCCAGCACCGAACTGTAGCTGGTATATGGTATATTCAGGAACGTGAGAGTAAAGAAAGCACCCAACAAACTGGCAAGTATCACCCTTTGCACAGGTACCCTGGAGGAAAAAAAACACTCATTTCTTTTACTTCATTCGTCTTTGTCAGCTTAAATCAGTGATGGAGACTTAGCAATAGGGAGAAAAAGAATAGTTAATTATTGGTGGAGCAATTCAAAGCAATTGAGAATGCAGACAACAGATGCAAGAAGAGTGACCAAAAGGCCACCCAGCTGTCACTACTGGCTTCCCTTCTTGATTTCCCCCTTACCCCTTCCCTTTTTTTTACCTGTGTAAATTGGATAATATATCATAATGGTAAAGAGTGAACATTTACTACATTATGATTTATCATGCCACCAAGCAATGCTGTATACTAATTATACTAATTACCTTACTAAACTAGCAGTTACAAAAATGATGCAGATATTAATTAGTGTTTATTATTTTAGTAATGAAGCTATTCATTCAAGCAAAACCCCTGAGAAATAGCACAAAAATGTGCTTTTGGATATTCCCATTGCATCCTAATTGCTCCAAAATCCCAAAACCACAATTACTCTGAGCAGGTAACGTGTGACCTACTCCCCAAGCTCAGCTGCTCTCCACATGTGAATTTTCACCAGCAGAGTACGTGATGCTCCCCAAGCGGTCATCAATCTTTCACTGTCTCTCTAGTGCATTCATTCCTCATGCAAGAGTAACTTTTATCGTTGAACTTAATTAAAATGAT
Organism: Phainopepla nitens; assembly: GCA_013400175.1. Classification (NCBI taxonomy): domain Eukaryota; kingdom Metazoa; phylum Chordata; class Aves; order Passeriformes; family Bombycillidae; genus Phainopepla; species Phainopepla nitens. The sequence goes on from VXBQ01001384.1 coordinate 383,352, forward strand.
TACACAATGAAAATCATGACCGTGACTGTATATACTACAGTTTCACCGAAAATATACCCTGCTAATACATGTTTCCTCAAAAGAGAAAATAAAGCCTGTTGTTGATAGAGCTTCAGCCTTGTGTCCTTGCTGGTTTAAGGTCAAAACAGTCAAGATTGTTCAAGGAAGTGAAACATAGGATTTCTCTTTCTGAGTATAACCGTCCTTTGTAACTTGCATTTATGAGTTCCAACGAGGCAAAAAACAGCCAAAAGCACAGATGGCATATTGAAATAAGGAAATGTGAATCAGTGTAATCTATTCAGCATGCAGTTTGCCAGACAAACTGCAAACATTTAGTTTGAAACATCAAAACAACGGAATTCTAAATATAACATAAAGGTGTTCCTAGTAACATGATGAGTGTTAAGGATTAAATATTACACCTATTTGTCGCCATGATCTATCCTTTCTTCATTTTGAACAAGCACATGTATTACCTTTGTTATTAAGTACTGATTTATCATATATACAGCGAAAAAAGCAATTAAATAAGACTTCCTGGGTAGTAAGTCTCTGAACACACTGCCTACTGTAACAATAGAGATTTGAAACTGAAAGATAGCATTGAAAAGGTCCTTGAGAGATAAGAGACTTGAAGAGAAGGAGAAAAAACAGGGTTTTATAGAGAAAACAACAGCCAGTGCTTTAGCAAGCAGAAAGAGATGTGAGGTGGTCATGGAAAAAAAAAATGTAGCAACATAGATCTATGGAAGGAGCTGGTAAGGGTCTTTAAAGAATCAGTATTCTCTTGGCAACTGCAAGCACTTGGGGAAAAACTGAACACACTCAAGTGCCATGGAGGAAGAGAACTGTCAAGACAAATACATACGTATATACATACATACTTATGTATATATATACACACAAAATCAGTCTTTTTCTCATATGAATGACAGTGCAAAACTTAGTTACACATGCTCTGATTTAGAGTTTGAAGCCTAAAAGAGTAAACATATCCTTCACCAAGGAAATGTGTTATAGGCTAAGTTTTCCTTCTGAAATGGAATGATTTTTCTCATTTTCGTAATTTCCTCTTTGTTCTCCTACTCCAGTTTGTGTTGCTTTCTGCCATTCCCACTAGAGATGGAGTTCAAACCTGAACTCAAAATTTTTTGTAATTAACACAACATAACACCTGGTGTCTGACCATGAAGTCTGAAATTATTAATGCTTGAAGCCAACTAATCAGTAACAGAAAATGCACATTTTCATCTTGTATCTCTCACGACAAGACTTAAACTGCATTTACACTGTGCTGCACAAGAGAGAAGAAAAAAAATAGCTTTGTTAATCTTAAAGAAAAATTATTTTACAATTCTATGCAAATCTTACAAATGTGTCACAGCATCAGAGGAGATACTGAAAAGCATCCTTTATTCACCTGTCAAAAAAGAAAGAATGAAAGACAGAGTGTGATCTCGCTTTCTCACAACTATTCCATTCTTTGGCAGAAATTAAACAACTTCTGCAATATTGAGATGGTAATTAAAGTCTGCAGAGTCTCTCAACAGCTTTAGTAAACTCTGCCAACTGTCCCACTGTTCCTAAAACGACGCTTTAAAAACACAATTTTACTGTTTCTTCTGGGCAATGTTCATCTTGGGAATCTCTAGAGGTAAAGACCAATTGTTTTAAACTACCACATCACAAAGACTCCATCTGTAACACCTCAGTAGAAAGCAACCTTCAAATAATTACTTTTCTCACATAAAGCACTATTGAATTTTTGAGTAGGCTTTCCAAAGATCTCAACCATCTCATTAAGAATAGCTTTGATCTTGATGGGAGCAAATAGTGTTCATCTCCTTTTTTTCCATTTCCCATCACAATTTAGGGTTTGTGTTTCACTAAAATATTTCTTTAATCCTACTGAGATTTGATTTCAATTTATGCATTCTGTTCTGATTTCTCGATACTCTTTGAGTACTGCTAATCCAAATAATTCAATTCATGTCTTGTCTTCCCAGGGTTTTTTTGGTCATCTTTCCTCTTTAAGTCACATCTAGAACTTTTATCCAAAATACATGGACTTTCAAGCACATGAGTTCTTACTTCTTTGTTGAAATACTGAGGTCAAATAGGCACCCTATGACAAAGAGGAAAGAAATAGGATGCTCTCAAAATACTGCTCAATCTTTAACCTCTCTGCTGGAGTGCCAATAAAGATGGCAGAAGGCACCTAATATTTTTCAAACATTAATTTACCAATTACCCTTGTGAGACATGTAAGTGGTGTTAAAACTTTTCTGTGAAGAGAAAGAGGCACAAAGAAGGTTAATATCTTGTTCAAAGCTACAAAGCAAATTACTGGCAGGGCCACAAGAAAACTGAAGCCAGCTCCCAGGTCACTGGTGGCCATCAGACACCTAGCTGCAGCAATTCATAGAGCTCATTTACAATGTATGCGCCAATGTTTCCACCCAAATTCTAACTCCAAACTTACACTCTAGCCCTTTTTTTAAAAAGTGGTTTGGTGGGGTTTTTGTAAAGGTTTTCATAGAACAAGTTTGAAAAAGCATAACAGTGCCCAGACACTAATTGAATATCCGAGCATAAGGACATGGTTTTTGAAAAACAATAATTTGGCTTATTCTTTTAGAAAGACTGAGAGCTTCAAATTTGAATGAAACAGCTTTTTTTTCTCTTGTTTTGCATTAAATCTTGTATTTAAAATTTAAAATTTTTGGGAGAAGATATTAATAATTTATTTATTTCTTCAAGCCTTTTTCCCCATCAGATAAAAGTAGGGAGTTCTTTTGTGGTGACAGCAGAAAGTATGCAGGACTTCTCTTGTTGCAGGAAATTCGATATCCTGTGACTGCATCAAGCTCTTAGATATGAACATCCTGACTGGTAGAGTTAGATCTTTGAACAGAAACCCAGCAACAACGAAGGATTTGGTGGTGGTGGTGGTGGCAGGGTTGACGTTTAGATTCTTGAGAACACCTCTAATGATGACAGGCTCCCTTCTGCCAGACCTTGCCTGCCCATGGGCTGCTGCTATGACCTCCACCTCATTTCTACCTCTACTTACAGCCATGTTCTCCCTTGGCCCTTTGCTTTTAACACCCGGCAACACTCATCTCTGTTATCTACCTCCTCCTCACCCCTGCTTTGTGTCTTGGCACACAAATACTACCAAGTGCTCGCTGACTCAGATCTAGCATCCAATCTGACTTTTTAAGCCTCATTGAACCAATTAAAAACAGATGCATTGGGAGAATATCAAAACAACAGAAAAACCAAAATGGATAAGAGATCTCTACATTTGTACTAAATCCTCAATCCTTATCCAGAAACCATGTAAGATAATTACATGCACGTGGCACTCAATCACAACAATTTCTGGATCAAGAAGATTTAACCCAACCTTATGGGATAAAATAAAGAACATTTCAGTAATTCTCCAAAGGTTAGCAATAGAGGGATAGATGGTGAAAGAGACAGGATCTGTTGACCCCATTTAACCTCTCAGCTGCAGGATGATTTAATAAGACTCTCCAGATAACAGATAAAATGAAATTCAATTTCTTTAGTGCTTGATAAGCAACACGTGATATGACAGGTCAATATCAAGCCTCTTTGAAGAGATTATCTTCACTTACACCAGAAATGGGAATGAAAACAAAAGTCTTCAGATACGGATACAGATACAGAAGCAGCAAGGCAAGAGCATGCATTTCCTCAGAACCTCTTTTTAATGATAATACATATTAGCCTGCTGTCAATCACAGACAAACAGAATGTCCCGAAAGCTGTGAAAAAATCCCATACAATGAGGCTAGCAAAGTGTGACATGTGCTCTGCTTTTGCTGCCTTTCCTCAGAAATCCCAAATATTGACTGCAAGACAGTTTAATTTCCATGTGCCTGGCAGAGGTGGGGGCATTAGCTCTTCTGACAAGCAACTAGAATCCACATTTGTTCACATGAAATGGAAAACAATTGGACAAATTTTAAAGCATAAGCATTTTAGATAAAGATGGTGCTTCTCAAAAACCAGCATATACAGCTGTGTATTCAATTCTTTAACTGGGGGTGGCTTTTGGATCCTTCTTCCCTCTTGAACTCTTTCTAGTCTGTCATTACACTGAGGAGCTGACTTCCAATTTCTGCTTTAACCACATTGACTGAAATTCATATCAAGTTTAAGAGCAACCCAGGTAGCCTTCGTTGGTGACACTGGAGATGAAAATTAACTGGACTTGGAAGGTGTGATAATGCACAAATTTGTGCATTTGAGGAAACTGCAGAGAGATGCGGGGCTTATGTTAAAAAAACCTCTCATCCAGAAAAGCAAACGTCTGACCATTATTTAAAAAGTAGAGGTAGCAGCCCCGTAATTGTTTTTCAGCAAGGGTCCTTTAATTATCTTGCCTTTTAAAACAAAAACTACATAGACAAAAATATACTTCTGTTAATATTCTCAGTCTGAACAGCCACTGGAATTTCCCAGACTTTTCTTCTACAAGAACATGAGTCTCCTTGTCTTGTGACTTCTCCTGACCCTTCCAGGCTAACTCTTTCCTTGGCATGTGGGAAATAAAACAGGATTATTCTAAGATGTCACTGTGTTTGTTGCTCCTTTCTCAGTTCAAGCAAGGCCCTACAAAAACAAAATGTTCCCAAACTTAAAAAAAAAAAAATTACAGTCCTGTTGCTGCAAAGAATTATTCTGAAAGACCCCTGATAAGGACCTGGAAGAAAGGTAAGAGGGAAAAGAGCCGAAAAAAAAGGAAACCCAACCCACATAGGAATAGCCATCAGAAGTGCAGTAAGAAAACAATAAACAAAGGTTTCTCACTTGCTCATTTTGGCTGCATCACTCTTTATTATTACTTTTGTTATTAGTAAATGATGAATCAGGCAGAAAGGATTTTTATACAGATACTAAATTCCTCACATCATAAACTTGGTTAGGACTGCTGAATATAGAAGTGTATGACTCATTAATAAGGACCAAAGTAGAGTTAAATATTTCAAGAAACAACCACAGGCTCAGCAAGAACTATGCACATCAACTGTGATCACTTCTGCACTTCTGCAGGTAACGTGCTTTTGTCAAAGGAGCAAACTGTAATTAAGTTGTGTTATGAAAAAAGCTAACAAAAATCCCTAGGTAAAGCGAGCTGTACTAGAATATCCATGATGAAGCCCCTGAGTTTCAAGGATTATTAACCTACAAGTCCAAGAGAATTTAGCTCAGATTAACTCCCAATAACTCCATTATTTAACAATATGATGATACAGGAAGATCCTTCAGACATCCCAAAAATGCCATGCATTTTGGTCTGACTTCCATAAACCAGACCATCTTTATGACTGAATAATTCCTGTCAATTCTATTCAAGTTTCTTCTCTGCAACTGGCAGATTTTTGACCATTTCCAAGTAGAGTTAAAGACAGCTTTGAAGTAAAGGCATAAAATAATTATCAGCATTGGCCTCAATTCTTAATACATAGTGATAGTTCACGAATTACTTACCTTCAGTCAGGGACTCTCTTCTACCAACTTGATGTGTATTCCAACTTAAAACTACACCACATTATATTACCAACTGGATCAATATTGATGCAGGATGATATAAAGCATCAATAGGTCCTTCTCATATGTTATTAGAAATAAAACACTATTCCACTGTTAGAGTACCTGAACTCCCTCATTCTCAGAATCTACAAAAATTAGGACACCTGGCACATAGGTAGATGCGAGTTGGAAAGTCAAACTGAGGTACTTGGTAGTAGGGTTTTTTGTTCAGCTGCATTGATTTTATTTGTTTTGGGATTTTTTTTTTTTTGTACTGTTGGTCTGTTTTTTAAAATCCTGTTTCACATCAGCATTTAAGATGCCTGATTTTAGGCAGCCACATAGGAAAACTCAGCCCTTCAATCTTTTTAAACTTAGAAGCATTAAGAAATAGTGAACACTAAAGGAAGAGAAGTTAATGAAGTTGACAGAAATAGTACAATTTGAAGTCTTTTCTGCAGTTTGACAAGAAACAAAAAATTAATGGGTACATATTCCCACAATAAAAATCATAGGGATTGCTGGGCATGTCCCTTCTCAAATGAGTGACACGTATATAATTCAAAACAAATATGGATGCAAACATAAAAAAAATTAACTTTTTGTGCATTAGTATGTCCATCTGTTTGTCATGTGCAATATGAACCCTATGAAACTAATGTATTTATACTGTTGTTAGCATGACAGATTTATTTGGGTGCAAACAAAGGTTATAATGCAATTGCATGAAAATCTATGAGTTTTTTCTCCTTTCACTTCATGTAGTGACTGATTTATTAAGCCAGCTTACAAATTTCTTATTGACCACATACTTCAGGCAGCTGAAGAAAACATCTGAATTATTACATAGATAATCAGCTCTACTACACTAGTTTCAGTAGCAGTGAGGGGATAGTCAATATATTTTAGAATGTACCTTTTTGGATGCAAAATACAGCTGTCCTTGCATCATAGGTGCAGTAAACAGATAAATATAACTGCACTACTGACTATTATTTGTCCATTTTCTCTTGATAGTATGTTTATTCTGTTGCCTCCACACATGATTAACAGTTTATGCATCTTTAGCATGTAATCAATAGCTGCAAAGTCTTGTATTAGCTTGAGAGATTAGACATCCCTTGATAATAAATTCTGTTGATTTCTCCAGTTTAGCTTAGCTGCAAAAATCCACTTTTTTTTTTTTCCTTTTTAAATCTTACTTTAAATCAAAAGGAACTATATGGTCTAGGGAGGGAGAGGAAAAGCTGGCATGTTCTTTTTAATCTCATTCTTCCAAATGAACAAAACCTATCTGATGGTATAAAACACAAATCAGCATGTCAACAGCATTGAACTGCAAGAGTAAACACAGGGGAAGCATGACAGTACAAAATGCCCAGGAAGCCTGTTCAGGACTACAGTTATGAAGTTTAATTCTGTAAAGTAATTTACAAAACTATTAATGATAGGGAAAAAGTGACTTGAAATATCAGTGCATGGTTATGTTAAAGCAGAATGGAAGATACCATCTAAAACAATAACAATTATATTATAAAGGATATGTAGTGTGTATTTACACAAATATACGCTTTTTACTCTCCTTAACAGTGAACATAACTATTCAATGCTATGAAGAAAACATTTACAAACATTTATTTGAACATAAATCGCCATTATTGCTTAGGTGATATATTGTTCATTTCTCTCCAATACACAATCATAAACATGTTTTTTATGGCTTTGTTTACAAACTATATATTTGGGAGCTAAGGATGTAATGAGTATTAAGCAAAATGACTTAAGTTGGAGCAGTGTGAATAAGCTAAACAAGAATTTTCTACGAATATTGTTAAAGCTTCAGTTCCTTTCTCCTGCATAAAAAAATTTCAGTCCTCCAAGTTAGGAAGCATAAATACCATCACATGAAATAGATGAAAAAATGTGGAATGCAGTCTACAACAAATAAAAAGTAAGCACAAAGCACTCAGACTGGGAAAAAAGGCCACATTCACCCCTGACAACTAAGAATTGAAAATTGAAGGCAGTACTTATTATATCCACTTAAAACCTGTATACACATTTGTGTGTGCATGTAGGTGGATAGACCTGGGCAGATATGTTCACTTCCTCCCATGCAGATAAAACATCCATCAAAATTCATTCTCTCTGTCTCTTCACACCTACTGAAATGGTCTCAATCCGATTTTCTCCTGTTCCTCTTCTGCCTCACCTGGTTCCTGCTGTCCCTGGGGCCTCGATTGAAACCACCTATCCTCCATCCCACTGCCTGCAACCCACAAAGCCTTGAGTCACAGCCCAAGAGCTAACATATCCAATGCTGTGCTTGTGTGGCAAAACCCAATAATAACTGTGTGTTGCACCTTACTCTAGCCCCTTTCACAAAATCAATAATACAAGACTGCATATTGCACAAGGTATATATTGTATAGTGATATATATTTTTATATAATGCATAAGATAAACCTTGGATGAAACACAGATTCGTTAAGTTGTTTAAAACCACTGTTACATACAACACCTCTGCTGTATATATTTTGTCCCATTAGTGAAAAAATCCAGGTAATTTATTTTTAAATGTTGAATAATGACGCCTGTAGTTCTATTGTATAGAAAAGTTTTCTCTTAGCAGTTGAAAATTTATTTAATGAATTGTCTTCATTTTCTTCATTGGATCATACAAATTTAAGAACACAAGTTGGTAGTATAAGCAAGCTCGTTTTTTTCAGGGAAAAAAATACTGAAGCAAAAAAGAATTCCTCTAACATTAAAATTTTGAATGAGATCAGAAACCGTTTTCAATGGTATATAGAATTCTAAAAATGCTGGTAAGGAGCCACAGGGAAAATTCTTTCCTAAGATACTTGTCTACAGTGAAATTTTACCGTTTTTGAATTTCAGTGAAATTTTGTTACTTCAGTCAGATAGTCACCTGTCAAAGTTTGACTAAACATGACTAAGAAAATTCCTCAATCTATTGGTCAATCACAACTGCCAAGTGACTACCACAACGTAATACTTGTACCTGTATGAATAATCTTCTTAATACCTGAATTTGATATTTCTTTATAGATATTTTAAACAACTTTCTATGCATTTTAACCGTTCCAATTTTGATTCAACTGTCTCTTGATGTGATGCACCTCTGAGAAAAAAATGCATTCTTGTGTCAGCAGGCAAAGCCCTGTCCATGGTTAGCTAATGGAACAGTCATGACATTTTCATTAGAAGATACAGCCCCAGGTAGACAATTTCCAGAGAAGAGCCTTTTTTCTGAAAACTTCTTCAAAACTTGGTTTTCAGAAAGGGAAAGGATGAAAATATTTGCTTTTCATATTGTCTTGCTGTCTGGGAAAAACTGACATGGTATCAACTCTTTCTCAATACCATGTGGCTGCAAAGGTTTGCAAAGTTATTTTGGGAAATGGGACCTAATTCTGCAAACCTTTTGTTCCTGGAGCTACCTCAACATAAGCAGGGCTCTGCAGAAGTGAGTTCACAAGCATCTCTCTGCCACTGTGAAAGAGGGTCATTGCAAAAAGAACACAAAAGCAATGAAAAGGCCTTGCTGACAGAGGCACTTGCAAGCTGGGGAAGTGTTTTCTAAAATAGGCCATGAAATTCAAATAATACTTTTCCATTTAGCTGCATAAAATACTCTCAAGAAATTGCCCTGCTGCTTCACATTCAGCCATTTCAGTGTTCCACCAAGCTATTCATTCCTGTCTGAGCAGAAACTTGGAACACATAAAATAATTCACCGACAGTAAAAGAAAGTAATGTATTTTAAAAACAATTTTCTCTTTGCAAACTTCCTCTGAACATTTCTGGCTTATTCCATGACCCTAAGACACAAAAATGTTAATGAAAAATGATCCTAGAGAATTTTCTGTCAACAGTAAAGCTGGACAAGTTGTAACACAAAAAGATGGCAAACGCAGCAAATGAAAAACAACCCTAGATGCTGTGGATAAAAACTTACCCTCCTTTCAAAATCAGGGGCTTTTATAAAAAGTTATTAATTAATGAGCAAATGATTTTACTTTACAAAGAACTGATGATGTTCTACATGCAAACCAAACAAATCTACTTTTCACTCACATGCAAATGTAAATAAAGGATTAGCTCTTTGCTTGCAGGAATCATCATCATTTACTATGTGCTTTCTTGTTCTAGATACCCATCTAGAGAGCTATTCACTTCAAGCTGTCAATCATATTCAATAATTTTACCACATTCTGACTTTCAAAAAGATATTGTACTAGAACAGTTGTCTTGGCTTCATTGTTACAGCAAAGTGCCAATGTGCTACTCCAACCAGCTTTGTTGCAGCAGTCACCCAAGAGAGTGTCAATCATGCCTGCTGAGTAAGTGGAGCATTAAATTATTTTTTTATGCCTGTGTTGTACATGCTGAATCACTGTCATCATACCCTCACAACAGAATGCAAAGAAGGAAAGGCAGCCAATTAGCCAAGTCAAGGCCACACAGGCAAATGCAGTATTAATTTGGAAGTGCAGACTAATTGCTGGACACCAGCATTATACTTTCACTTAAACCAAATTTATTGCTGAGTGTAATATATGTTTTAAAATAAATAGAAGAACAATCCCTTTCTCTCACCTTATTACTGAAAGACTTAAAAACTCCCCTGCCAGGCTTTTTTTTTTTTTTTTGGCACCTCATCTTACTGCTAACCTTTTGGAGATTGACATAACGAGCACACATGCAATCTACTACTATCCCCTCTTGTCACCACAACCAAGTCACTAGCTCATGACCTTCATCAACAACCATAATAATCTGCAGAATTATGCATCTACAGTTGAATGCCTAAATATAGAAAATTCTTCAGAATTTGTTTAAAGGCTTTTATGACTAGCAATGGAGGGGTTTTTTTTAGCTTTTTGAGCTAATTCTATTTATATCCACACCATTAATACCAGCTTGTGATGCCAGCCTTATTCTCCCACTGGCCATATTCTCCACAACCGCCTTCTCCTCCTCTCCTTGATTTGAATGTTGAAGTTATGGTAGCTCTTGCCTTCCAAATTTCCCTTGCTACTTTAATACTCAGGCAAACTTACAATATTATTATTACCTTGAACTGAAACAACGACATGTGCTAACAGTCATAAAAACCAACCACCAAAAAAACCCAAGCATATTTGCCTTTCCCAGCAGCCCTTCGTCTGTTGCTTTTGAGTGGGATATCTGGAAGGCAGATTAAATTATGGCACCATAGAATAATTCAGCTTGGAGGGGACCTCTGGAGGTCATATAACCCCATCTCCTCCTCAAAGCAATTGTATCAGATTGCTCAGGAACTGATCCACTCTATTCCTGGATATTCCAAATGAGGTAAATTCTACATTCTCTCAGGACAATAGTTATGGCAGATACATAGAAGATACAAATGTGACTCCAAGGCTTGAGCTGATTTCCAAATATTTGGTGAAAAGCAGAGAATTCCACAATTCCCTAAGAAAGCATTAGATTTATATTTTTTGATCTTGCTTCACAGTATCTGGCACTGATCACTGTTAGATGGTGAGGCTCTTCACTCAAATTTCACCAAGCTTCCCTTTTTTTGACAGACAACTTTGCAGTTCACAGAATATCAGGAGCATTTTTTCCCACTAAAAATATTATTTTTAACTACAGTATTTAAAATAAATGTGCAAAATAAAGCTGAACAGAAAATTCAGGTCTCCTCTTTGCAAACCATGTGAATATGGCACTTAGGGCTGTGGTTTTTATGGTAGACTTGGCAGTGTTAGGTTTACGGCTGGACTTGAGGATCTTAAAAGTCTTTTTCAATCTAAATGATTTTATGATTTTATACTAGAGAACAGAGAAAATCCCTCTACTTTAATCTGCATATTTTACACTACTATTTAAAGATATTTGGCAAGGGACAGACATCTAAACAAAATTAGTTGGGGTTATCCTGTTTAATAATCCTTAGCTCACCATACATATCTACTAGAAATTTGCTGATGGGCATTTTGTTTTGTTTTGTTTGTGTTTAGAGGGTTTGGATCAGCTTTTACTTCTACTGAACATTATAACTGAACCCAAGAACAGAAGTCAATCATCATAAATGTGCAGTAATGCATCTAAGTGCATTGCCTTTACTACTTAAATTATAAGAATGACGGAAAAGGCCAACAGTTATATGAATGTACATGGCATAGAAGCTCATTTTAACATCTAGAAAAAAATCAGGTATGTTGGAGTCTTGTAAGAAAGTGGCTAATATTGTTTTGTGAGTTGTGCTGACATTGCAATCACCAGCATGATTAATGAAATTTATGCTTTCAGTCTTTTCTCACACAGTGCCGTGCTAGCGCAGTGCATTTTCAACATTATGACAAAATGACTAATCTTTATTAATTGGTTTTGAGCAAAGGCTTTATACAGAGACTGAAGAGAGCAACAGAATATATGATTTTCACAGCTAAGCATTTAAATCAAGCAATTTGCTGACAGGGTGAACTAGTTTACTTAATAGCGAGGTCTATCTACCATCGGGTATTTCTGCCAGAGCTGGAGGACTGGCTTACCCAAGTGACATAGTCTGCAGCAAAGGGAGCCATATACTCTGAAAGGAGAGTATTCCAAGCCCAGCTCCTAAATGGTTTCAGAGAAAAAGTCACCACAGCCATAGAAATTTCCAAGCAAAGAATGTAATCTATGCTCCTCTTGCAGCTTGGCTCCTGAGGAATGTGTCCCTCAAATAACAATTCCAGTAGGCATTCAATCCAAAGGACAACAGACTGCTTGTCTTCTTTTGGACACAAACACTACTGCCTAATTAAGCAGTGTGTATAAAATGAAGTTTCCTTCAGTTGCTGGGGAGTTTGGCAAGTGATTTTCTTTTTTTTTTTTTTCAAACTGCTCTCCATTTAAATTCAGATATTTTGTTTCTAGACACAAAACTTCTCAAGGAAATTTATTTGAAATATCTGGTTGATTTCTTTGTTGTTGCTGGCTCTGAACCCTCATTCTTGCTTAGCTATTTTGATCAGGCCATGACAGAGTAGCTTGCTAGGAAAACTGCTATCTGTCTTAGAAAGAATCCAAAATACTCTGAGCTGGTTTTAATTTTTTTTAACAGAATTAATAGACCTTTCCAAAATATAATACATTGGAAGAGGAAGTTACCTATGGATTCATAAGAAATTAAGTTTAGTTACATAGTCCACAGGAAAAACAGCTTTGTCTTTAATAGAACTGGTTGGAAACAGAGGTTCATGCAACCTGCTGTTTTACAAGTCTCATTATAACGATCAGCATTCGGCATTTGTGAAGAATAATTAATAAAACCAAGAGATACTAGATTATATTAACAGTAAAATGATACTGACTCCTTGCAAATGTAAGTGAAGCTGTAGAATTTGTGTTATCCTCATTTCCATCTGAGTATGAAAATCCAACAACTTTAATTTCCTTAGCATTACTTGAAAAAAGAGAAGAGGATGAGAAATCATTTTGATGATACTGTTACGAAGTAAAAACAAATGATGGAGCTGTAGCTATGATTACAATTATGACTTTGCTTTGGTATCGCACAGTTGATAATATCCCAGCCTTATGTGTCTTGTGCTACTTCTTGAGTTCAATTTCCTTCCAATAATGTATTTGGGTTCCATAATCTGCTTCTTTGGTGAAACCAATAACTGAATCCTGTGGTAATTCCTCAGGGAGTTATAATTTATGGCAATTGTCTGTTCCCACCACTTTTCTCAGTTTTTTGTACCAATGATTAATAGCCCACTGTTACAGACAAATAATTGCGCCTTACTTCTAATTTAAATGAGCCTGACCTCAGCATGCAGCCATTTGAGGTTCTTACATCTTACATCCTCTAGAGGAAAGAGGTGTTTTGTACCATGTAGTATTATTCCCCTGTACAAATACTGTAAAATTGCCTCCTTCTCTCTGACAGACACATACAATTGAGATTTTTAAGTCACCTTTTTTAAGACCACATCTTAAGCCATGACTCTGCGGCACTTTTCTCCATTCCTCCCAAATCTGCATCTGTGTGTTGAAAGCATGGACACCAGATGTGCATCCAGTTATCAATATTGGTCATACTCACAAAATCACATCTTTTCTCCCAGTGCTGACTCTGCTCTTTGTCATAATACTACACAAAGAACTTTTGGTGGCTGCTGGTCTACATGCCCCAAAACTCTTTTTGTGTTTCTGTACTATCTCTTCCAAATGCATGTATTTATTTACATTCATGTATAGACAGTAAGCCATATTACCTATTCTATCTCTAAACTATTAGAGGATCCAAAAAGGTAAAAATGAAGCTTCAAATTTAAATCTCAAAGCAAGCACAAAATTCTAAGAAGCATAATGTCATAAACTTTTACAGTGAGATATCTTGCCTTTGCAGGTTCCCACTTCACAGCTCAAAAATTTGATTGCATTTTGTAATCAAAAGATGCAAAAAAAATTAGAGATAAATACAACAGGTTAAAGGGCAATAAACTTTATCTGCAAATGTATTTACTAATTCACTTTGCTCATCACTCAAAATAAAGACTATGAATACACATGTTAGTCTGAATTAAAATATTACAATTATTTCATATTATGAGCTGCAGAGAAAAAGAAAACAAAACTAGAAAAGCATGCCAGTGCAGAGGGAAACAGGGCTATGCCTTCTCCCCGCATAAACATCTCAAAAAATGCAGTCGTGCTTGACTGCAAAAGACAATGATACAATTTTTTTCTCAAAAACCAGTGCATTGCTGAAAGTCACTGAAGATTCCCCAAGGAGAACTTGAATTAGAGTCAAAGGCCAAACATAAAGACACCTCTCTGAAACCTAATCCTCTTGCCCATTTAAATTGTTCCTGCAGCTTCTGGCCAGAAAAACACAGCACTGACATTTTTACTCTAGTGTTTTCAACATCAAATAACTCAAATATCTGAATAAGTATCAACAGAACTAAAATAAAACCAGATAACCTACTCCTTTTACCACTCATTATCAGATTGTTCCTCCCCTTGCAAAATACTCTCTTCTGCCATTAGCAACATAACGACGTTTAAACCACAAATAGGCATTAGAAATTTCAGTGCTACTTAGTGGGTTCATATGAAAGTTGATTGCTTTTCCACTGTCCTTCCAAGATATTCTGGTACAGAGATGGATTTAGGTACAAAAATGAGGCCTGTGTCTTTTCCGACTTAGGATGAGCCTGAAAGCATGGCACATTTGTTGACATCAGTACCTATTAAAAAAAACCAGCCAAATCTGTTCATAAATTAGCTCTAAAGAAAAATTTAAGTAGTAAATAATAAGAGCAAAACAAGTATTTATATGCCATCTGGATAAAATCAAAAAAAGTCTTTATTCAGGAAACTATTTTACCAGAGATTTTGTCTGTCACAGAACAAGAACTCCTCAGGGTCTCTCTTGACAGATCTGACAGCTCACCAGGGTCTCCAGCATGCTTCATGGGCTGACATCTCTTTGCTTTCTCCATAGACACTCCTCTTCCTCCATCCCACCCAGCTCCCTTAGAACTTTAAACTCCAAACCTGCTCTATATTTTAAAGCCTCAGTTGTGTTGGATTCTCCTGCCACAGGTTGGAAAAATATTTTCCTGCTCTTTACTTGATCTGACAATATCATCAGGAACTCCAAATGCAGATACAGCAACATCAGGTACTTGATTTCAGCACCGAGGCAAAAACCTAAGGCATTTTGCATTTTATTACTTGCAAACAAGAGATATAAAACTAGGCCACTCACCCTGAACACAAAAGTGTCACAAAACGTGATTATAATCTTCAAATCAGGAAAGCATTTTAAAAATCAGGATTAACCTTCTCTAGAGCAGTCCAGGACTTGTACTATCTACTATTTTTCCTGGGCTTTGACCTAAACTGGGCATCTCTGAAGAGCTCAGGTTTTGCATGGACACAAACAGACAGGACACAACAGCACCAGAAACTACACCTGGGCTGTCAGCCTCCCACTCCCCTCTTCCCCATCAAACCAAGTCACACTAGCAGAGAAGAAACATCTTGGGTTCAGACAGGCTTGGGCATACACTGTGTGAAGGAGTGGATTGCCTCTTCATCCACTTTTCTTCAGTCTTGCAGCTGAATACGATAAATCACTAAACAAGCTGTTAAATTGTTTTGTTTGTTTTTTTTTTTGTTTTTTTTTTTTTGTCAAGACATTAGACGCTGAATTATCTAAGCCTTAAATAAAATAGAATTCTAGCAGAGGAAATTTCAGTCTGAATTGAATTAACACAGTCAAAAAACACCTTGAATTTTCCCCCTCTTCCACTCTACTCTAGGAGATGGAGTCCAGGAAAAGCAATACAACATCTGTAATGCACATGAAAAACTTCCCAAATACCTCAGGGAAAATCCTATAAGTTATGGTTATGGCTATTCATAACACAGTAAACAAGTATTTCAAACTATTCCTTGTACTTTATTCCCCCCCACCTTAGAACTTCATTTGCTGATATACTGATAAACAACTAATCTTTAAAGAAGCTTTTATAATTCTTGTGTAGATAATCAGTATATTGAACACTTATTATCACATTAATTAATTATCACATTTTAGATTTAACTGGGGTATATATTTCCATCTGTATCTTTCAGCTATTTGACAGATGTGTCTCCTGTCACAATTATCAAATGCCCTGGAAAGCCTCCTCCAACACATTTTGTATGCCACTGGCAGCATCACCCCTGGTTTGTATACAAATATTATGCAGTTTGCTTCCTTCTCAGCTGTGCTACACACAGGGTATTTCAGCAAAGAAGAAAAATATCAGAATAGCTTTTTTGTCCCCTCAGACACACAGAAATAAATAATACTTTTAAAATAGTTTAAAAAGAATTATAGATTTTTTTTTCAAAAATTAAAGCGAGGTTAAAGTGTGCTAAAATCAGCAATGCACAGCACAGACATAGTAATCCATATTAAATAATATTTATGGAAAACTAATTATTTCCTTGCAATGGTGCCAGAATTAATAAATCACTGTTAAAACATTGCTATACTATTTCTAAACTGGTTATGTTTTGGTAGCCAACTCTGTCTTTTAAAACCAGTCCAATAAACCCAAATGAGTAAAACTGGGAATGTTATTTTCAAGTGCAACAAATTCCTACCCGAATTAAAAAAAAAATAAAAAATTGAAAACTATGGTCCATACGTGAAATATGCCCCAGTTCAGTATACACAGAACTCAAAATTAGCTTCCTAACCCTTAAAATGGTTTCAACAAACTGACTCAGTATTAAAACTAAGGGAAACAGCTGTCACTTAGCACTGAAACACACAACAATCCAAGTGGCTTAACCCAAGATTTAAGCATTTAGATCTACATTGTACCCCCTGCATACTGAACCACCTGCCCTTTCAGTTTACCATCACTCATGATAATAAATGAATAAATTAAAATAACAATCCAAATATTTAATTTCATACCCTCCTAACAGAAAACAGGGAAAAATAAGAGGAAAATGTGGCCTTTTTTTCCTGGACTTCCAAACCTAATATACTTTGCTTTAAATTAATTTCTTCAGTCTTTCCTTCTTTTTAACATTGCCCTATACTTTCAAGCTTGCAGTATATAACACACAATTCCTTCCCTTCCCTCAAACATATGGGATCGCTACCAGAGCATTGTGCTTTTTTCACATAAATGACACTTCTGAAAGAAAATAGCAAATCTCAACAATCCTGTTTGTCTCTAATGCACAACTGGTAAGCCAAGCAGCATTTGTCAAAACTGCTTCAAGAAGATCTAATTCTCTGTTCTCAGGACTGACATTCAGTTTCAAAGTATGTCACGTTATAAAACCAGCTCAGTCTAGAACTTCTTTTTGCTGAAATGGTACATTTCCATACTCTTCCATCAGAATTAAAATTGAAAAAAAATTTTTGAAGGTTATAAAAGAAAGAAATTATGATATAATGAAGTCATACTTGCAGAGACTTCAAAACTGTCAGATATACATAATCAGAGATGGAGGAGATAAAACATCTGCTGTGGCAATAGAGGGATTCAAAATAATTGAATGAGCAAGAGCAACAAATCCACAAAGTGAAAAAAACAAAATAAAACAAAACAAACCTTGCATTCCTTTCCCATTGCATTTGTTTTGCATTTGATATTTACTTCCCAGACACTCCACTGAACTATTATTAAATAAAAGCCTTCACAATTGATATGCCATCAAACTGCAACAATTGCTCTCTGATAATCTTGACAGCTATTGTTGACCTTTTGCCATTTGCTGTGATTTTTGCATAACAAGAATAACATGCATGACATTTTTAATACAGGAAAACTTATGAAAGAGTTAAACATTTTAATGATGAGGAATATTCCTTTGTGCTTCAGGTCTCAAGGTTTGAGCACCTATCAAGGTGGCATGAGCCTTGCCATGCACAGCACAGGCAGCAGAGCATATCAATGGAGCACTGCAGCCCACCCAGACCCTCCCAACTTTAGAAGCACCACAGCAGGCTTTGATACAGCTCAAAGGTGTGTAAACCAGTGCTTCAGCATCCAGCCAGCAGTGCTTACAAACATTAATGCTTTCCATTCTGGTCAGGTTTGGATCTGAGAGAAGTCTCTAGACTCATTTCTTTCTGCTCTTCCACACCATTTCTGCTCCCTCTCCCCTAACATACGTCCAAAGAGGACGATTGCTGTGTACCCTGACAAACACGGCTGAAAATCACGACCAGCATCAATGCAGGAACCACCACTGTGTATAAATATGACTTTCAATATGGACTTTCAATAGTAAGTGTGGTCTTGGAAGCCAGTGTTTAAGCTGCCTAAATTGTTTAATAAATAGCAATCTTTGCTGCCAAAGAGGAAAAAGCTAGGCTACCAACTGAACAGCCTTAATAAAAGTAATGCAATGCTGAAATAATAATATTGAACCAAGTCTAAGGTTTTGATAGCTCTAGATACCAATTATCAAGACAGGAGAAAACTAAGGATCAGCCTTTGCTCTTGATTGTATACCTTATTCCCCGCACCTATGGAAATGGTAAAATTTTATTAATGTCCTATTTATCTACCAATGAAAATTATATAATTTTCCATCAATTCTTTTAGCTCTTTTTTTTTTTTTATATCAAGCACTAAATGTAAAGCATAAACCAAAGAAACTTCAAAAATTACAATTTACTGCATCTGTGTTTTATATATGCAAGTTATCATCTCTGGCAACCTTATTATACAAGACTTACAGTGAATAATCTCTTCTGGGTTCTATTAAAAAAAAAAAGTTACGAAATGAGCGTAAACTTACCACCTACTTATTCATTTTTGCTCTTCTGGCCATAAGTCATCACAATCTATACTAGAATCTAACCCAAATGACATGCAATTTACTCTTCTGCATAAGGGGTAGGAAAGGTAATTTGGGGAAAAAAATCCCAAATGAAACCCAAAGAGTTATTCCAGCAGATGTCTCTTCCTCCCTGAACACCTATTTGGACTTTGCATGTCTCAAACATCAAAATGAATTTAAACCCATTGTATTTCTCAGTAACTTTTTTCACAAATGAGATTATGTAACACCTGCTCGTCTCTTTCCCTTCACCTTCTTAGGTTTGATATCGGACTTAGGAGCTGGATTTAGCTATACAACATCACGTGCAATAGGAGAGCCATTAACCTCCTTGTAAGTTCATAACCACAAGTCACTTTGCTGAATACCTTCAGTGTTTAGAGACACCTCATTTCACAATAAAGGGCAGTTAACACCTGTAAGGCAATTATATCTACCAAATGTTGTTGGCCTGAAGTATGAATATGTAATTGTTCCTGCCATCTGTTAATTATACTAGTTGAATCACTTATTTAATCATATATATTTACTTGACATCTACAAACTTTTTAATAGCTTTCACAAATGCTAACCTGGCTCACAGGCAGAGCTAAGGCACCATTCATGTGTCCCACAAGTAAATGGCATCATTATACAAAAGACCAGATTTTGCAGCAGCTCGACAAGATGAGAAGGTGTTCGTGCCAGGCATCTCCCCAGCCTGTCCATGCTGGCTAACAGCCTCAGGGACCAAAGAGGAATATTACTACTTGAGGCAGGGGCATTCCTTGCCAGCAACAAGAATAGTTGGATTGAAGACTAAGGGGAGAGGGCAGGAAGACAGCGGGTCTGGATGTGGAGGGAGCAGCAGTACAACCTGATTTACTAAGAAAGCTGCCCGAGTGTTCCTCAGGTTAATGAATGCTGCTTCTGAACCTCTAAAGATAAGGAGTCCATGCTACCACATCACAGCTTTGGTACTAAGCTTGCTCTGTTTCCATAAGTATTTCCTAAAGTACCTACATTCAGGTAAGGTTGCTTTAAACCATCACAGAACCGCAGGCAGAATGGACTTTTGCTGTTCTTCAAGGATAGGAGGACAGACAACTTATACTAGTCTTGCTGTAGTGGTGGAGGGGGCCTTTGAAGGTGATCTCTGATGAGAATGCCTCCCACATCCCAGTGTTAGTTCCCTTAGCCCTCCTAGAGTTTACTGAATCCTGTGATCCCCAGCCCAAATCAGTTCCATCCTGCCTCTGAATCTCAATGGTACTAAAAGGAGGAGCAGAGTAGCAGAAAGGAAAATAAGACTGCAAGCTGTTTCCCTCAGTCTAGGAGGGAAAAAGGACAAGAGTTTCCCCTCATTATCTATCTATCTAGCTAGCTAGCTATCTACACATATATATATCATTCCCCTAACTCTCAGCCTTGGATGGAAGATGAACCAGAGGAGAGAACTAAGACAGTAAATCCATGACCACACCAGGTTTGCAGACATGTTACCCAGCTTGCCACTCTGCCTGCAGCTGGTTGCTAGCAACTTCTGTCCACATAGAGTGAGTCTAGGAAAAGTGAAATAAAACAATATGATTTCCTTGGAAATTGCTTTAATAACAGGGTTGGGATTAACTGGTGCTGTGCATGCATATTTTGGAGATCAGCAGCCTAAACTATTCTGAAACTTTTGATGAAAATTTCAGTGTCTCCAAGATTACCTCTCTGAGTTTCTGTTGCAAATACAGAGCCATCAAAATGCAAAACAAAGCAGTGGTGCTAACCCAGCATTGCAAGGAAAGATGTCCCCAGGTTAAAAAATAAATGATCAAAAGGTAAAGCAGGTTCTTATCATTTGCATATTTAAATGGCAATTTTAACAGTCAATACTTTCATGCAACTGGACAGACTCTCACTTCTTTCTATCATGGAGAAAAAAATGTCTGAATTTTAATTAGGGAAAATGTGGCTTTTTGAAATAAACCCCCTTGGTATCAGTATGTCTTTAAAACTAACAGTAGGTAAGAAGTGTGTCTAAAAATTCATAGAAGACGATACCTGTCATCTCAAAGAAATCAATTCATTACCTGCTACAATAAAGCAAGCCCCATCTTATCTCTCCATCTTTACCACTGGTTATATTCCACATTGCTTAAAACTGCTGACCTTTCCTAAAGCCTAAAAACTTCTTCTACTGCTTGAACATTAATCCAGAACTCACAGTGGAATCCTGCTGGTGACCAAGTTGAAAGAGCTGTAAGGATGTTTCCTGCCCAATGTCGTGGGCGGGGGATGACAGCTGCACAGGTGCAGGGAATATAACCTGGTTGGCTGCAGAAGCTGGGAAACACTGGAAAAGGTGCAGCTTGTGGTCATCTCTACACTGCGAAACAGCAACTCTGTCTAACTGGGAAACAGGGAAATAATTGAGATGTTCTTCTAACATAAAGGTAGTTTTTTCTAACAATTAAATTCAAAGTCCAAATGAATGAATTCAGAGATATTTCCTCTCTAATGTGCAGCTACTTTGCATATCTGCTGGTTGATGAATTATATCTATTGAATCCTCAAGAGAAACCACAGTGAGTCATTTTATTGTTCCTAGTAGCTAGAAATGGGCTACAAAAGCCAGAACTTTGCTTAGATCAGGACTGTAAATGGATGGGCAGAAGCATGCTCTTTCATTTCTAGTGAAGATATGGCTTTTATCAAGCTGCCCCCAATTCTCCTGGGAAGCAGCTGCAATGCACCTTTGGGCTTTCCAGGCAGGAATGTGCACCTGAGGCTGGGGCCAAGGATCAGTTGAAACACACATCCAACCCTGCTCCAGGAAAAGGATGAGAAAAGGCAGGATGGGGGATGCTCTCTTAAAAAAAAAGTCAACAAAAAGCTACCAGGATCCCATCGGGGTGTTATGGGGCTTGGGGGCTGGAGCAGGAGGGAACTCCTGGGGAGGACTGGGCAGAGCCTCACAGCTTGGATCCCTAAGTATGCAAATCCCATCCTTCTGCATACACCATAAAGACCTCAAATACCTTTGGAAGCTTCTTCACATATGCAAAGAAAGTCTCTATAGAAATTAGGAGAAAATCAAGTATGCTATATTTGAATTACTTATGGTTAACTCAAATGTTGCAATTAATAAAGAGGTCAGCAAATTACTTTAAAAATATTTAAGGAATATGCAAAACAAAGCCCTAGACCATAGTTGTCTCTCTTCATTGCTCAGAGGTTCCCTATGTTAAGCAACTTGCTGGAACATCAAACTTTCTCCAGAGAAATAAGAAATAAATTGAAATCACACACTGTGACTTCTTCCAGCAAGTATTAGAAAAATTAAGTGTACTTCATCAGGTTTCAAAAATATATCAAAAAGAGCTATGGGCTCAAGATCTAATGTTCTAGCTATGCCTGTATTTACCCTGCCATTTATTTTGATAGTAGCTTACCCTTTTTCTTAATCAACTGTCATTTTAAAAGCATATGAATAGTATTTGGTGAGGACAAGCACTGCTGGGCCCTCTGCCAAGGACTATGAATGCTCGGAGGCAGCTGAGAAAGAGAAAAAGGCAACGGTGATTCAAAAGGAGAAAAAAGAAAACTAGTACAAAAGTGGAGATTCAGGGAAGAAATTGGCAGAAATCAGTGTGGCATGGGTAGAGCCAAAGAATCTTCTTAAATACACTTACAGTACACACAAGCAGATCAAGTGCAAGCAGACAAGTTTTCATTACCAATCACTGTAGGAATTTTTCATATCGTTAAAGACAATAAAACTGTAAATTAATTCAGGCAAAGATATCAAACTTAGAATTGAATTGCATTCTCTGCTTATACATCTTGGCAATTAATAGCTCAATTTTATGTTAAACTTATTGCCTATTATTTCTTTCCATATGCCAAAGCAGATAACTATGGATTATTTTCATATTTGCCAGCCACACAGGTACATAACTTAACCACATCACAGGCACATAACTAACCATATCAATAGTGTATTAAACACACTAGAGCAAAATTTATTAATTTTCTAAGTCAAAAACTCCCCTTTCCCTAGCAGAGGCCTCCCTTGTCCCTCACACAGGCTGAGCTCTGCCTCTTACCCAGCCTGGGAAGCTGCACACACAGTCCAGGGACTGTTCAGCAAACAGAGTCATTCATTCTCAGCACGAGCCCATATGCCCTAAAGTTTGCTTGTTTATTTTTCAGGTGTACCACTGGGTCTAATAAATTATATCATTTTCCCCCATACAGCTACCTTCTTATATCATTGCCTGTCACAAATACAACAGTGCTACTATTCCTAAATATTTTGCAGGGCAAAACTACCACTGAATCAAGTTGTAGCTGAAAAAAATGAGCAGCTCTGTGGGTTGTTCCCCAGGACCTCAGTGCAGGGGCCCAGATTAAATTCTGTCAATAGCCATTTGTGAAAGAACTGGTTTAATAAGACCTACCTAGAATCGCTTAAAAATTTCCTGAGAATCCATGTTTTTGAGAGTGGAGCTCAATTTCTTCCATCAAAAAAGGTTTCTTTCTCTTCCTGAAATCATTTGCCTTGTTTGACAATGAGTTTTAACTTTCTGGAAATCCAGTAAGGGTCTTACTGCCAAGAAATCCCTTAATAAAACAACTGATTCTTTCAGAGACACTTTGGAGCACAATCATCCTCTTCACTGAATGAGCTGAAGATTACTGCTAATGAGACAATTGCACATTATCTCTCCACCCACCCTGAAGAAGAACAAATAAGAGACCACTCTGGCAATCAAAATCTGGCATTTCCTAACTAACAAAGGCTTGATTTTGTGACACCTGTGTGTAACTTTTCCTCGACAGAACATTTTGTGCTATTATGGAGACATATACCAGAATCATCAATAGCTTTTGAGCTTTCAAGTCCCCAGTGGAGACAACTGCAGCTTTGAGGCAATGGGGCAACAGGGAGGGATTGACAACCCAGTGACATGGAACATCGTTTTGCAGGGATGACTTTGTTGTCACTTCTGCAGCTTTATACTGGCACTTAAAAAGTTGTGAGATGCAGACTATATTTTAGGATCCCTTCTCAGCTTTCTCTAAATCTGATCCTTTCTAAGCTATCCAGTAAGCTGTCCGTGACCAACATGTTATTTTCCCCTTACCTAACTTCCCTTGCCAGTATTAACTTCTTGCATATACTCTTTTGTTTTGTCTCCAGGCTTCTCATCAGAATCCTTGCATTCCAGTCTGCCCTACTCACAGAATCATACAACAGCTGAGGTCAGAAGGCACCTCTTTAGATTGTCTAGACCGACCTCTCTGGTTAAAGTGAGGTCAGCAATTACAGCAGGCTGCTCAGGGCACAGTCCAGTCAGGTACTGAATATTTCCATTGAGGGCAACTCCAGAGTCTGCCTGGGCAACCTTATCCAATGTTCAACTGGCTTCTCAGTTAAGTTTCTTCTAACGTATTTCAGACATTTCAGTTACACCCACTGCCCCTTCTGCTTTCAATAAGTATTTGTACATATGGATAAATTTCCTCTAAACCTTTTCTTCACCAGACAAAACAGTGCCAGCCCTCTCAGTCTCTCCTCTTGTGGCAGATATGCCAGTCTTTGTGGCACTACTCATCCCACAAGCTTCTCTTTTTCAGTCCAATATTTGCTGTCTGCCCCAGCTCTAAAAGCCCTTTTTCTCTTAGTAGACCCTGCTCCCCTTGAATTTTGCCCAGTTATTTCCAGCCTCAATCCTTGTCTCCTCTGCACTGCTGCTTTCCAGCTCCTATTCAACCTATACTCTGTTGAACTGACTTTCTGTCTCTGTTCGCCCTCTCACACAAGCTTTCTGCCGAGGTTTTTTCCCATTTTGTAGGTTCTCCTCTTTTTCCTTTTTTTTCATTCCCTTCCTATTATGTCAGGAAATTACCAGACTATGAAGAGCACAAGGACACACACTTATGTCCTACTCTGTTCTGCTGTCTAGATGGAAACTAGTTTTGGCAATCCAGAACAACAGCAGTAAAGATGTTCTCGACCTCTAAAAGTACTGGTCAACTGTATTCTAATACAGTCAGAATCTATGGGGGGGTTAGACTCTGAGGTTTTAATAAGTCTCTGCTGAGATGCAATTTTTTCGAAGACTTACAACTCCAATGGGATTCGCATGGAATAGAAAAAGCCACTCTCTACACAAATTCCTTGTGAAGAGTCAAGTCCTTGCTTGAAAGCTTAGGGATATCATATTTCTTCTATATTTTTGATGCAAGCAAACATATAGCACTTAGTTCTTGCATCCAGAAATCTCCAAAGTCTTCTGGCTGATTTTTTTTTCCTATGCAAAAGACAACTAAAACTCTTAGCAACTGAGAACAGGGTGAGCAATAAACACTTCTGTAACTAATGGTTAGTGGCAGTCAGCTTGGTAAACACAGTAAATCCCACAGAACTGTTCCTCTACAGCTTTACTCTTAATCTTGTTAAGGAAACAGTTTCCATTTATAAAGTTGAGTTTTATCTAGTTCTGACAAGATTTACTGGCATTTTGGGAACAGACATTACCAAAAGCAATCATAAATTAAATTTCATTACCTTTAATAGAAGACTAAAATACTAGGAAAAGTCTGCAATTTTTTTTAAGATCTCTTACACCTCTTTTGCCCACACCTCTCTTCCCTTTAGTATTTATGTTTTCTGATATAAGACAAGTTAGTAAAATACATTAATAAAGTTCACACACTGAAAGGAGGAGAAGACCACCATTCAAAGGAACCAATGAAGCAGTTCTTCATATCTTTTTATGGGTAAGGGTTTACTGAGTGTCAACAGAAAACTCCACATCCAGAAAATTGTCATGTCAATCCTGAATATATAGCTTGACACCAACTGCACTGCAAGAATTCGCAACAATTCAGTAGTTATTTTTCATCATAGTGAAGTTTTTAACTTAACTTTGCACAATAGGTTTCTAGAGTATACTAAGGATAGGAACTTTTTTTGTCTGTCTGTTTTTCATTGCCACTAAGGATCTATTTCTACCTAACTCACATCACAGCCAAGAACACTTTGCTTTCTGAATATAATCAGATCAGCGGGAAGATACTTTCCAATATCACCATTTAAGAAAGTACAGAATGGATTATTCCATAAATTACTTTCTTAATTTAGTGTCAGAATAAACTGCAAGAAGCAAGGGAATGGAAGAAATTCAGAAGTGTGAGAATATATGCTTAGGAAATAACAAGGTATTTATGAATATTTGTCCTCTTATATAATCTCACAGATTCGTAAGTCTGTGTTATTCACAGCACTGTGGGTTGAAGCAGCATTTAAGAATAGATGTTAAAGTAACTTTCATTTTTTAGCTGCTTTCAAACTTGTATAAATAAATCCATTTATACTTTTCACTAAAATGGATCTCAGTAGAATCTTACTCACTCAAGCTACATTTTTGGGGGATTCAGTCCTAAAAATAATGAAACAGCAGGGAAATTCATCATAAAAGGTACTGTTCTCACTGGACAGATATAGCATCGCTTTAAATTCCTAAGAAAGTTTGTAGTATATTTTAGAAGAGCCAGGAAATCTTGGAAATGGAAACTTTATGTCAGTCACTCTCCATTAAATCTTTGCTCAGAGGTAAGGACAGATAGCTACTCTGCATAGATAAATTAGGAAATACAATGATGAGTAAGACCTCCTCCTCTTTGGAGAAAGTCCATGATACTTGAAAGTAGAATTTACAATGGATAAGCCATGCAAAGGATAAGGCAATTACAGTAGCCTTTGTATAATTAAAAGCAGTTCTAATTCTGGCATTCTGTCAAGCACTGGAAGACAAGTAAGTGTTTGTAATTGTGGCAGTTTTCCAAATTCAAGATGTGCATGACAGGAGTAACTCCTCGCCTTGGTAACCACACATGAACCACTAATGGGGGTGCTTTGAAAGGAAATCAGACCTAATCAACAAGAAACTTTGGCAGATTAGGTATGCATTGTGCTCTGTGCCTGGACAGGGTGGAGAGTAATTTAGACTCACGAAATGAATTAATTAGGCGTCACCATTGAAATTCACTGGTTTTCTCCAGAAAGCTGCTTCCAACAGTGACCTCTGTAACAGATAATAGCACTTCCATCTCATGGAAGCTGTAACTGAACAGCTTCCAGTTACTGAGAGATTAAAAAAAAAAAAAAAAAAAAAAAAAAAAAAAAAAAAAAAAAAAACCACCAGGAATTGGACAGGAAACACAATCTACCCTTAGGTACAGTTTTATGATAAAAACTCCTGTATAGGTATACATAAGAAATACAAGAAACATGCATGCAAGTAACTGAATTTTGTGACAGCAGTTTAACATCAAACAGTCAAACTGTAGCTTTTAAAATCATGACGACATGATTTTGGGTATGGGTAAGGAAAGACAGAGAGGAATGCTGGTTAATATTTATGTTCACCCACTGGTTAAACTCCATAAATGTGGTTTTCCTGAAAGTTAATGTTTGACACCAGACCACCTTATGACTAATGAAGAAGAAACAAATGGACTCCAAGATGTGCAGTGTAATGCCTGAAAAGCCTCTTGTTGATATTTACAGTGTGAGTATAATGAGTCCAGGGACAATGGATGTGTAAAAATAGTATTTGTACTTATTCTGACCGGAATGAACTTGCCATTCCTTACCTCAACATTCTTGAGAAAAAAAGGCAGATTTTTTTAAAATGAGCTATATAATTTTTTACCTTAGAGTTTCACCAGTCAGCCAACAAATTGAATTATTAATAATGTGTTATAAAATAACACAGAGCTAGGATACAGGGATATTAAGCACCAGGTCGTAAGAAAGATGCTAAGATTTGATCCTGTTCCTCTCCCTGCTGTTTAAGAGCCAAGCCTAGCATGCAACATTTGAAGCGCCTGTGGAGCTTTCCCTCTTGACAGAAAATATCAACAAACTATACAGCTCTGCTATACTTTGAGAAGGTGAAATGCAGCCTTCAAAGGTCTTGTAACAGAATGATAGAAATACAGTTATTTTTAGTGAAAACATGACAACAGAGAGTGAGGACCAGTGTTCCTTTATTACCTTTCTTCTCACTCACTAGGCAGAAAGATCTCTTTCAATACGAAACGGACTCATCACAACACCAACTATAAAATCCAGGTGGTGGTAGGCTTCTAAAAAAGTCTAATGCCGGACATATTTCCATAGATGTTCCAAAATAAGTCCCTTTTTATTCAAATACCTGCCATCTAAGCATGTTTCCTTTCCTAAGAGAAAACATGTTGTCTCTTCAGGGGACAACACGAGTGCAGTGGGAAAGGCAGAAATCAGCCAGGCCTTTCAAAGCATATACACTCTGTTGTACAGCAGGTCAGAGGACAGACATCCTCTGATCAGGATTCTTGAACATCGTGTCTGTGCAAATGATACACACCTGCCTGCAGCTGCCATCTGGCACTGGCCTACCCAACCTGGGTTTGTAAGTTCACTCTCTCAAAACGCTGTATTCCCCAAAAAGTGCTTTTGATTTTTCTTGAAAAAAACCTCTGTGACATCTTACCTGCAGCTTGTGTCACATCCAATTTATTTTACAAACAGCTACAAAATTTGTTCCTCAAGTTCTACAGATCTATTAGAAAGTTCAAGTCATAGGGCTCAGAAATTAAGACCTATTATATTTTCTTCCTACTAATGTAAAGCATGGGAAGCAACTAGCAGCCAGCAGTCAAAACAAAAACAGAAGCGAAAAGAAAGTATCAATGAAGTTGCACCATCACTGTGGACAGCTGGGGAAGTCACAATTCTGCCCACTTAATTTATTTAACTTTTGGAGAGTGTTTCCTTTCATAAACATGTTTAAATGCAAACTGCATAACCATAAGCAAATCCTATAATACCTCTGCTTTCCTTTCAGGCATGCTGCAATTCTGTCTCATCAGGATAAACAATTCACTCTAATGAAACTTAAACATATTAGTGACAGTTGAACATGTTTTGCATTATATAGCTAGGAAAATTATATCTCTCTCCCATATAGAAATTAACTTCTGTAACCCCATGAACAATAATTACAATCAACTAACATGAAAACACAACACGACAAAATGCACCCTGCAATTTATCTCCTTGACAAAATTACACTGTACAGAAGAGAAGGTATTCCATCACTTAACTCGGTACTGGTGCCCCAAATCGCTAATGAAGTTCCTTCACGTACTGCAGATTGCTCCAAATCCCTAGCCAGCTAAGATGAAACAGATGCCATACACATAGCTTCTTTTAGATATTAACATGAATATAATCCAGCTGATCTCTATACGATGATGTTTTGTCTTTTTATTTTCTGCAAGGAAAAAGAAAAACCCAGAATACCTGTTACTCACATCTCAAATAAAATTGTATGGGTCTCAAATGTGAAGGAAAATAAATAAATCCAACCATACCTTTGAACACACTTTTAGGACCAGCTGAAACAACAAGAAATATACCTAAACTTTCAAGAAGCAAAACTTAAAAGGGCACCATCCAATGACTTAAGATTTCATTAATATTGTTTGCTTTCATCTTGACATACCAAAAAATGGAAGATCATCACTGATCATCATATGTAAGCGTATGCATGACAGTAAACCAATTTAAATCACTAAAAGAGACATCATTGGAGCAGTACAATGAAAAAGAATGAAAACATATGAAATTAAGATATAGAACCCAAGACTACATCCATAATAAATAAAATCTGGGGTCAAGAAAAAAAAGCAATGTATTAGAATTTTTAACAATTGTCTTGAAATGTCTTTCTTCTGTCTTTCCTGCAGGTATGAGTGGCATTAATTCCATTCATTCAAATAAAAACACAGTAAATTTACACTTCATGAGAAACACCTTAGGTAATAGTCAGATCTGTATCTAATAGAGCATTAGCCATCTTAAGAAATTAATACACGTAATATAAAAACAAAAATACATTTCAAAATAAAGGATGTACTATTTAAGGAAACTGGAAATATGAAGCCATGGATTTTGCAGTGTCAAAACATACTGGACAGAATATTTGAAGATAGAAATCACTTCTGCCTAAATGAAAAAATAATTTTCTCTCCGTTTGTATTTCATCATGATATTACAATTCCCATTAAAAGAACAGGATGGTAACTACACACACTTTACTTTCATTGTATATATTCTCCCTGCTTCTCTCTGCCTCCTGTTTCATAAAGTGACTCCTAAAAAGAGAAGATAAAAGTGTATTTTATGACAAGGGAAATCAAAAGAAGGGGCTGAAGAAAATTTTCTACTTCAACATCATCCTGCTTTACATGACTTACAATTTTTGTAGGAAGAAAGGCATCCTCTAGTCCACATTAAGAGCAATAGTTTGAAAATAATTCTTTTGATATTGAAAGGATGGTGAGACAATGGTACAAGTTCCCCAGAAAAATTGTAGAGGCCCCAGCCCTGGAAGTCTTCAAATTCAAGTTGGATGGGGCTCTGAACAACCCGATGTATCACAGAATCATATCACAGAATTGACTGGGTTGTAAGGGACCTTAGAGATCGATCAGTTTGACATTGTCTCACATGACACCCCTGTCTCCAAATCAGAAAGACATTTCATGTGTGAACCACTTGGTGGATAAGGAATTGGATGGACAGTTGCACTCAGAGTTGAGATCAAGGGCTCAAGTAGCTCAATATCCAAGTAGATCCCAGTGACTGGTGGCATTCCTCAGGGGTTGGTATTGGCACCCGAGCTTTTTTAACACCTTTGTTGGTGACACAGACACTGGTTTTGAGCACTCCCTCAAAAAGTTTGCTGCCAACAGCAACCTGAGTGATGTAGACAACACACTGGAGGTAAGGGATTCACAGGCTTAAGAGGCAGGCTGTGTGAATCTCATGAAGTTCAAGACAGCCAAGTGCAGGGTCCTGCAGCTGGACAATTCAAAGCACAAATAAAGGCTGGGTGGAGAGTAGTGATA
Source organism: Phainopepla nitens (assembly GCA_013400175.1). Lineage (NCBI taxonomy): Eukaryota > Metazoa > Chordata > Aves > Passeriformes > Bombycillidae > Phainopepla > Phainopepla nitens. The sequence continues at coordinate 414,231 of VXBQ01001384.1, forward strand.
GGACATGGAATAATGACTTTAAACTGAAAAAGGGTGGATTTCAATTAGATGCCAGGAAGAAATTCTCTCCTTTGAGGATGGTGAAGCACCAACACAAGTTGTCCAGACATTCTGTGGATGTCCCATCCACGGAAGTGCTCAAGGC
>VXBQ01001389.1:2514-22600 GCA_013400175.1 Phainopepla nitens
GCCGGCGGCGGCGGGCGAGAGCGAGCCCGGGGCCGGGGCCGGGGCCGGGGCCGGGGCCGGGGCCGGGGCCGCGGCTGAGCAGGGACAGAGCGGGGTCGCCGCGCCCTTCCAGCCCCCCGAGGGCGGCTTCGGCTGGGTGGTGGTCTTCGCCGCCGCCTGGTGCAACGGCTCCATCTTCGGCATCCACAACTCCTTCGGGATCCTCTACATGATGCTGCAGAGCGACCTGGGCGAGGGGGAGAAGGACCCGGCGCTAGAGTTTAAAACAGGTACGGGCTCCGCGGTCCCCTCCCCGGGCCGGGCAGGGCGTGCGGGGGGTGCCCGAGCGGAGCGGGGATGCCCGAGCGGAACGGGGAAAGGTGCGGCGGCGCGGCCGGCGCTGCCTCCCGGAGCTGGAAGCTCCTTCTCGGCTGTGTAGAGAGAGCCTCGATTGCTCCCTGCCCCCTCTATCCGCGTAGCCGTGGCTATATTTATCTCCGACAGCATCATGTGTTTCTAAGCTCCGATGTACTCAATTAAAAGTAATTCGGCTGAAAAACACGCCCTTAGCTTGTCCTGCCGGTGTGTCTTGGGGTAAAACAGGGCAGCGCTGGTGAATCAGCTGCTGGGTGTGAGCCACCCCCTCTAGTTTTCTTTATTATTGTTCTATTTTATGGGTTTTCAAGCTTTCTATCTGGCTGCCTGGTTGGCCGGGGGTGGCTGCAGGGGAGCATCAGCCGCGCTGCCGTGCTCCGTGCGAGCCGTGTCCGTCCCGGGGCACGGCCGGCTCAGGGCAGGGCTGGCAGCGCCGCCCGCGCTCCCTCCCGGGGCAGCGCGGGGTCTCCGGCCCTCCACATCCCTGGAAAGCGAGATCCGTGGACTGCACCCGGCCGCACCCAGTGTTCTGGTAGGACCGACAGGCCCGGCCAGCATGCAGACTGGATCGGGTTAACGTGGAGAAAAGGGATGTTTCTTGCTGCCAAGACCCTGCTGTTGAAGTGGACTTGGCAGAGGGACACCAGGCTGCTGGCGTGGTGGTCCCAGCTGGACACGGGTGTTGGGAGGCCCAGCCTTGTCCCAGGCGCTGCTATCCCCCCTGGAAGATTGTGCCTGTCCCTGTGATGGACGTGGCCCACCTTGCTCTCATCTGCCAGGAGGAGACGAGCACTTGACGCTGAGGGAACCTGCCTGTGGTGCTGTCCTGACCCTGGACGGGACGTGGGCAGGAGCCAGGAGTGTGCTGGGGACAGACGAGTGCCAGGGGTGTGCGAGGACCCCAGGGCCTTGTTTCGGGGACCGGCGCTGCCCGCGCTCCCTCCCTCGGCTGGCGCATGGCCGGCGAGCGCGGCGGGGAGCGCGCCAGGATGAAATTCATTACGGGATCGACCACATCCACGGTCCCAAATTAACTCCGTGATACTCTTACCAGGGGAACGAGGCGACCGTGTAATTACGGCTACTAACGGAGTGCCACAGCGAGCTGCGGACGTGTGGCCAGCTGCAATTAGGGTGATTGATGGGCTGGGAGTGCGTCTGTGCCGTGTGCGCGCGCGTGTGATGCCCAGGAAGCTCATAGTGTAGCTCTCTGTTTCCTGCTGCCTGTGATTGCATCTAGAAAGCCTAAGGCAGGGCTCTAAAGGTAGAAGCGGTAACAAAAGAAATTAAACACTGCAAGTTCTGGTGGTTTAAAGGCGCTGAGCCCAAGACAAAGGTTGTAGGAGTCAGCATCTGCCTCCTGCTCCCGCCATCTATTTATTTAAGGTTATGACCGCACAGAGGCCTCGAAAAAGAAAGGCGTGTGGGTGTGCGAGGTGAACCCAGGCTGGGTAATTAAATTGCCCGGGTGACGAATATATGCATTTTGGTCTGGGCGCTTAATGAAGAGGCCGCTAATAACTCCTGCCGAGCCGCGGCTCCGAGGCTGCGGTGCCGAGGCTCCGGCGGCGGTGATGGAGCCCATCTGCGGCACCTCCGGGGCTGCAGCTGCACTGGCTGGGGCTGAGGGCAGCGGGGTGCAGCCCGGGGCCCCCCTCCAGCCCTTCCTCCCTCTCTCCCACCCCTCCCCGCTCAGCGTTGCATAATTTCCCCGCGGCGTTCGTTTGCGTGCAAACATAATCAGGAAAATATCGGAGCTCCTTTCCAAGCGCTAAGTGATATGGCCTTCCTGAAAAGACCGGCGCTGTCTGTTTGTCCTCTGGCGTCACTCTGAGCCCGCAGGCAGCGGCCGGACCCCAGGGAGCCCCTCACCCCCTGCCCACGGGGAGCGCGTTGGGAGGACGAGGATCCGCTCCCTGCTCCGGCAGCGGCACCCAGTACGGCTGTGGGCACGGCTCAGCCTTTTGTCTCCGCTCCCAAACCTCCTCCAGGTCTCAGGGAGGCGGGTTTGTATCAAAGAGGGGGTTTGCAGGCAAAGTGGGGAGTAATGCTGTCAGCTGGTCAGGCATCCCTTTAAAAATAGGGTTCTGTTTATGCTAAAGCGGGTGCTAGTCGGCACTAAACAATAGCCGCCCCGGCTATAATTATCAAGGTTTATTTCTTGTTTGCATTGGTCACGTTTTCTTGCGTTTGATCTTGAGAAACGCAGGATCCGTGGAGTTCAGGTCTGGGGTCAGGCTTTGAAAACAAACCCTGTGGCAGCAATGCATCGAATGCATAGGCTCCTGTCTTTAAAGAAATATACTGTGCTGCCTATGTCAACAAGCACGGCGGGCTGTGCGACCACCGCGTGCCCCTGCCCCGCGGGGCGCCAGCGCGGGGCCTGTGCGAGGCACACTCTGTGCTTTCGGGTTTGTTTTCTTGCAGGGGGAGCGGAGGAATGCTGAGACGGGAATCAAAAAAAAAAATAATATACGTGTGAGCACTCGGCCAGGGAAAAAAAAGAATCCAGCTTTGCTGGAGAGGTGTTGAGTGATGCTTGAGGGTGTTTGCTGGGAGATGAGTGGTGCCATTTCCCTGCGGTTGTACACGGCTGGTTCTGGCGCTGAGGGATCCAGGGATCCGTGGCTGTCCCGGGGCTGCTCCCACACTGGGGGCTGACACTGAGCCAAGGGCCCCATGAGCCAGCCCAGCAGCCTCATCTTGCCCAGCTCCAAAAGCCCTTCTGGGTGGCAGCGCAGTGCTGGTGAGCATTAACTGGGCATTAACCTTCCTACCTCAGTGTCTGCTCTGCCGCTGCTTGGATGCTGCCCCAACCATGGGAGGGGGGACCACAAGGTCACCTTGTCCCTGGCCAGGGCTGTGTTCTCAGCCAAGGAGCCACCAAGGGTCCCAGTGGGTGCTCCAGCTATGTGGGCAGAGCCAGGAGAGTGACAGTTCTTGGTGAATCTTGTTCCTCCAAACACATCCTTGGTGCAGTACCCCAGGTCTGGAGAGCCCCAGTGGGACAGCCTGCAGAGGCACACAGATTTTGGTTTTTGTTTAAAAAGGTCAATTTATCTTTTTCTTCTCCCCTCCTCCGCTTTGTGTCAATACCTCAGGTATAGATTAACTCTCTTTGCTTAATATTTAATGTTTTGGTGCCTGGAAATGGAACTAAAAGCATTTGGAGAGATGGCCTGAGGAGCTGGTCTGGTTTGGCTGCAGCTCCTCTGAGTGCATCCCTGTGTCCATCAACATCCTCTGATCTGTGTGCCAGGATTTGGGGAACAGCTTCCTCCCTTTAGTGCAGCTCCAGGCAGGGAGCAGAGGCTGCTGGAGCTCCCTGGGCTTAGGGAAGCTGGAATGGCTCATGGACCACAACCCTTGACTGACCAGGTCCTGAGGCCAAGGCAGGACTGATGTCACCTTTATTCCTGTATTCCCATCTGTTTGACTGGGGCATTTCTTTGCGCTGATTTCACATCCTTAGGACAGGTGAGCACAGGTGGAAAAGGCTGTTTTTACCGCAGCATTGTAATGAAGGCTTGGTAAGAAAGAGCAAGGGGTTTTTTGGAGAAAAGAAAGCATTTCAGTGCAAACAGCCATATGAAGGAGCGGGAGGAGAAGCCCTGGACTCCTCTCTGGGCTGAAGGAAATTCTGTGGGTGGGTGAGCATGGCAGGAGCTTTAGGAGCTGGGAAGAGAAATCCCAAGGTGAGGGTAAATTGCAGAGTGATTTGTGTTGGAAGGGACCTTAAAAATCACCGCATTCCACCCCCTGCCAGGGCAGGGACTTCTTCCCCTATCCCAGGCTGCTCCAAGCCCTGTCCAGCCTGGCCTTGGGCACTGCCAGGGATCCAGGGGCAGCCCCAGCTGCTCTGGGCACCCTGTGCCAGGGCCTGCCCACCCTCCCAGGGAACGATTCCTGCCCAATATCCCATCCATCCCTGCCCTCTGGCAGTGGGAACCCCCTCCCCCTTGTCCTGTCCCTGTCCAGCTCTCTTGGAGCCCCTTTGGAGGAGGGGGAGAATCCTCTACCTCAGCCTGTTGGCCACATTGCAAGAGGTGATTTGGAAATGATCCCAGCTCAGTTGGGAGGGTGGGGTCATCGTCCATTGCTGGCTCCCAATTTGGAGGCTCCCATCTCCTGACGGTGACACTGTGGTTGTCACTTTCTTACCCAAATGTACAGGATCTGGAGTTTTGCTAATTACCAGGGTGCTGTGCTGGCACAGCTTTATTGGCCAAGGGTGCTGTGGACCTCAGCATTCCTGGGGCCTTTCCCGTGTCCATCCGGGCTCCCAACCCTCCTCTAACCCCACGGAGGGATGCACTGACATGAACAATATTTACATAGCCCAGATGGGGATGTAAATCCAGCAAAAAGAGATAAAAAAGACGTTTTTATTACCTTGCCCTGCTAGCTGGGGAATACAAAGGGCAGCACGGAGCTTTCCCAGATTTCCTGGGGGTTTCCCATGGTGGGATGCCAGTGTGCCAGCTCTGCCCCAGCTCAGCTGCCTCTGTTTTGGGAGCTGGAGTTTGTGACTACAGGGAAACAGGGGGGAGTTTTAGAGGAACTGGGCTGATTGCAAGGTGCTCTGGGAGATAAAGCAGCCTGAAAAGCAAACAAAGCCCAGTCATGTTGTTAAACCTGGTTCTTGGGGCTGTTGGAGCGATTAAGGTTATTAGGAGGCCGGAGTGCTGTTTCTAAGGGAGGTTCTTGTTTTTCAAGACTGCAGGGGCCCTCTCAGCCAGCACATTTCCATTTTAGTGGTTTTTAATTTACTTTTAAGTGTCCTCCACCAGCCAGCCAAGAAGATGCAAGGTTGTATTTCCTGGTGGCCATTGTCCTTGAGTGGTGGCAGCTCCTGTGACCTCACTGTGACCTATGAAGGAGTGGGACACAGAATTGTGCAGTTGGCTTGGGGATTTTGGTCCTTTTAGTTACAAGTAAATGAACAAAACCACCTCCACTTTGCAGGCATTGGACCATAGGTTAAATTTTGAAGGTGCAGAGTTTGCAGCTCCACCACTGAGACTGGGCTGGGAGCAGGAGGAGGATGAGGACAAGGGGGGATTGGAGGGTGAAGGGGTTAGTGGTGCAGATCACAGGGCTGGGGTGGATGTGGTAGTGTGGCACGAGGTGACAATGCCCTGTGATGCAGTGCAAGGCAAAGGAACCATTCCATTTCCTGTTTTGGGGAGAAATCCACAAGTTTGACAAGTCACCCTTTAATTTCCTTAAACCCCCTCAGCAGCTGGGATGGTTCTCATCCAACTCCTTAAAACAGACCCAGCCCATCAGGCTGGGCCATACCCTGTGGCTGGGAGGCACCGGGGGCTGACCTCGCTGCCAGTGCCCAGGGGCTGCCTGTGCACAGCTCACGTGGGTGCTGTCACCTGCCCGTGTCCCTGGGACAGCTCCTCTGGCTCTCTCCCTCCTTATTCAGAGTCTCCAGACACGTCTGTCCACAGGGTTATCCCACTTGTGAGGCAGCACCACCCATCACCCCATCCCACCAGTATCAGTCTTCCAGAAAATCTGGTGGCGTGACTGGGACCATCAGGATCGGTGGATGTGGAGCCAAATTCCCTGTAGGGCAGGTTGGGGAAAGAGGAATTAATTACCTGGCTTTCCACCTCCCAGGGCTGATTTTTGGTGTGCACAGGGGAAATTCCCGGGGTGGCAGCAAGGCAGCCCCGCTCCCGCTGTGCTGACAGGGAGGTGACCCCACTGGGACGGTGGCACTGCTGCTGTGCCTGGCAGGATTTGGCATCATCTGGATAGAAGCCCAGAGCAGCCTTTTGCTGTTTGATCCTCAGCCAGCGTGGCACATGCCAGCAGCAGGGGGACAGTGTGGCCGGAGGAGGTGACACGCGGCTGTTGGGGACATCGGCGGCGTTTGGGTCGATGCCACGGGCACTTGCAAAGCCGTGCCCCCTTGCTGGAAACAAATGAGGCTCCAGCCTGGCCCCATAATCACGGAATAGGTTGGAAAAGGCCTCTCAGATCACCGAGTCCAACCATACCGGGGTTCTGCCCACTGCTGGCTGCTGTCCGGGTACCATACGGAATTTTCTGGCTTGCCACCAAATACCTCGGCCTCTCCCACTCGTTTTTTTTGGGAATGATCGCCCTCCAGGGGTTTCTTAGGAGCAGGTCAGAGCACAGAGGAGGATGCCAGAATTTCCCAGCTGAGACAGAGGCCACGCACCCACACCTTACAGCTGGTGTTTTCCCTGAGGAATCACTTTCCCCCGGATCTCCACGACCTTGAGCCTGCGCATCCCACGGCATCACCGTGGCAATGGGCAGCAAGAGGACTGGACAGCAGTCCAGCACACGTGCAAATACTCTGCGGCACCCATTACAGCAGGGATTTGTTGGGTTTTCCCCTCTTCTTCCTCGAAGGATCGATTATTGCCTATTGGCAGGGAAGGAGATGCTGCCCTTTGGCGCTCAGCCCCGCGGGCACGGGCCCGGTGGCGCGGTGTGTGCCAGGCTGGGCCCGGCTGGGGGCCGTGCCCGGCTGTCCCGCCNNNCTCCCCCGCGGGGCGTTGCCGTGCCCGCCGCGGGCACCGGAGCGCTCGGCTCTCCTCGGGCCCTTCGGGCGCATCCACCCCGAGACATCTGGGGCGGTTGCAAAACCCACATGACGTGTGCTGGGAATTGCTGCAACACGCTCGCAGGCGCGAGCCGTTCCAGCCTCTCCCCGGCACCTCGCACAACAGGTCCTGCCAGCTCCGGGGCCGGCGGGACGCGGCGCTGCCCGCACGCCCTGCCCGCCCGGGGCTCCTGCCGCTGCTCCGGCCTCCCTCGGGCTCTCCCCGCGGGCAGGGCGGCACAGCCCTGCATTCCACCCGCACGTCTGCAGGGCTTTCCCCCCCAACGCTCCCGCCCTTGGCCTTTTAGTAGTAGATCCTGAAAAAATCACCTGACTCACGAGCTTGCCCCGTGTCCCCAGCACGTCCTTCGAGAGCTGGAGCGGGGTGAAACACCGGGAAAACCCTTGGGAAGAGCTGCCCTGTGCCCGTGGCGAGTCGTTTTGCTGGAACTCGTCTTGGGCATCCTTGGCAGCTGTGCCGTGCCACGCCATGCTGTGCCGTGCCACACCATGCTGTGCTGTGCCACGCTGGCCTCTGTGCAAGGAGCAGCCCAGCGAGCTCTGAGCACCTTCCTGGCCTCATGTGGGGTCACCGAGAGGACACTGTGACAGGATGGCAGCCCCAGCCCCCCTGTGCGTGCCCAGGAGAGCTCCACCTCGGGGATATCCCGTGCCTCCATCCCCGCTGCCCGCAGGGAGCACTGCACCGCACGGGAGCTCCCGGCGCTGCATCCCGGTGCAGCCACCCCAGTGCCAGCTGGGGAGGCTGCTTTGGGGTCAGTGCTGCCAGCGGCATGGTTTTGGGAGAATCTGGTCTGCAAAACCTCACACTGGAGGAGACGGGCTCACCAAACCCTGCTCCTCTACATCTTTGGGATATTTTTGGCTTTGAGTTTGGGTCTAGCAGCTCCCACTGGGTTTTGCTTGCTTTGCCAAGGCTGGGTTGGACGGGGCTTTGAGCAGTCCAGTGAAGGTGTCCCTGCCCATGGCAGTGAGGTTGGACCTGGATCTTCACAGTCCCTTCCAGCCCAAACCATTCCCTGGTTCCCTGCAGAGCAGCTGCCTCTCCCGGGGCTCCGGAGCGGTTCAGGCGCTCGGTGCATGGGCTGACTTGTTGGGCTTTGCCCCGGGCAAACACCGGGGCCCTTCTCAGGGAGGAGAAACAACCCTACCACAGCGCCTGCAGCCCAGGAACCTGTCCTGAGCACCCACCCACCACCCCCCATCCTGGGCACCAGCTGAGCTGGGGACCCCGGGGCACGTGGCTACCCCACCCAATGGCGTTCCCAAAGGCCCTTTACTTGGTCATCCCACATCAGGCACCAAAACAAAGCTTTTGTTTCAAGATCTTGGCCTTAATCTGTCTGCCCTCAGATCCCATGCGTAAAAGGGAGGCAAAATCCTTCCCTCCCAGGGGGATGTGGGTGTTTGCCAGGGAGCCAGAGGGGATTTTTGCACAAAACCTGTGCAAAGAAGGGGGAGCTCAGTGAATAAACCTGGAGCCCACCGAGGTGGGAATCGCATCTGATGGCAGCTCCTTCCTTGAGGACTGTGCCTCCCATGCTCTGTCTGATTCAAGTCCGATGGAAAAGTATCATCTGTGATTAAAGATTGACGGTAATTACATAATGGGTATGCACCAAATGATGCCCAGACAAGCTCCCTCCTGGGATTTCCCAACTTTTGGAGTGTTTGCAATCATCCTAAAGAGCTTCCTTCTGCCAAGAGGGGGTAATTATTGATTTTACGGCAGCACCCGGCACAAGGCTCAGCAGCGGCACCGCGGTCACCAGAGCTGGGCTGTGGCCACCCTGCCTGCCCTGATAGTTCTGGGGCACGGTCAGGCATGAGAGATGCATCCCCCCAGCCTCGCAATGGCAATAAAAATCTAATGAAATAAAGGAGAGCAGAACAATAAGGCAGTAAATCTGCGTTTTGGCTCTCCTGGCAAAGCGAGCAGAGCGGTTGTAGCCATGTGCTTACGCTGTGACCGATGACGGAAAGGCAACGTCAGGATGTTCTTGATGGTGGGCCAGCTCTTAATCCATGTGTTTTAGCAAAACCCAGTTTGTTCCTTAAGATTTGCAGGAGCGGGGACAACTGGGGGTGTGGGGAGCTTGTCTGGGATTAAACCTGCCTGAGAGCCAAGCACGCCAAGCTCGTGAGCCCGGGGAGAGCTTAATTAAAGTCAACGGAGAAGCGTTTCCAAGAAAATAATACGGGGCTTTTAAACGGGATATTTTTGTTCTGGGCCCAGAACGTCTCCTTTTCCCCTCTTCGGTGTCAGCTTTAATAAAACAAAATGAGATCTCCAAGAAAAACAAATTGGAGCTCTTAAAAGGCGCTGCGGAGATAAAAATCAGTAACAGTGTTGCTGGTAACACCTTGGGTTATTAAGAGGGAAAGAATGCTAACGATGCAAATCGCATCGGCCTTTCTTGTGGTTGCTCCCCGGCGGGAGCCTGCCCGCCCTGCCAGGGGGGCACGGGCACGGTGCCCCTCGCCGTGGCCCCTGGGCCGGGGCTGCAGGGCCACAGAGGCTTTGTCCTTCACTGGCCAGGGGGACTGGGGCATGTCTGGGAGATGCTCACACAAGGGAGCATTTTGGAGTTTTCTTTCCCAGGGTTCTGCTGGCAGCTCCCAGGGTCAGGAGCGGCGTTGAGGTCAAATAAAAAGTAAAAAGCTGGGAAAAATGGCAAAGATCAGGTTTCAGGGGATACTAAACTTTAAAACAGCTGAAATCAAGGCTGATGCTGTTGGGAAGATGCCACAGCCCATCGGAGCTCTATGAACATGTGAATGGAAAATTGGGCTTTTTATGGCCTGAGAACGGCTAGGTGTGGCTTTGCTCCTCATGCCAAGGCATCAGGCTGGAAAACTGGGGTCACTTCCTCCAAATCCAGTGCCCCAATCCCACTGGTATCCAGTGGATCCCACACTGAAGGGCTGCTGTCACTGTGCCCTGGCCCCTGGCAGGCTCTCCTGGCTGCCTGGCCTCGTGCTGCTCCCCAGGATGCTGGAGCAGGGATGTGGGAAGGGCTGGGTCGCTGGTGGTGGGGGTTTGGTCCCTCCACCATCTGCTTCTGCCTTCCCCCAGCCAGAGTGGGCTCCGAGCTGCCCCTTTTATTCCATGTGCTCCCATCCTGGCTGGGGCTGGTATGTCCTGGAGCAGCTGGGGTGGCAGTGAGGCACAGGCAAAGGGGTGATGCTGCTGCCTCAGGCTCGGAGGGAGGAAGCTGCTGTAGGCTCCTGTCTGTCCATCTGTCCACAAAGCAGGAGAATCCTTTTAGACAGGGTGGCTTTAAAATGCCCAGGTGATGAATTTTGACACCAGCTCCTGCTTTGCTCTATCACTTAATTGCAGAGCATATTAATAGGGGTGGTATCAGGAGAGGCCATTGCCAAGGAGGGAATACAGGCGCTGTTGGGTTCTTATCTTTTTTTTTTTCAATATAAACTCGTTGGAGCCTCAGCACTGCTGGAGGTTTGAGGTCTTTGTGAGGCTCCTCCTGCCTGTTCCTCACCATTCCCCTACCCAGGGGAGAATTCAGCATTAAATAAAAGCTATGCTGACTGTCCTGATGCCTGGTAAGCTTCTCCAGAGCCGGTGAGAACCCAGCCTGGGAGGGGAAGGGGTGAGGACTGACAGGGATGTTGTCAACAACTTTGAGGACAGCTTTTCCCTTGCACCTTGGGAATGAGATTCCCATTCCTTGCAAGTTTTTCCTGTCCTGCTCAGCAGGTGTGGAGTGCACATTCACAGCTGCACCAGGACATGGGGCTAAATCTGGGGGGGTCTGGATGTCCCTGGGAGGGACAGCTGGGAATGAATCCTAAAGCCTTTTGCACCAGGCTTTTCCACTCTCAGTGTCACGTGTGAAATGCTCGCTCACTGCCCTGGAACCCAGATGGGAAAATGAAAACTTTATATTTGGCAACTCTTTTGCAGCCTGCTGGGGTGGTGTGGGAGAGGTGAGAGACATTGGCTGCGATTTCCAGAGCTCTGCTCGTCTCTGACTCACGTGGTCCCAGTTTTCCACTCTCCCTGCGGAATCATCGAGGAGGCTGAGCACTCCCAGAGTCAGGATTTGGGGCATTTCCCCACCCAAACTGGCCTGGCTGGTGCTTTTCTGCCTCGGAAATGGGGATTTTCAAGACCCAGAGTGGGTTTCTCACCAAGAACTAAAGTTTTCCCTTTCTTGTCCTGATGTCTGCAGCATCAGGTGATAAAAACTCGGGTGATCTGGGGGCAAGGGATGGTGTCACAGGCTTTTAACTGGGAGACCTGAAACTCCCTTGGGATCTCCATTTTAGGAGAGGACTTCTATTAAGGGAGATTCGTACAAAACCCAACACGTTGCCCAAAGCTAAGAAATCATGGCAGATTTTTTTAAAGCTGTTAAACTCTGCCCTGCTTCAGTTCATCAACCAAAGCGTGAACCAAAGAGCCTGGAGAGGAGGCATTTCAGGTCCTGGTCTGACCCCTGTGCCTGGCTGTTAACTCCTGCTGGCCCATCTTAATCTCCACCTGGAGATAAGATTAGCCCAGTCTGCTTTTCAGATCTCGTTTCCTTCCCTTGGGACAGCATCCTCCCAACCCCAGGGTTCCCAGCCCCACCATCTGCAGCCTCCCCCCCCCAAAGTTTGTGTTCCACTGGCCTCATAAACAAAAATGACGCAAAAAAAAAAAAAAACGCAGAAAACAGTTTTTACAGCAGGCAGAGTTTTTCTACTCCACAAAGGCGGTTGTTTAGATTTTTATTGCCGGATGAAGAAGGACGGAGATAAAAAACAGCCCTAAAAGCTGTTGGGAAGACGATGTGAGGCAGAGCAGCGTGGAAAGCGATGTCTCTGAGGGCTTTAATGTTTCCTCCGCTTCCGAGGCAGGAATTAGCTATTGCAAAATGCCAGGCATTGCCGGGTGATTCCAGCCCCTGGCCACGAGCCGACACTTTCTGCAGCAGATAACTGCTGCTTTATCACCCGGCCGTGCGGGGCCAAAGCTTCCCCTGAGCGCTGGAGCTCGGGAAGATGATGAAGAACCAAGCCAGCAGGATGTGGGGCTGGTGTGGAAGCAGCAGGTTGTTGGCCGGGTTCCCCATTAGTCAGGGTGACGAGTCGATCTCCTTTCCCATTTTCTTATGAATGAATCAGTTTTGGCTCGGCCGGATGGTCAGACTGGTTCAACGAGAAGCAGCTGGTATCAGTCTCATTAGCAGAGGAGACAAAAACGAGCCTCTCCCCGGCTCTGCAAGCGCCGTGTGATCCCGACAGGCCGGCGGCTCCGGGGCTGACAGCGGCACTGCCGGGGGCTCGGCTCCTCCAGCGCCCCGCTCCCTCCCTCCTCTGTGCCTCTCCCAGCTCCTGGGCACGCTGGAGCTTCACGGGCACTGCAGAACAAGTGTGGATGCACGCAGAGCCCCGAGCCTGCTGCTCTCCAAGTGCACCACTGCTGCAGCAGGGGTATTTTTAGGGGACAGTTTGAGCTCCAGGTTGCCTGTGGCTGCTATGGGAAGCACAGCTCGGCTGTGGTTTCTGTTCCACTCAGAGTCAGTCCCTGGCCAGTGGAAAACGCTCGCCACAAGTTCAGCTGGAGCAGTCGGGATTTGGGAACCCTCTCTGCCGGCGGCAGGGTGATGTGTGGCTGCCTCTGCTCAGCCCCGTCGTGAGGATTTGCCGTGGTGTCACCGCTCTTCCCCTCACTGTGGGCACCCAGCACCCCTGTCCTGCTCTGCCTGCCCATAATGCCACCCCAGGAGAGCGTGCCAGCTCCCCTGGGAAGGCATTGCCCCGTGCCAGGATCCCTGCAGAGGCGGAGGGATGTGATGATCCCGGGTGCTGTCACAGAGCAGGGCGGGCCGGTGTCCTCCAGCACATCCCCATGGATCCGTGCTGGACACAGCAGAGGGGTCGGGCCCACCCCACGCTTGGGGCTTCGCATTCCAGGGCTGCCCCTGGCCCCTCACATCCCTCCAGACCCCAAAATCCCGGCAAGCTTCAGCTCCACCCTGCTGAATCCTCTCAGTGCCTGCTTTTCCCTTTGCCCCCGAGCACGGATGGGTGAAGTGGGAGCTCAGGCAGCTGAAAACGAGACTGCGGGCTGCGGGCTGTGTTCCCTACAGCAATCCCACCCTCGGCGCCTGTAGGACAGGATCAGTTTTGTAGGGACAGGGGTAATTTTGTAGGGACAAGGGTAGTTTTGTAGGGATAGGGGAGTTTTGATTCCCATCCCCACCCTAAAAAGCCGTATTTTCATGGGGAGGAAGAAGAGGCTTCCTGGCCGCAGAGATGGGGTGTGAGGCTTTTAACCCCGACTCGCAGGACCAAACCTCACCCAGTAACTGACCGAAGCCTTCATTAACCTGCCCTGTTGTTTATTCCCATTTCAAAGCTCTTGATGCAGCAAAAAGCAAAGGCACTTCCTCAGGAAAGCACATTAATGTTTCACCTGCCTTCAGAGCCCTTTCCTACGGGGCACTTGGAGCGGTCGGGGCTGTCCCCAGTTCCCCCCGGTCTCGTTAAACATTGTGTGGCTCCGAGGGAGCTCTGCCTGCGGCTGTCGTGTGGGCTCCAGCCCTCGGGGGCTCGGTTTTTAATTTATATGCAGATGTGAGTGTGTGCAGAGGTCCACACCGGCATGTTTACGTGTGTGGATCACGGATCCCCATCCGAGGGGCAGCAGCAGGAGCTGCAGGGCTGGGGGCGGGTTCCTGGATGGGAAGCAGGGGGCTCATCCTGCTGTGAACCCCGGCCGTGCCTCTTCCCTCCTCCTGCAGCACCGAAGGGCAGGGCTGGCCCTTCCCCGAAGCCACCCGGCGTCTGAAAAACTTTCAAATGAGAGCAGGTCAGCCAAAAGTGACAGCCCGTTGGCAAAGGGGTGTAACCTGCTCCTTGCTGGGNTACTGCTTGTTTTCACTTTCCTTTAGCAGTTAGATTTGCTTAATGACAGCCTGGTCTATTTTTCTGACATATCCAGTTGTTTTCGAATGTGGACTTTAATGTAAGGAAGCTCCAAGAGATTAAAATCACATGGATATTTTACCCTTCTCTTGCCCTCTGGGTGTCTGGTTTAACGATGATACACAAGTGTTGTGTCATCTGGGGATCTTTTTCCTGGTCCGTAGGCTCCAGCAGCACCATCCAAAGGTGCTGGTATCTGTGCTGCAGACCTGGGGGAAACTCTCCAGCATTGGGGCAAGAAATAATTTCCTGATGGCCATCAGAAGAGCCCAGATTTTCCACCACAGAGCTGTTTTGTCCCACAGACACTGTGTCAGCCCAGGATGGTTCTGTGCCTGCCCTAAGGCTCTGCTCAGCCTGCTTAAAAATGGCTTTTCTTCATTTATTTTGATTTTTAAAGATATTCTCTCAATGGAGGAGGCTTGCCAATGTGTCAGTCATCACCTGATGTCCCTCATGCCACAGGAGGGTTGGGTCTGGGGCTGAGCCCTGGCACAATCTGGAGAAGACACCGGTGTGGCAGGAGAGCTGAGGTGGGAGAGGCCGTGGTGGGAGGTGTTACCTCCTTTGTGACTGAACCCTGGGGCCAAAACAACTGAAAAGCCACCGGGCACAGCCTGGGGAGGGGCCTCTCCTCAAAAGCACCCAGAGCAGCCACCACAATTTTCTCTTGCATATTTCCAGCCCCGTGCATCACTGGGTATTGGGCAGACATTGTCTTCGGGGAAATTTATGCTGCATTGGGTGGAAGGAAATAAGTAACATAACTGAAATATTTTGGTGATGTTGGGGTGACTGGCTCTGGGTGGCCCAGGTGCCACAGGGGAGGAATCCCAGCCCTCTCCATTTCGGGGTGTTTGCTCCAGGGGGGCTGAGGCTGAGGTTGGCACAGCATTTTTCTCCTCTGGAGCTTGGAGGGCTCTGGGGGTGGCTCTGGAGGTGATGCTGCAGGGCAGAGCCAGCAGTGCCAGTGGAGCATGTGGGTGGCACTGGGAAAAACACAGGGATGCATTTTTCCAACCTCGTTCAGCCTGGGGATGCCCCAGCTTTGGCTGATGGGTGTTTGGGACATCTGGCTCTTCCATCCCCATCCCCATCCCCATCCCCATCCCCATCCCCATCCCCATCATCATTCCAGCTCATAGGAATCATGGAATATCCCAGGTTAGAAGGGACCCTCAAGGATCATCCAGTCCAATTCCAGACCTGCACAGACACCCCAGCAATCCCAGCCTGTGCATCCCAAAATGCTTCTGGAGCTCTGGCAGCCTTGGGGCCATGCCCCTTCCTTGGGGAGCCTGTTCAGTGCCCAGCATCCTCTGCAGGAAGAAACTTTTCTTGATATCCAACTTAAACCTCCTCTGACACAATTTCATGTAATCTCCATCCCTATCTCCATCCACCACACGATGAGAAAGGATTGGGCTGCCTGGGAGGTGTGGAGGAGAGGAGGGAGAACACGCAGTGCTGAAACCCAGGCTGTTCCTGCTGGGGGGCAGAAGGTGCATCACTGCCTTCAGCTCCCTCAAAAGCTGCAAAACCCAAGGTGATTACTGTGTTCTCTGGCCACTGAGGGACAGGTTGCAAAGTGATGCTTGGAAATTTTGCAGCATGGAAATTTTGCAGCAGGGAAGGTGTTAGTTGGGAGAACACTCGGAGTTCAAGACTGGCCCTTGTCTAGGGGAAGGTACAGATATATATTAAACACTCTGTAGGGATTGAGAAGGTGTTGATGAGGCACCTGGGGACATGGTTCAGCGATGGGCTAGGCAGTGCTGGGTTAACAGTAGGACTCAATGGTTTCAGAGGGCTTTTCCAACCTAAAGGAGTCCATAATTCTATGATTCCAAGACTGGACATGCCCACCACCAGAGGGTTTAGAGGAAAGGCTGTGCAGAAATCTGTCAGGACTGGGAGAAGGCTACAGATATCCTGCAGTGGCAATTTGTCTAAAAACCAGTGCCTTGGTGGGTGAGGAGCTGTGGCCAGGACTCCTGGGTTTGGTGTCCATCCTGGGCGGGTGAGGAGCTGTGGCCAGGACTCCTGGGTTTGGTGTCCATCCTGCTGGGACTCTCCCCTTAATGCTCAGGGCTGGCAAAGGGCTGAAAGTATTTTTCTTTCTGAGTATCCCTTAATTAGCTGAAAGGGAAGGCTGTCAAGTACCCAGCTGGGAAGGAAAAAGATCTTCGTGAGCCTGTGACCAGCCCAACATTTTGCCTCCATTTATTTTCCCTGACTTCTTTGTTTCCTCCTTTGAAAAAAGGGTGTTTTTCTCTTTCCTTTCATTTAACTGCTATTTATTTGCTGGTAAGTGGAAAGAATTCAGCTGGGATCAGCCTGGCTCCTGCCAAGGACTGGAGTTGAAAAGTTTCCATGGGGGAGATGTAAGAGCAGAGCAGGGGGGTTGTTTTCCACCCGCCGCCGGTCCTCGCTCTGCGGGTCCCTGGGTCACGGCCAGCCAGGTTGCATGGCTTTAATTCCCCTTTTTTTACTGGGATGTTTACAAGTGCCCATGGGAGTTGTGGTGGGAGGAGCGTGGAGCTGGGCCGCGGGGTTTCTTCTTCTTCTCGCCGTTAATGGGAAACAGAAGATGGCTTGGGAGAAACTTGGCAAAGGGGGAAACTTTTCTGTCTCTTCCAGCGTGGAAAAAAGCATCCTTTCTCACCCCTGTCCCACCACAGGGGGAGGAGAGCTCCCAAACACAGCCCAGGAGGGCTTGGTGAGAGCGGGGCAGAGGAGGCAGAAAGTGCCCAGTGATTTCTCAAGGATGGAGCAGCCTTGGGCCACCAGCCTTGCTTTGGGAGTGGAGCCCAACCTGCCTTCCACAGGTGGCCAGGATCCATGCCATCTTCTCCCCAAGGCATCCAGGACTTGGGATGCTGCAGGTGCTCTCATCCTGAAGCACCACTGGGGGTTTTTGGGATCCTGTGTGTCAGGTGTGATGTCACCAGGTAGATGGAGATACAGTGGTGGATCTGTGCTAGGTGCTGTAGGGATGCACGTGGATTCTGTGCCTGCCTGGCACACGAACCCCTGACCTTGGCCTGACGAGCTCTGTTTGCTCTGCCCCTCATCTCAGCTTGTGAGCCAGCACTGCTGTGCCATCTGCTCCGAGCTGTGCTGGCCAGGAGCCACAGCTCCGTGTCCTGTGGGTCACAGGGCTGGCCTGGAGCCACAGCTCTGTGTCCTGGTGGGTCCTAGGGCTGGCCAGGAGCCACAGCTCCATGTCCTGGTGGGTCACAGGGCTGGCCAGGCTGCTCGGGACAGGAGCCACAGCTCCGTGTCCTGGTGGGTCCTAGGGCTGGCCAGGAGCCACAGCTCCATGTCCTGGTGGGTCACAGGGCTGGCCAGGAGCCACAGCTCCATGTCCTGGTGGGTCACAGGGCTGGCTGAGCTGCTCTGGCTGGGAAAAGCCATGGTGGCCACTCACATGGGGCAGCTGGCAGGGCAGACACTGCTCCCAGAGTCACACTCCAGCCCTTTAGGACTTTCAGGTGTGCCCCCAAAAGTGGCTGTGCTCACCTGGATCACAGCCTGGGAAACAGTGGCTGGCCCTGGCTGATCACATATCTCTGACCGCTCACCCAGTCCTGGTGCTGGTGTTCATGTCCTGGCAGGTGCCTTCCCCCTTTTCATCCCTCCCTTCCCCCTTTTCATCCCTTCCTTCCCCCTTTCATCCCTCCCGCCCTGTTTGTGAGCAGATGAAGCATTGAGGTGAATTCCTGAGGCTCCAGCACCCTGGTCCCTCAGCTGCACAGTCCTCTCAGTTGTCTGTGGCTACAGGAACTGGTTACCAGTACAAACCTGCCAGTTACTTAAGGTGGCCAGGGTGGAGTTCAGAAGAGAAGACACATTTTGGGGCTGGAGAAGCAGAAGGGGTGACACCTCACTGGTGGGGACAGGGGATGGCCATGGTGGGGTGTGAGTGCTGAGCTGTTCCCAGGCTTTGTGACCTTGCACTGGTGACTGCAGGAGGTTAATCATGGTCAAAGCCCAGTGAAGTTTGGTCGGGTCATGGCTTTTCCAAGGGCTGAGAGCTTTAAATGTGCAGCAGCTGGTGTCTGGGCCAGAGCTGACCCACAATGTCCCACCAGAGTTAATCATTGCCATCAGCTTGGAACCTGCCTGGCTTCATCAGTGGGAACTCTTTCCCCAGTAACACAGGGTGAGGGGCCTGGAGAAAATCCCAACCCACCAGGATGCGTCAGGATGGGGAGAGAAGTGTCCCCTGACCTTGACCCTAAACCCAACTCTAACCCTGATCCAGACCCTAACCCCAACCCTAATCGCAACCCTGATACTGCCCCGTCTCTGATCCCAAACCTTTGCTGTCCCTTTCGTTTTATGGATATTGTGTTTATTGCCTTGTTGGAAATGGGAGAACCCAGAGCAGCCCCTGGCAGCCACTCAGGACCCCCTGCTGGGCTGTCACTGTCACCTGCACCTGGAGCTGGACGGAGGGGAAGGATCTGATCTGCTCTGGGAGGTCCTGGGATCTCTCAGCTGGGAGGTCCTGGGCGCTGCTGCTCCAGCCTCGAGCTGCTGTGTTAGATGTGGCCACTGCTTCTGGGAGAGTGTAAATCCCAAATCATCCCACATTAAGCCCAGGAATCATGAGACTTGAGTTCTGGCTTCCACTGGTGAGGGCAGGTTCTCCAAAACGGAGCTGGGTGCTGCTGATGGCTTCCCCACGGCGCTTTTCCCACGCTCCCACTCCAGGGCTGCCATCCTTCAGTTGTATTGCGAGGGGAGCATTGAGGGGCATCACAGCTAGGGAGAAAAATGTGCATTCAAGAAAGGGGAAGAGGACAAAGCCAGGAGGTCTGGTCTTGGCACCGTGTGTTTGGGAGAGCGCCGGGATCCAGCCGGACCCTGGGCCGGTGCCGCGCTCACCGCCGGTGTCCTGATGCTGGAAGGAGGTTTTTTATGTATATATATAAAAAATTACTTTCTTCTCCCTGTGGGTGTGTTTTGAAAAGGGGCTTGGGAACAATGAGGATTAACAAGCAGATAGAGAATTAAATGCAGGGTTTGAGTCTTCAAATGTGTGCACATTTCAGAGCGCGTATTTGTGCCAAGATAAACTCCGTCAGGAATAAACATCGTTTTACATGAAAGGCTAATTACAGATTGGTGCTCCGCGGGTGGGAGGAGGGAATTTTCACCAATTAAAATGGAACTTTTCTGGTTTTTGTAAAATTGCTGGATGAAAACGCAGCCAGGGGCTGGCAAGGTGTTTGACAGCGCAGCCAAGGGGGGAGATGCTCGTCCCCAGGATTTGTTTTTTCCCCCCCAGTGCTAAAGAGCCTTTGCCAGTTCATTGGGGAAGGAGCTGCAGGAAGGCACTGGTTCTGCCCAACAGCAGCTGAGTGCCAGGACAGCCCTGGGCTTTCACTCACGGAGACTGGGACATGGGCAAACATGGTCCAACCCAACATCCCTTGGACTCACACAACACCAGGAGAGCTTGGAGTAACAAGATCCTCGGCCTCCTCGGGTGTGTAGGTCATGGAAAGATGTTTGGATGGGACGTGGCCCATGTTGAGGAGCTGCAGCTCCTGTTTGTTGGGTAACTTTGGCGTGTGGTAGGTGAATCATCCCTCAAAAATTGTGAGCCAGAGGCGACGCAGAGAAGAAAAACCTTCCTGGCCTGTGGAGTGCAGTGCTGGGAAGAAAAGTCCCGCCTGGGCACATGGTGGGTCTCAGCTGCAGAGCACATGCTGCCTTGTTGCTTTTGGATGGATTTCACAAGAATTTGCATTTCTGGACCAGCTCTGGAGCCTCCGAGGCTGAGGCTGTGGATGGGGAGGACGTGGTGCAGCCCAGAAACCAGCTCTAACACCATTTTGCTCTAGCCAGGGTCAAGTTTTATGAGTTTGGAATGAAATGGATGCAGAATGCGGCTGGGACTGAGTTTCTCCGGGATGTTGAACGCAGGAACCCCAGGCAAACACTCCATGCCTGCTACTTGCCAAGCAAAACCACAGATTTGTCTCCATCTCTACTTAGCATGGCCACAGGGCAGCTCATTCTGGGACTTTTCTCTCACAAAAGCTGAGATCTGTCACTTGGTGGTTACAGGAGGTGGCCTGTGCATCGTCTCTCCAAAGTCCCCTTCGTCTGTGAGAGTGAGGGGAGGCAGCGGGACACAATCAGGAGAGGTGTGGCAGGGTTTTTATAGCA
>VXBQ01001389.1:22705-65214 GCA_013400175.1 Phainopepla nitens
TTTTATAGCAAAGTACATTCCCAGCTGCTCTGCTCCAGTGCTCTGTACTCCTGAACCAGTTCAAAACTGGTGTTTTAAAACTCCTCTATGGCAAAGACTGGATTGGCACTTGCTGGGTCTGATCTCCGGGAAGCTGTTGCCTTGTCCATGGCCATGAGATCATGGCACAATGACAGCAGCTTCCACTTCTACAACATTCACATATTTCCTTACCCTCTCCTAATACCGCCATGAACAGGGCACTGAAAGGGTCTTTAGCCAGACCTGGTCTTGAATAATTCCTCTGAATAATTCCATTTATTCCAATTTTCAGGCTGTTGTGGAATTGTTTTCAAAAGGGGGTGGTGGTGGGAGGGAGAAGTCAGCCAAACCTGATAAAGGAGGACTTTGTTCTGAAGCTTTAGGGTATGGTACCAAGCAGGGCTTTCTATACAATTAATGAGTTTAGCTGGCTTTGAGCTGCACATGATGCACAGTGGCTGCCACCACAATGCCCCTCCACCACCAGCTCCCATCCAGAGAAGCCTGGCTGCTTCAGTTTGGTGCTCCCCAGCCTTGGTTTTGGGCTCCTCAGCATCAATTTGAGGCTCCACATCTTTGGTTTGGTGCTTCTCAGACTTGGTTTGGTGCTCCTCAGCATCACTTTGGTGCTCCCCAGTTTCAGTTTGTGGCTACCCAGCCTCGGTTTGGGGGCTCCTCAGCTTCGGTTTGGGACTTCCCAGCATCATTTTGAGGCTCCTCAGCATCAGTTTGGTGTGTCCTAGAGTTGGTTTGGTGCTCCTCACCTTCAGTTTGCAGCTCCTCAATCTCAGTTTGATGCTCCCCAGGTTCGGTCTGATGTTCCCCAGCTTCAGTTTGGGGCTTCACAACTTTGGTTTGCGGCCCCTCATCTTCTGTTTGGTGCTCCCCATCTTTGGTTTGTGGATCTCAGTTCGGTGGTCTCCAGGTTCAGTTTGGTGTTCCTCAGGTTTTGTTTGGGATTCCCCAGCTTTGGTTTGGGGCTCCTCATCTTCCGTTTGGGCCTCCACAACTTCATTTTGGGCCACTTTGGTGCTCCCCAGGTTCAGTTTGGTGCTCTCCAGGTTCAGTTTTCTGCTCCTCAGCTTCAATTTGGTGCTCTTCAGCTTCAATTTGGGGTTCCTCAGCTTCGGTATCAAACTCCTCAGCTCCGTTTTGCTGCTCCCCAACTCAGTTTCCCATCCCACTGTGCATCGTGGTGGCTTCCTCAGCTCTGACTTTTGCATCTGCCTTTATTTAAGCCTTGACCATCCATCCCCAGACCAGCTCAGCCCGCGGGGGGTGCTGAGCACATGGGGCTGAGCCGCTGGAAGCGGTTCAGGCTTCACTTTGAGAGCACGAGGGGATGACGCAAATGGCTCTTCAAGGGCACGAGATGAAACAGCTGCGTGGTTTCCAGCCCAGATGTGCCGCGGGAGCCCCGCCGAGGGGGGCGCAGCCGCCTGCTCCCCCACAGGCTCCGCCTGGGAAAGACCACGAGGTTGCCTGGGCTCCCAAGCCACCCAAAAACCCGGCCAGGTAGGGCTGGGGAGGGCTGGGAAGGTGAGTGATGAGGTTTGTCACAGCAGTAGAGTTTCCCAGTGCCCTTAACAAGTCAAAAAGTGATTGATTTCTTGTGGGAGACGGGCAGGAGGCAAATCACCTTTGGCTGCCTCATGTCTCCTCTGAGAAATGCCAGGTGCCCAGGGAAGGTGACCCTGTGCATCTCGTCCCCATCCCTCCGGCCGCCCCGTCCCAGCTGCGCGGCGCGAGCGGGAGAAGCCGCGGGAAGCGAGGGAAGACACTTCCTCCGGCGGCGGATCTGAGGTCACCTCCTGGCCCTTGATCCCTCCAGCCCGGGGTATTTGGGTCAGCGGGGAAGCACAGCTGAGAGCGACGTCCCTTCCTCCTCTCTCCCTGGAGATTTGGTTTTAAAGGAACAAATAGCTTTGGCTTCAAGTGCTGCAGTCAGATTTTTAATGATGTTTTTTGGAACAATGAGCTAAATACCGGCGGGGTTTGGATCCGTGTCTCAGAGTGGTGAGATTTTCTTCCTTTCTCACCTTCCTGCTCCCACCTTGCTCTGCTCTCAGGAACCTTTTTCTGCTTAGGAAAATGCCAGCAACAGGGGAAGTTTGTCATCCTGTTGGATGGTCTGGCTGGAAAGAAAGTTGGTCTTGTATGTAGGTGGGACCACCTGGACTGACCTGTGTGCCCTGCCCACCACGAACATGACACAGACATGGTGGTCACAGCCCTCAGCGACCCTTCAGCATCACCAGACCCATTGCAGGGGAAGCTGAGCCCCCCAACCCCCATGTGGCCATCCTCCTCTGCCACAGGGTCCCCAGGAGCTTTGTCACCCACTGGAGGAGGAGAAGGTGAGCAAAGCGTTCCTGCTCCCTCCTCCACTATGGGCACAGTGTGGTGTATTGGGCTGGTGGGCAAATGGGTTAGTGGGCAAATGGGTCACCTGCCCAGTTTTCACTCTGTCCTGAGCCCGGGGTGAGTGGTGTTGGGGAGGATGGTTCATCCTGGCCATGCTATTGCAACAGCTGGAAGTGTCCAAGGCCAGGCTGGATGGGACTTGGAGCAACCTGGGATAGTGGAAGGCATCCCTGCCTGTGGCAGTGGCTGGAACTGGATCATCTTTAAGGTCCCTTCCAAGCCAAATCCTTCTGATTTTACGATTCTGTGATGTCTTACACCATCAAATCACTGTTCCCCTTGGAGATCTTCAACCACTGCATTCCCTGTCCGTGCTGGAGGCCACATTGCTTTGGATAAGCCATGGGGCACCAGCTTGGCTGCCTTTGTTATGTCAAGGTGGGAAGGAAGAATTTGCGGAGCTGGAGCTGGCGCTTTCCCCTTTGCGTGAGAACTGCTGGTGGAATGTTCTCCTTGCTTAGCCACTGTGTCCAGCAAAGTAGCAGCAGCCCCACACTGAGATCTTCCCCTGCCCCAGAGCATCCCTAGGACCACCAGGAAGGTTCCATCAGCTCTGTAGGGGCTTGGGCTGGGCTGGCAGCTGGGGGTGGTGCTGTCCCCCAGCCCCCTGGAGCAGGGTGTGTGCCCTGGGGGCGTTCTGGCTCCTCAGCTGCTCCTTCAATCCCTTCAGGAGGGGCTGTGCTGGGAGCAGGGTGGGGTGGACAGGCCTGGGCTCCCTGTAACTCTCAGTGCCACGCAGGGTCAGCAGAGAGGTGGCTGTCAGGGAGGGACAACACACCTTGAGTCACCTCTAGTATCAGCACCCCAAAAATCAGAAGTCATGTGCATTTCCCATCATCAAAAGCAGAGTGCTTTCACGCTTTTTTTTTTCTTTTTTTAATCTAAAAATATGGCTTCTGAAGCATTTTCTGTTTCTCTCAAGACATCTCTTGCATGTCATCTTGTCAAGTTGTTTCTGTCAAGACACCCCTGTCACCAGCCAGGTCCCCCCATGGCACCCAGCTCCAAAACCAGATGGTGCTCCCAGGAGCTGGTTGGATTCACAGCACCCTAAAACACAATCAAGTCTTAACCCGATCCCTGTCAAAGTTCTGGCAGCTCCTGAGCTCCTTCCAGCCCCATCCTCAGCTGGATTCTCTCCATAGCTTCGTTTAGGACCTGCTTGATAAGGCTCTGCGCCTCATGTGGGGGCTTGTCTGTTGTGTTTCCATATCTCGCCCAGCTTATCAGCCACAGCAGGTGGGAGGTGTGGCCAGGCTGGGAATTAACCGCCCCATCCAAACCCTCTGAAAATCAGAAGCAAAATTTCCCCCCCTTTTTTCTCATGTGGCTTTAAATCAAGAGGTAACTTTTTGCGGCGTTGGAGAAGCCGTAGGAGGGAAGGTGCCGAGCCCTGCCTGGTTTCCACTGGAGGAATGGCTGCCTCTGCCCTCCACATCCAGCAAAGTCCAGGAGAAACTTCAATACCACAGATTGTCACAAATAAACCCTTCTTTCCCTGGAGCTGATCCAAGCACTATGCCCAAGGGGGCGGGTTGGAGCTCGGCTTCACCTGAACTCCATTTCTTTCCCAACTCGTGCTTTTCTGCCGTGCCTTCCCTCCATCCTGGCCCCAGCCCGGGGGAACGGAGGTCACTGGGGGTGAAACAGGGGGGGAGTGCTCCCCACTCTGCGGGGGCGTTGTGGGGTGAACCCCGCCGGGGTGGGAGCCGGCACCGAGGCGGTTTTCTCCTGCCCCCGGATTTTGCCGAGGTTTCCTTCCAGCGCTGGAGCTCGCCCAGCTCTCCCGGCTTCCCGGGGCTTCGCTGGGAAGCGCTGGGAAGACAAAACCCCGCTCTGGAAGTGAGGCTATTGTTCTTACTAATTTTAACTGGATGTTCTTCCCCAAGCCTATTTTTATTCATTGCTTGTGGTAAGCCCTTTCTCTAAGGTAGAGCAATTTGCCACAGGACTTTTTTTTTTTTTTTTTGGTGTGTTTACCAATTTTAATTGAGAGATATCTCCTTTTTACAAACCCAGAGCTGGAGGAGCTTTTAAGCGCCCGTTGCTGAGCCTCCTGCCCTGGGTTTGCTTTGATCTCTGCAGGTGAGTGTGCATTTTTGGGGCCCGAGATTGATCCTGCCTATTTGCATGTAAATCCCCGGGTTATTAAGATCCGAATCTGGCCCTTTAAATTTAATACTTTGCTTTATGCTTTTATTTCCGCGTTTCTTAAAGTAATTTCCAAAAATAACAAACTTCAAACATGACGGGGCCATCTAACGTTTTACTGCCTTGGCTGGAGTAGAAGGAACATTTCTGGAAGTATATTATCCAATTTAACGAGCCTTTCCCATCTTGGCGTGGCTCCCACCCCTCACCCCCTCTCGGAGCCGTTTTGGACGGCTCTTTGGATCTGTGCCACCTAATCCTATTAGAGGGACTTTCGTTACACTGTGCCTTGTGTTTATAACCAAGAAAATCAGCTGGAGAGGGGGGTCCTCTCCCTCGCCCTCTCCCTTCCCCTCTCCTGTCTTTTTGCCTGGAGTTGATACCAGAGCCCAGCCAGTCCCACGAGGTTCCTGTGCAGCCCTTGCTTTTCATTTTATTGCTCAACTCTGCATTTATTAAGGAAGATTTTGAAGTAAATTAGGTCCTTGTGAGCTTATGATTAATTTGGAAGGGTCAGCTCTTCCCAGCCTGGGGAGGGCTTCTTTGTGTGGTCCTTTTGTGAGAGGCCGTTCTATAGCTGGGATTTGCTTTTAATAAGGACCTGGCTATTTTTTGAAGATCTCATGGCTCTGGAAGGACCATGAGGGTGTTTTTATGAGGGGCTGTGATGAAAAGGTTTGCAGAGCCCTTAGCTTAGATGCAAAAAAAAAAGAAAAAAAACCAAAAACACCCAGCCCTGAAAGAGGTAAAAAAAGGTAAAAGGACCACATGTCCTGGGGCTGTGCTTGGCAGCCCAGAGCCAGCACCTGGAGCTTGGAGACTCTCCAAGAGGTCCCTCCACTTTGGTGCCAGGTAGGACTGGGGGCCCCTTGTCCCTCTGTCCATCCTGCTCTGCCCCACACACCACCCAGGGGACCTCTTGCTTCTCCTTAGAGCTGTTAGAACTGAAATTCTTTCCCTTGCCACATTGCTTTTCTTGAAATCCTGCACTTCCTCCCCAAAACAGTCACATAAACCATTAAAAGGAGAAGGTGGAGGGCAGGGAGAAGACGGTGGACAGGAGGAAATGGCCTTAAGTTGTGCCAGGAGACATTTAGGTTGGTTATTAGGAAAAAATTCTTCACTAAAAGGCTGGTCAAGCACTGGCACAAGCTGCTCAGGGCAGTGATGGAATCGTTGTCCCTGGAGGGAATTAAAAGCTGTGTGGATGTGGCATTTGGGAACATGGGTTAGTGCTGGGCTTGGCAGTGCTGGGGGAATGGTTGGACTTGAGGATCTTAAAAGGCTTTTCTAACCTTAATGATTCTATGATGGGCTGAAAAAAAATCTGTGAATAATTAACATTTCTGGAAAAAAAAAGACAGACAGACAGACAGACAGACAGTGGTTTTCTCCAGCGTGGGCTGGAAGGAGACAGGGCATGATGGGCATTGCCTGGCAAGGTCAGGGGTGGAATTTAACCTGGGATAGACATGGGTCTCCATCAGCTGAGCTGTAATGAGGAATCCTCACTGACTGTGGGGAGAGGGGAAGGTGAGGAGTGCTGACTCTGGGGAGTGAGGGAGGGGTGGGTGAGTGTGCTCCCTGGGGATGTGCTCCCTGGGGATGCAGGGCTGTAACTCAGGATAGGAAACTCTCCCTAGCCAAAGCTGGGGAGCAAAGGGCTTGGAGGACCTCAGGGGGCTTCTGGCTGTGGAGATTCCTGATGGAAGTGGCAGCAGTGGGGCATCTTCCCATGTGCAGCAAAGGTTGTTTGGAAAGAGCGTTGAAACTTGGTGCCTTCCCTGGGACACAGTAATCCAGCAGAGAGAATAACACAAGGAAAATCTGTCCATACTTCATCATCATGCCCCATCCGTGGTGCCACCAGGTCTCTGTGTCATTTATGAGTTGCATTGCTAATTAACAGCACTTAACACTGTTAATTAACTGTGTGATGGGGCTGCCTCTCCGCCACAACACCTTCGAAGCGGCCCTTGGTCCCTGGCTGATTCCCCACTGCCCCTGCTGGATGTCCCACCCTGACCATCACCTTTCTCCTCTCTCTCCCCAGCATGGGTCGGCTCCCTGGCCATGGGAATGATTTTTTTCTGCTCTCCCATCGTCAGCATCTTCACCGACAGGATCGGCTGCAGGACCACGGCAGCCATGGGAGCCACCATCGCCTTCATCGGGCTCCTCTCCAGCTCCTTCACCAAGTAAGGCTGTGGAGGGGACACCCAGCTCCTTGGAGAGCTCCTCCTCCTCCCTGCTCCCTGCAAACCCCCTGCCAACACATTGCTGCTACCCTTGGGGGCAAAGCAGGTGGTTCCCATCTGCATGAGAGGTGTCCTGGCATCCCTACAGCCCCCGTGTGCTCAGCCTGTTTCCCTCCAAACTGAACCTTGTGTCCTTAGGTAAAAAGAGAGCAAATTTTACCCAAGCAAGGGACTGTATTTTCTGGGATTTCAGCACTCAGATCCTTCATTTGACCTTTAAAATATGAGAGGTTGGTGTGCCTCTCACGGGCAGCTCCAGAGAGGCACTCACAGAGAAAACCAGTTCTCCTTTGCAACCATTTTCACATTTGGTGCTGAAAGTAAATTAATGCTTAAAATAATATTTGGTGGATTACGCCTAAGAGGGAGTTTCTGTGCAGGGCAGACAGGGAGGGGGAGGAAGGCAGGGTTTGGAGCAGTTTGTGGAGTTCCTGCCCTGGCTCGCGTGTCTGCGGCAGCTCAGGGCCACTGCTGCTCCTTGTATTCCATGCCTGATCCCATGCCATGAATTTCTGCTGGCAGGCACTGGCCAATGTGCATTTGGATGGCAGGTGTATCTTGTGTGTCTTTCCAGCCCAGAAATCGGGATTGGCATTGTTGTGGGAGCAAGAAGAGGTCACCTCTGGGGTAATTTATGTGGCGCTTACTAAACACAGTCTTGGAGGCTCCATGGAGGCACCTCCAAAGCAGCATTTGCCCCATTTTTTCTGAATAAAAACATTGCTTTGGGTCGGATTTCAGTTAAAATCAATATTGTTTTAATTAAAATGCTCCAAGGAGTTGTTTTTTAAAGCAAATACACACCAGTTTTCCAGAGGGAGACTCATCTGTGTTGTACTCCTCCTGGTTAGTGAGACCCTTGTGCTCGTCCCAACCCTGTTTTTCTGGATCCCCAAGTCCTCATCTGTGGGATCCCCCATTATGCTGAGAGTGGGGGTCAGTTCTGATCCCCAGGCAAACCCCCCAGGACAGTGGCCAATTGCAGATGGGATTTTTGGGATGCTGAAACCATCTTGGGCAGCGGCATGGAAGGAATCACTGTCTGCAGCTTCCTCCTCAGGTGTCACCCTTTGTGTTTCCAAAGGTGATAGCACAAGGTGCAGTGGGTCCTGAGGGAAGCTGTGCCCTGACATGCAGATCACAGGAGCTTCCCATGTAATCCTGCTTTCCTTCTAATCAAAGAGCTTGCACTTTTCTCCCCCCTCTATTGTAAAATATTTGTGCAAGAGAAAAAGGGCTCGTGGGACCACACCAGTGCCAGGGGCTTGTTGTGTTGGCCTTCAAAAGAAAAAAAAGAAAATCAAGCAGTACAGGCAGCAAAGAATATCATTTCCAGGAGAGCTACAGGACTGAAATCCCCATTTCCTGCCTCTCACTCTCGGACCACATTCCTCTGGCTGCCTTTTAAGGGAGCAAGGAGCCCCTTGCAGCTGGACCACAGCGAGGGAAGCTGCGAGGGCAGAGCAGGGAGGAAGAGCAGGGAGGCTGTGGGATTTGGCAAAGCTCCATCCGGATGGTGAAGGCTGCTCCTAAAATTCGGGGCTTGTGGCTCCAGCTCTCCCAGAACAATGGAGAAGCTTTTTTTTGGTCCCTCCTGCCAAGTCCCTCTGCCGCAGCTGGAGATCATTCCCCTGTGATACAAGCAGTGGTGCAAAGGGACACAGCCTGGCTTTGGTGGGCTCAGGCAGAGCTGGATCAAGGCTCATCCCCCTCTTTATCCCCTGGTTTCTCTAAAATGGATTTATTTTGTCCAAATGGAGAAGCAGCAGTTCCCAGCACTGCACTGAGCTGCTCCAAAAACCCTCTGAGCCACCAAGACTGTGTGGCAAGACCCCAGCATCTGGCTCAGTACCTCTTGTCTCAAAATATTGGGAATTTTGTATGAAAACCACTAAAGAAACCAAATGTGCTGAAAAATAAAGCACTGGGGAAGACTGGATGGGGTCAATGCGAGGCTTTTCCTCTCTGCTGCCTTGTCTCCTGCACTTGTAACCAGTTCAAGCCACCAGAGACCTTGTGTGCTCTCAAGAAAAGAGAAATCCCAGTTAAGGCTTTAGGTTCCCTGAAATTTAAGGTGGTTGGTTTAGCATGAGGAATGGGAGATGGTGGCCAGCTCAGCAGGGCTGTCTTCACATGTCCCCAGTGCCCTCCCAGCCCTTCTCCTCTGCAGTGTTCTGTAGGGAGGATTGGGTCCCTTTTCATCTGCTTCTCCTTCCCCTCCACAATTTCTGCCCAGTTACTCCTGCACAGAAAAATCTCCCAAACTTCTGCCAGCAAGGATGAACCAGGGCTGCTCCCACTGAGAGCTGGAAACAAGAGGAAACTGATGGAGGGAGACCTCCTTGTCCCAGGAGAAACAATTGTCCATCGGCAGCCTCGCAATCCGCGGAAACGATGCCGCCCTTCTCATCGGATAGCAGCTGGCTGATGCCCAGTAACCAGGCTGGGAAATCCTGCCTCTTTAAGAAGCGTGGCTGGAAGGAGGCCCTGCTCCTGCAGGGGTGTCTGAGCTCCCATCCAGCGGGGAGCAGATGGGAACTGTGGCATTTGTCTCCACTTATCCGACACATCAGCTGCGGCAGCAGGGCCAATGTGCCCAGGCCAGGGCTGGTACGTGGGAGGTCGGGCACGGCCCACAAGGCCCAGCTGCCTGCCTGGCTCCCACAGAGGGGGCTTCTGATGTGGTTTTGTTCTGGAGTGGGTGGAAATTGCCTTCCCTGACAGTCATTTGTCTCGGAGCCATCAGGCACAGCAACCGTGTCCTGCTTTCTGCTTGGCAGGCTGGAGGGATGAGCGTGTAATGGAAGGAATGATGGGCCTCTAAAAGTTTTCCCAACTTCCAGCAGCTCTGGTAGATGTGTGCTACTGTCTCCTCTCTTGCTTTGGGAGCAGCACTCATTGCTCCAACGGTTGGAGCACAGATCCTGCTTGTACAACACCCTGAGCTGCCCAAAGGTTTTCCTCACACTTTCCTCCCAGGCAGTATCCCATGGCAGACCTTTGCAGCTGGATGTATGGCATGGGGATGAAGAAAATAATTCCTTCATCAGGACAGAAACACAACAGGTTGTTTGTGCTGCCTAAATCCAGGCTCCTTTGTCAGCTGCCTCTGTTGGGAAAATTAGGAAGCAGCTCCTTCCAAGGGCTCTCAGGACTCTCCATCTGCTCTGTAGAGCAGCCACTTCATTCCCTCCTTAAGGGCAGCCATCAATGTAAGGTACAAATGAGATCTATTAACTGTCTAATTTAAGCTCCCAGAGGAGCTTAAAGAAGAAGAACTTAATTAACCAGCCTGGAGCCTGGGCAGAAATACCACATTTCTTTCCTATGTGCCTAATAACCAGCAGGGTTGGTGCCTTGTGCTTCCAAACACTGAGTTCAGAATGTTTTCAATTAGTCCTTTCAGTGGAAAAATTAAAAGGATTTCTAGCTAAAAATATCCCACCATCCCTACCTTAGAAAATCTTGTTTGCTGTAATTTAAAAACCACTGAAGTAAGGCCAGCTTCCCAAGGAGGCCAGGTTGGCTGCTGCCTTCTCCTGGTGGCAGAAAGCACTTCCCAGCTACACTTCATTTTGCTGAAGATTTCATGTGCCAGCTGTAAGGTGAGGATTATCCTTGCTTTGTGAGGGAATAAGCTCCTCGAGGTCAGACTGTCGGTGCAGCACCTGCGGTATGTGAGATCCGGGCCATTGCAGGGCCGTGGGGGAGGAGGCGTTCCTCAGCCGTGCCTCACATCCCCACTCCCATGTGTGTTATTCCCACCAGGTCCCTGGAAGTCCGTTATTTCACATACGGGATCCTTTTTGGCTGTGGCAGCTCCTTCGCCTTCCAGCCCTCGCTGGTCATCCTCGGTCACTACTTCAAGCGCCGCCTGGGCCTGGCCAACGGCATCGTGGCCGGGGGCAGCTGCCTCATCTCCGTGCCGCTCCCCTTCTTCCTGAAGATGGTCGGGGGTGCCATCGGGCTGGCACACACTTTCCAAGTACTCAGTGCCTTAATGCTCATCCAGATCTTTTTGTCCATGACCTACCGGCCCATCCTGACGACTTCTTGTGACTCTCAGCACGACGGGCACGACAAGCTGGGCAGCCGGAGCATGAGGCAGCAGTGCTGGGCCCAGACCCGCAAGTATTTCAACCTGAGGGTTTTCCGGAGAAAGACCTATCGAATCTGGGCCTTTGGGATCGCTACTGCTGTCCTGGGATACCTCGTACCTTACATGAACCTGGTAAGAGCTGGGGTTGGGGCTGGAAGGGGAGGGAGGTGCCCTTGCCCAGAGTGAGGAGGGAGGAGGAGGCGGGAAGGTGGGGATGGGCAGTAGGGGCAGAGGCACCAAAAGCCTCGAAGCCAAGAAACTGCTGTACATCCTGTAAACAGGAGTAGTGATGGATATGATTTTGTGTGTCCTCTCTGTGTCCTCTGTGCCAGGGTAGGCCAGGGTCACTTCCCAGCACTCCTAAGGCCCGGCACCAGTAGCAGGAGAAGAAGGGCCTTTTGGGTTTGGGACGGGTGGAGGGTGCAGGTCAGTGAGGTGTGGACACGAGGGTCACACAACCACCCCAAATCCATGGGCCCTCTGCAGGAAATCTCATCCTTTTGGAGAGATGAGACGTATCAACGTACTGCAGCTTCATGTCCTTGTGTCCTTCCCTCCATCCTAGGTCAAATACGTGGAGAAGCGATTTCAGGAAACCAAAAAGGACTGGATCCTCCTGGTTTGTCTCGGGGCCATGTCGGGGCTGGGGCGCTTGGTTTCGGGCCGCATTGGCGACTGCATTCCCGGGCTGAAGAAGATTTACCTGCAGGTACGACGTGTCCAACCCTCCATGGAGCTGCTGGCCAACCACAGTGGGGCAGGGATGGTATCTCTACACTGGTGTCCACACTCTGCTTTAATAACTGTCACTCACAATGTCTTTACCAACCATTGTCTGCTGTGAGGGAAGAAAACTGACTACAGAAATGTGTAAGAGGAGTTACACCCTTGACGCGATGGATCGGTGTCTGTTCAGCAATCAAACTCCATGGTAGCAACTCTTCCCAAACTACCAACACCCTTTCACCTGCTTGTGATTTTTGAAGAACAAACTGCTGAAATCTAGCAGCTAATCCAGCAGCTAATCCTTCTTAACCCTTCTTAAAAGGTTATTCTTAAGGGCCTCTCTGAGACAGGAGCAGCGGCTGGATGGCTTTGCTGGGTCCAGGGGAGGGAGCAGTGACATTGACCTGTTCAGGGTTATCTCCATGACTCTTCCTGCTGCCCACCCCACCCTCACGCCCACTTCTGTCTCCCCAGGTTGCGTCCTTCATGCTGTTGGGCCTCCTGTGCATGATGATCCCCCAGTGCCGAGGCTTCGAGGGCGTCATCGTCATCTGCCTCTTCCTCGGCCTCTGCGATGGCTTCTTCACCACCATCATGGCCCCCATCGCCTTCGAGCTGGTGGGGCCCATGCAGGCGTCCCAGGCCATAGGGTACCTCATGGGGCTGATGGCCGTGCCCATGACCGCGGGCACGCCCATAGCAGGTTGGTGACACCGCGGGGCTGGACCGGGACCCGGCGCTTGGCAGGGAGATGATGGTGGCCTCCATGGTGGTGTTCTGGTGTGAGACCAGGAGTGCTGGTTTGAGTTTTCTGGGTTATCAGGTCACATGGACGTTGACAAACGGGGGTGGCATCACTCCATGCCACATCCTGTGGCATCTCAGGGCTTTTCTCAAGGCTGATGAAAGGTGATCATTGGGGGAACAGTGAGCCAAGATCACAGTAAGTGATTTCTTTTTGCAGCTGAGCTAAAAATTGGCAGGTAATAATTTTCTAGAAGTCCTTTTAGATGGAATTGAAGCCAGAGATGGAGACACCTGAGCCTCCACAAGACCTGGGTCTGTGCTTCAGCACAGTAATAACCCCAGCGTCCTTAACAATGAGGGCTTTGCCAGAGCTGCCCCTGAGCAGCAGGACCTCTGCATCAGCAGCACTAAGCCAAAGCTGGATAAGCACCTCAGATCTCTCTGCTTCCGGCAGCAAAGTTCACTTTAACGCCCTCGGGAAGGAACGTGGGGGTCACAGACCTCTCACTGGGAGGGTGCTGCACCAGGACCCCTGAGTGGGGCTTGCTGGGTGAGGGGGCCCTTTGCATCAGTCCAATCCCCAGGGAGGTGTCCACACAGGAGACACTCAGAGGGATTTTCCAGCGCTGATCGATGGCCATGTGTTATTCTCCAAGTATGCCTGGCTGTGTTGGAACTTGCCAGACAAAGGCAAAACCGTGTTGGGTTTGAAAGGCTTGGCTATTGTTTGTAACTGGCGGCGTGTATTTTGCAGCTGGAGATAAAATATCCATAAGGGCAGGGCTTCCAAATGGAGAAAATCAGCAGAGGAACAGCCCCTACCCGCTTTTCCCATTGCCTCCTGGCTGGCAAGCCTCTGGGAAGAAGTGTTGGGTTTCACAGGTCTCAGCTTGCATTTGGGATTGTCTGGGATGTGGCTGATTGTGTCCTGCTCTGATGAAACAAGAAGGATGGCTGAGGCTTTCCTTCTCCACTCCCTTGGTACACAGTGTTGGCTGCACACATCCTTTAATCCAGGGCGCAAAAACTCCAAGAAATGCAAACGGAAAAAAAAAAGATTATTTAAAAAACCCAAATCTCCCCAAATCTGGTGGGTGACGCAAGCTGCACTTGAAGGAGGGAACAAGCAGGTCATTAGACTAACGAGCTCATTAGACTGATGAGGCTCTAACTTCATCTCTCTTCTTTCTCTTCCAGGATACCTCAACGATTATTTTGGGAATTACGACGCGGCCTTTTACTTTGCCGGGGTGCCGCCCATCATCGGCGGCCTGGTGCTCTCCGTGGTGCCGCTGGTCCACCAGAGGATGCTGAAGAAGCAGCGCCTGGATTCCGGCAAAGACAAGATGCTGGGCTCGGAGGCGGTGGTGAACGGGGAGCTGCTGCCGGGCTGCCCCGCCTCCGAGGCACACATGTGACCCGCTCCCGGCTCTCCCGGGACACCAGCAGCCTCTCCATAGCCCCAGCACAGCCCCTTTCCCAGACGGACCGTAATTCCCAGTGATCACAGATGCACTACGTTTGTAAAGGAGAAAACACGAAAAGTTCTTCTAGTTAAAGGCTTTTAACTAGCAGAAATGCTCTTTTTATTTTTGGGACAGTTTTGACTTCAAAGCCACCTTTTTTTTTTTTTTTTTTCCCTCTAACCATTTTTCTAAGGAGAACTGTCACCAGGATTCAAACTTGATCGAGCTCCCACTCCTCTCCCCGATTTTCTATACGTCACGACAGAGGTTTACAGCTAATAAATGCCTTTTCCAAGCAGGCCACGGATGGAACTTGTTGAACCTTGCAGCTGTCCATCCTCCTCCTCCAGTGTCACTCGGGTGCCACATCCAAGTGAGACAGCCCCCTCCCCGTCCAGCACCTGGGGCTGTCTTGGAGCCAGAGATCCGAAGGAGGAAACGCTGCTTTAGTCTGATGCACAAACCAAATAAATGTCAGCGAGTCCCGCTTTCATCTTCTTCTTTCCTCCTTTCCCGCTGCTCTCCCACACCCCCAGGGAGCTGCAGCTGGGATGACAGGGAGCTCGGCTGGCTCTGAGGAGCACACCCTTCCTGCAAAATATGCCTTAAAAATGCGTGGATGAGACCAGCAGGTCCCTTGGCCGTTTTCCACCTCCGTTTTCTCACCCAGCAATTGATGATCGGGCTTTTGAGCTGCAAAAGAGAGGGCAGCTCTTTGCACAGCCACGGTGCCCAGCTCTGGATTGCCACCAAAACGGGCACTTTGGTGGCTTTGAGGCACACGGGGTTGGGACAGAGCCCCTGTGTCATGGATCAGCTGGGAGGTGGCTTCTCTGCTGCCATCAGGGGCACCCATGGGTGTGGGGATGTTGCTGGCTCGGGGCATGGGGTGCCACTGCTGTCTTTGGGGGCCAGTGGTGTATTGTGCAGCAATAAGCGTGAGTCAGTATTGGTGTAGAATGCCAGTTTTCCAAAGGGTTTGACAGCCCCAGTAGCATTTAACTCGTAGCCCGTGTGTTGTCACTGAGCTGGTGCAGGGTCAGCACAGACCCGGGGGAGAGGGAGAGAGTGCAAGGAAATCACACAGCCAGTGGGTGCCCACCACACTGCGTGGCAGCAGAGCTTAGCCTCAGGCAGGAATCCATCACTGCCACAGAAAATTGTAGAAATTCAAATTGCCCAGAGCAGCTGTGATGCCTCATCCCTGGAAGTGCTCCAGGCCAGGCTGATCAGAGCTGGGAGCAACCTGGGATAGTGGAAGGTGTCCCTGCCCATGGCAAGGGGCTGGAATGAGATGAGCTGTAAGGTCCATTCCAACTCAAACCATTCCATGATTCTATGATCATCTCCAGGGATTGCTAATGAGCGTGGCTAATGAGTGAGAAGGGAAGATCTCCTGCCCTGCTGGGGCCCTGTGTGAACAAGGAGCCAGCTGGGACTGGGGTACCTTTTCCTGGGAGAGAGCAAGAAACAAAACTCACATTCATCCTGACTGCAAACCCATCCTTCATCAGATTTTCATTTTGTTCACCCGCCACTAAAACACTGAGATGTCTGAAGAGGGACGTGTGTCGTGGGAATCATCCCTTGGTCTCCGGGCGAGTGTGGGGGACTGTAACACCAGGACATGTCCTTGCTGTGGAAATCTGGGCTCAGTGGAGGCCCCTCCCACAGGCAGCAGTGGGACTTTTGTACATAATAGGCTCAGGACCCTGCATGTCCCTCTGTCCCTGTTTTTAACCCCCGTTGCTGATGCATTGTAAGGTCTTGTGGTCTTGTGGCCCTTCTGTCCCTGTACGAGCTGGAAAATTACCTGGTGTGTTGTGACGTGTCTGCTTATGATATAAAATGAGATGTCTACTTGTCTCTTTCTTGGATACGCTTTTCCATGACTGTTCTTACCCTTCATGGCCTGCATTTGCCTCGTCTGCTGTGGCTCTGCTGATCCACCGCTCAGTTTTGGGAGCCATGGGAGGCAGATGAAGCTGCAGGAGGAGGCAGGGCTTGAACCACAGAACCCCAGCTCCAGCTGGGATCTGCCAGACTTAGCCTAGGGCAGGGCATTAATGTGGTGCTTTTTGGGTGGGAGCTTTGGCAGTGGGGCAGCTTCAAAGCCCTCTGACAGCTGAAGAAAATAAAAAACTCCTCATTGTAACTCCTTCTGTGAGTTTTGGGGCATTAATTCACATTGGAGTTTGATGAAGTTCATTAAATCATATTTTGGACCTTAATGCCCCCCAAAAGAGAGATTATGAGAGATTTAAATTCCAGAAGTAGCTTCTTCAGAGCAAGCAGAGCATGAGCAGAGCTGCCTCCAAAGCCCATCTGGGCTGAGGGAGCAGCTGCACAGCAGAGCCCACTGATGGCTGCACCCAGACTTCGTGTGGCAAAGCCTCCCTGGCTCCTAAGGTGATTTATGGTTCAAATCCCAAATTTCTACAGAATTCCACTTGCCTTAACTGCTACATATGCCTGCAAAGATCCTTGCCCTGGGAGCAGCCTGCATTCAGTGCCAGGGGTGCTTAGGACTGCAGTGGCATCAGAGCAGCTGTGTCAGCTCAGGAGGGGAGCTCATCTGCCCCCCTAAATTTCAATCGTTCTCCACGGCCTCTCTTATCAACCCTCTGTGAGATTTGGAGTGATGAGGTGCTTTTTTGGCCACCCCAGCTTGGTTAGAGGAAGCCACCCTTCACCCTATCCCAGATCCATGCCTGGTACCAGCCTCCCAAAACCACTCTCAGTGTCTTTTCAAAATCCTGCCCTTGGTGGATACAAGGACAAATTCTGCAGAGGGGAAGGCAGGTTTGGATGACAGCCATGGAAGCTCTCCTCATCAGCAAACACAGATGGGAATGGGAAGGGCAAAGGTTGGAGCAGTGTCAACATGCAGGGAGTATTTTGGGGCTTGTTTGTCAGACTGCTGCTGCTGCTGCTGTGGGTCTAGTTTGGCCCTTTTGCCTAGTTTGCCCTACCAGGCAGTTTGCAAGAGTTTCTGCATGAGAGAGGTGGGACTGTGTGTCTGGAGCACCCACGAGCAGGAAGGGGTTGCACTGCTCCTCGAAACATCCATTCAGCCTGTGGTGGTCTGGCGCTGTGATGCCAAATGGGTCCCTAACTGCTGCAAAAACCTTCATCCCAAAGCCCCTCCTGTTCCATCAGGGTCATCTTGTGCCAGCCCAGCATATCCACATCCCCTTTCGGGCTGCCTTTTACTCAGTTTTCTAATTACAAACCTAACCTTCTCCCTCCCCTGCGAGTGCCAGGCTGTGATTCCTGCCCCTCTCCCTTGCTCTGGGAAGGGAAGGGGGAGCCAGCACTCCAGGCTCAGCCAGTTTGGGAGCCAGCAAGGGAAGGGGAACTCCTTGGCTGGGAAAGGGGTGGAAGGGAGCGGGAAGGGCCCCTCTTCACCCCATGGCTGGGGTGTTTGCAGAGCTGCAGAGCCTTATGTAAGTGTGCAGTGAGCACAGGACGTGTCCCAGCAGCGCCTGCTGGGGGCTGGGCTGGGGCTGCCTCTTAAATCTTTACCTTAAGGGTGTTCAAAACCAACTTGTTGTCTTTTTTTTTTTTTTTAATTCGCCTGCGGAGCGAGGTTTAACTCCTCTCGCTCAGGCTGAGGGATGGAGGGGGACAGCCATGCTGGAAGGGCTCCAGGGATGGTTGTGTTTGTGATGAGAAGAGCAGCAGGGCTTTGGGAGCTGCCTGGGAAGGGCCATGATTCATGGCTTAGAGCTTTTTTCAGTTTTGAAACTATATGCAGGACCTGCTTCACTGCAGCTTGCCCTGCCCCGAGGTCCTGAAGCCGGGCAAACACAAGTTTTGAAGTCACAGAGCTTAAATTTGTCAAATTCTGGCCTCTCTCCGGCGGGGGGTTGAGGTTTCCTAACATTTATTTGCTGTGGGAGCTATGGGAAGGCCACATCCTAATTGCCAGCCAAACAGAGAGCTTTTGCAGCTCTGCTGTGGTACCCTGGGGTTTGGGGACCCCCAGTTTCAGGAGGTTTTGGCTCTGCCTTCCACTACGGTGGTGCTTTGGGGCTGCCACTCAAGGAGCTTCATCACCCCCTGGGCTGAGCTGCCTGGAGGAGCCGGCAGGGAGGTGGCCAGCAGCTGGGCAAGGACATTCCTGCCCTTTCCTGGCAGTGCCATGGGAATGCTCTGCATGGCAGCAGAGGCTCTCTTTGGTACGTGGGTGCCAAGAGCAATTTGCTCAGGGCAGCCTGATTGGGTGCTGAGGATCTCACCTGCTCTGGGTTTGAACCCTGGCTGACACTTGCCAGTGGCCATATAATCCTCACCTGGATAAAGGTGAACTCGGATCAAACCCTCTGGATGCAGGGGAACAGATCCAGCTGAGACCTTTGCTGTCTCTCCATTCTTCACTGCAAACCATTCCTGGCTTATGTGTGCTCCTGCACCCCACAGTTTTGTTTGGGGTCGCCTTGATTACTTTAACTTCAATTATTTCCATGCTGGTAGAGTCTGCTTCTCCTTTTCCAGCTGGAAACAGAAAACTGGAATGACTTTGAAAGCCAAGGCAAGCAGAGCAGCCCCTTCCCTCCACTTTATGCCACCAAACGTGGACTTGAGCAGCTCTTTTGGGTGCTTACAAGCCATCCTTGTAACCTTTGGGGACAGCTATGTGGTTGACAAGTGCTCCTTAAATCCTCCTCCAAGGTGCTCTGAGTAACTCCAGGCATGGAACGGGCACAGAGAGGGGCTCTGTGGGCAAGTAACAAACCAAATAAAGCTGTTTCCTTTCTTTTTGAGAGCCCTTTGCCAGGAAAGCAAACACAGAGCTGGATGGAGCTCTGAGAGGGCTGGGGTGCAGCAGGGGTGACCCTGGGCCGTTGCTCCAGGTCCTTTATCTGCCTGGCACGGCCACTCTGTGGACTTAAGCCCTGGTGACAGGGAGGTTATCACTGGGCTTTGGTGGGACCACGGGCACAGCCCCTGTCAGGAGGGCTTTGTCCTTTTATTTTTGCAAATATTTTGCCATGCCCTCAGTGCTCCCCTCAGGGCCAGACCCTGCCGGTGTCCCCGCGTCCCCTCTTCCCACCAACCTCGGTGGTGAAACCCTGCAGCTGCAGGGCTGGGATCCACCTTCCCAGCCGAGAGGAAAGACACAAAATCCCTCCTGTTTTCTGCAAAACATGGCTTTGGAGGAGGCTTTGTGCCTCCAAAGTTTCTCCTCTTTTTGTAGCCTACTCCCCAAGGCTCACCCAGCTCTGCCCAGCCCGGCAAGCGCAGCCCCTCCTGCAGCGTTAGAGACAAGACTTAGGGGCTGGTTTACCAGGGAATTCAGCTCTTTTTTGGTCCTTTTAGTAGGTTTTTAATCGTGGTGCGTAAGATGAGTTGTTTACTGGAGCAGGTTTCTGCACAGAGGTGATGCTCCCTTCTGGTGGGTGATGGCCAAATTGCCTGAGCCCGGCTGGGATTTGGCTGCCGAGCGCGTCCAACCCAATCCTTTCGGGAAAGAACACGACTTCCCCAGGCCTGAACTTTCCCAGCATATCCTGTTTCAGCCATTAAACCCGTTAGAGCCAGAGGCAGGATTTTTCTGGGGAGGCTGAGGGCAATTAGGAAATTACCCCGCTCCCCCTCCCCTGCCCTGAAATCCAGCAGGGTGAAGCCAAATATTTGCTTTCAGATGGGTGGATTTTGGAGCTGGCTCCACATGAGAGCACCGGGGCGGAGGCTTGAATTTTGGCCGTTTTGGGTAATTGTTTTTGAAGCAGGACCTCCAAGCTTGCTGCCATCACCCTGCTCAGCAGATTCCAAAGCCATGTCCTGTCACAGCTGCCATTTGCTCCGTAGATGATGGAAAACAGTCTGCCCAAGGGTTTTTGGGGTGGGATGCACCCTCTCCATGTCAGTACCCACTAGAAAGACTCAATAAAAGACTGCAGTGCCGTTGGTAGCTTTGCAATCCC
Source organism: Phainopepla nitens (assembly GCA_013400175.1). Lineage (NCBI taxonomy): Eukaryota > Metazoa > Chordata > Aves > Passeriformes > Bombycillidae > Phainopepla > Phainopepla nitens. Next base: position 42,528 of record VXBQ01001389.1, read on the forward strand.
ATTTTTTCCTGCTGTGCTCCAGGCTCTGGAGCAGCAGGAGCTGTGTGTGGCTCTGAAATTGGTCCTGGGAGGTGCCCAGGCCTGTTGGGCACCCTGGCAGAGCAGCAGAGCCAGTGGTCCAAAAGCAGCTGCTCAATTCAATGCTGAAATCAGATCCTGAAGCTTCAAATTATTCCTTTTTTTTTTTTTTGGGACATCTGCTTCTTGTAAGTGATTTATAACCCCTCAAAATTTTGTATCTGGAAGTAAAGTGAATGTGTCTCTTAAAAGTTTGCCTATCCTTTCAAAATGTGAATTTCTGATTGTTATAATAAAAAAAAAAGAAAAAGAAAGAAACCTTCCCCATATTAGCACATTTTTGTAATTAATGTTTCATGAATGTTGTTTAAAAGTTTTGTGTAGAATAAACCAGTCTAAAAAGAAAAGGGATTCATTGCTGTGTTCTGCCAGGTCTCTCCTCATGGCTCTCAGCAGCTTCCCAGGTGCTGCAAACTCTCCAGAGGGGCTGGAGAGGCAAGGGTTTATCTGGGAATTATTTTTATTAAGTGTTTGATGCACCTTGAGGAAAGGCTGAGCCGAGGTCCTGGAGCCTACGGGGGAGATGTTCCCATGAGCTGGTGAAGGGTGACAGCTGGAAGCGGCTGGTCCTTGTCCCACTGGGGCATTTAGAAGTAAAAATTTTGTTAAAATCCACCCCTGAGAGCATCTGGGTGCCCAGAGGATGAGCCCAGAGCCTCCTGGATGTTTTCCATTCCCCTGGGGGCAGCTTTGGGTCTGGATTTTACCACCCAGCATCTCCAGGGCCTGCAGCATCCTCACTCCATGGGGGTCTCACACAGACACAGCACCAGGGCTATTTTCAAGCATCATCAATATTATTTCTTCCATTTGGTAGTGGTTGAGGGGCATGATGAGGCATTCCAGGTGCCTCCTGGTCCCAGGGAATTAATAATTTTTGTCAATAAGAGAAGCTATGGGAAGGTTGGGAAAGATTGCATATTTCTGATAAGAGAAAAGATAAGATAAGAAGGGAAGAAAGATAAGATAATTCATGAGTGAGGTTATAGAGGCTGTGAGACACTAAAAACACAACTTTAATCCAGGGTTTTCTATTAATGATTTGTTTATATGAGGTGCTTTAATTGCCATTAGATGAAAGCTGACACGTGCATTAATTTTATATAACTCAGGCTTTTTTTTTTTTTAATGTGCACCTCAACTCTTTTTCAAGTTTGGAATATTTACTGCAAATAGTGTTTAAAAAAAACCCCATCAGGAGATAAGAGATGGTAAACAGAGATTCAAAGGGAATGAGAGTAGAGCAGTGAGCTCCTGCAGAGGACTCTGTGCCGTGCATGCAGGGACAGAGCAAGGAGGGAATGCTGCATCCCATTCCCGAGAGAGGGAAGCACAGCCCTTCACTCACAGGCACCAGAAAAAATGGCAATTTTAGCTTGAGATCAAAACGATCTTCTTTGGGATGGCTGGAAAGTTTAGGGTGGGGAATTGGGAGGGTGCTGGGGTAAAAGTGGGCTGTGCATCCACGGGGACACCCAGGGGACGCTCTGCCCTGCTGCTCCAGCACCTCCAGGAGCAGCAGCTCATCACAGCCCATCCCCACAAATTCCATGTAAATAAATAAATAAATATATACACGTGTGTATATATATATATAAATATATATGTGCATCTCTGAGGGTGTGTTTGTGCATGGGCCCACTGGAAATCCCCTCCCAGCTTGGCTGAGCACAGGGAGGGCAGGCAGCACCAGCCACCTCCTCCCGCTCTGCCAGGCTGCTGGATCTGGCCCTGAGTTACAGAAAAAATGGGGGGAAAGCATTTTGCATCGGACAAAACACTGAGTTTTTCCACAAAAAGGTTGTGAATGAGAAAAAACTGAACCAAACCACAACAAAATAAAAAGGATGTTTTCATTACTATAACACAGTGGTTCAGTATTTAGATATCTATTTGTACATTAACATTGAAATATCATGGATTAAACCAAGTTAATTAGATATAATAGCTGATATTTGTGCTACAAAACACATGTGCCTTTTACATATTAAATATATATAATGACAAGTATGTTTTAGACATCAGATACGAGCCACCTGTCAATGTTTTGTATTAATTTAATAGTTTTAAATTGCTTATGATTTAGACCAATATGTGCAAACGGCATCTATCTATTGATTTTTTTAAGTTTTCACATAGATTCAGACAGAAATATATCTATCTATGGGTGTGCAGTGTGTACTCGAGCTGGGCGCTGGGCTGGGTTTGTTTTCTTTCATTGTCTTCTCCATCTGTTTTCTTTTTGCAGGACTTAAGTATTATAATCCTTCAGGGGAGAGAAAAAACAAAAAAGGCAAAACCCCCATTTGCAAAAACCCCCATTTGCAAGCGCCTTCGAAGGACTTGAAGGATGCACTGAGGAGTGGCAGGAGATTTTTTTAATCATCCCCGCGCTGAAATGCAAATCTTTCCTGGAGCCGTTGCTTCGCTGTCGTTATTCACAGGCACAATTTGGGAAAGATCCCTTCCCGAGGCTGGGCTCTGGGGTCCCTGTGCCCCCGAAAGCCTCGCTCGGGGGGAAGGGGACCAAGGGGGGACCCGGGGAGCGCCCCCGGCTCGGGCTGCGCCGCTTTCCCTCGGCGGGCCACCGCCGCTGGGGACTGCCGCTTTTAAACGCCAGGGAGAAAGCTGGCAGCGGGCAAAGCGAGGAAAAGCAGATCCGGGGTGAGATCTAAGGGAAACACGGCCCAGGGGAGGGGAAAGGAGCGGGCATTGAGAGCGAGGAGAGAGACCCCAAAGCATCAGCACCCCCGGCGTGGGGGCAGCCCGGGATGGCCCCGGAGCGGGAGCAGAGATCCCTTGGGATGCAGGAGCGGGGATCGCCTTTGGATGCGAGCGCTGTGCCGGCCGAGGCTCGGGGCTGGGCTGCCCTTAGCTGTTCTGGCACAGCAGCCGCACTAAATCACAAAGGAAACGCACAATCACCTGCACCGCCCTGGGAAGGCGAGCGGCGGCCGCGGGGTTTCGGGGCAGGGTGCTGCCTCCCGGGCCCCCGGCCCCCCGCCGCCCTGGCAGGCTCCAGCCATTGTTCTGGCACGCTCCTCTTCCGCCCAGCATCGGCATTCGGTGCTTGAAAATCTGCTCTCCTCTCATCTGGAGCATCGCTCAGGCCAGCCCCGGTGTACGTGGCCGGCACCGCATCGCCCCCGCTGCGCCCCCGCCTCGCTCCGGCCCTGCTCTGCCGCCTCAGCACCGCCGGCATCTCCGAGGCTTGGCTCTCACCCGTTCTCTTCTTCCACCTGTGTTGATGTTTAATCCCACTCAGATGAGCACAGTTCAAAAGCCTTTTTTTTCACCCTTTAGTTTTCCTTCGGTTTCATTCCCCTTCTTTCCCGTCCCATCCTCTGTCCTTCGTCCCTTTCCATCATTTTCCACCCCCAGCTTTTCCTCCTGGCCATGTCACACTTTTGGGGAGGATGGACAACCAGCCTTGCCGGACGCCAGCTGGCAGTGAGTGGCTCTCAGGGCACTTCCCAGCCTCTTCCATCCCATAAACATTTCCATTTATTTAGATGTGTCTTTACAAACTAACACACAACCATCCCAAAGGTGCCAGCAGCAAAGGCTGAGGCATTTCCAAGTTTATTTAGGATTTATTTAGTTTAGTTTAGCAGTACTCAGAGAGATAACCACTGCTTCTTCCACTGCATCTTTTCCAGCCCTTCACCTTCATGGTGAGCAGTAAATGATGCTCAGGGCAGGCACACGCTGGTCCCACCTCCGTTCCAGAAATCCCTGCTCTGGAGAGGAACCTTATGGGCTCCTGAAATGAAGTTATTTCGAGTTTTTACCCCTGTAAACCCTCTGGTACCTCCAAACCCACTGGCCAGCCAAGGTCTGGCTCTGCAGACACAGGGCAAACCCTGGGGTGTGGGTCTGGAAAGGAGCCCGAGCTGTTTCATTGCTGTGAAAGGAAAGATTAGAGGAGATGTTAAAGCCAAGAAACCAAACCAGGCACTTTGTCCTTCATGGCATTTTCTACAGGAAACAACAAGCAAAGCTGATGCTCCAGAGCTAAAATCCACTGGCCTCAAACGTTCAGCCTGGAGAAATCACAATCTGCAAATGAATCCTGAGAAACCAGTGTGAACTAATCCTTGCTTGGGCACCAGGAGCCAGGCTGGCTCCTCTCCTGCCCGTGCCAGGGTCACAGGAAACGTGCTGCAGCCCCTTCTCCTTGAAACCTCAGGACCCTGCTGGTGCAGGGTGCCAGAGCTCAAGGAACCCTCCATGAATGCAGGATGAAGTAATCATTGTTGAGGGGACCTGACGCCTGGATTTTCACATGCTCGGCTTAGCAGGGGATTTATTCAGGGGAACAGTTGGAGCATGTAGCAGCAGTATCTCATTAGTGTCACAGACAATGCCCAGCCAGCTTAAGACTAAAAAGTAGGGTTAATTTTCCCTATATAAATTTATTGGAAGAGTTTAGGGAGCCACAAACAGCTTAGTTTAGATTTATTGTGTTAAAAGTCCCAGAACAGGTTCAATCACACTTGAAACAGCTGGGAAGGGCAAAGAGGAGCAGCTAGCCTGTGCTGTTCTCCCCCTCTTCTCTTTCCAAACACTCCATCCCACTGAGGAGGGGTCAGAAAAAGGGAGAAGCTTTCAGAAGGATGGCTATTCCTGCCCCCCATTGCTCTGGGATGCACAAGGTCACCAAACACATCTCTTGCCTCCCACCCAGCAGCAGGACCAGCAAAGCAGCCAAACACATTCCCCTGAGAAGGTCTGGATGTGCCATGGAAATATATCCTGAAGGGAGGAGTAAGACAACGTAAAAGGTTACAGAGTTTAAGTACCAAGAGGGAGGAACAGGGTTATATAAAGTTTTACAGGTCAGGACAAAGACCTCAAATATATTAAAGAAAATAAACAGAGGGATGAAGTCAGCCATACACGAGCGCCAAGGTTGGCTTGGGATCTTTAAGCAATTCAGGGGCTGATCGAGAGTTTTTGAGGAACAAATCCAGGGTTACCCAAACCAAAGGAGATCCTACAGGGAGATGAGGGGCTGGAGACAGCTACCGGGCAAAGAGCTCCTGATACACAAAGTGTGGGAGTCACTTCATGAATAAAGCCACTGAAATCAAAGCTAACATCTGTGTTAAACACTCAATTTCAGACTGAACTGAACACTCAAAGAGCAAGAAGCATGTAGGAATGAGAAAAAAACCCCTTAATCCAAGAGCTCTCCCTATGGAGAGTGAAGCTGGAGCAGAATCCTCACTCCTCGGATCCCTGGAGCAGCCCACAAATTCTCCTTGCTGGAGAAGAGCATCACTGGCAGTGCTGAGGAGCATCAGCCCAGCTGTGACACTGAGCCCCTGCCCTGGCACCCAAAATGCCCTTTTCCAGGGACACAACACCTTCCTGTCCCTTCTTTTGCACCAATGCCATCGCCCTGCTCTGGGCGAGCAGCTCCTGCTTCCTACTGAGGAACAGGATTGAGGTGAGGGAAGCATGGATAATAAATACAGCTTCCCACACCCTAAAAAACTTCCTTCCCACTCCAGTAAGTGTTTGCACATACCTCAGCTGCTAATTTTAGGATGGAGCTTTAAGCCACAAGTGAGATTCTCCCGGAATCCTGGCTGGATTTGCAGGGAGACTCAGCCCTGAGAGCCCTGCACAGTCACAGCTTTTCCTTGGAAGACAACTTGGAGATGCTGCTTTTGTATCCTACATTATCCACTGCCAGCTTTAAAAAGTCTGGGACATGGAGGTATTTATTTCTTCACTTTTATGTCCTAATTCTTCTGAGGAGTTAATTCTATACCATTCCAGCTCCTTCCTTTCTGCCTCAAGGGGAAAGGTGTATGGAGGAAATAAATTCCTGCCACATCCACCACTGCGTATTCCAGTGCATTCCCACCGTAAGAATAAACCCAAGGAGTGATGATCCAGCACAAAATGAACACTTCATGCATTTTATTGAGTCTGTTTCAATTTGCATTATAACACCTTACATAGGGAACAAACTCCTCCTAAGTGTTACCTGGCAAACCTGGTCAAACTGTGTCCAACAACCTCTGGGTACCAGTTTGTATTAAACAAGTCCAGTATAAACAAATGTAAAGCACTGTACAAAAAAAAAAAAAATAATAAAGAAGTGTCACATTCGCAGTGGAATTCAGGGCTTCCCAACCAACAGCCTTCCCAGCAGAGAGACATTCATAAAGGGGCTCAAATATTGTAGCTAAAGGGAATAAAACCAGATATAAAGCAAATAAATTCAACGGTATGTTTCCCCGTAAGAAAAAGTAGATACAGTCTATCGAGAGGTTGGGAAGCCCTGCTATAACAGATGCAAACCTCTTTCTTTAACACACCACCACTTATTTGTACTTTGGGTACGTTCCCATTAATTGTGTCTCTTCAGCCTCCTGCTTCCCCCACCCCCCCAGGCGAGGGTAAACAAAAAGCCTACTGTACATAAGGGCTGGAAATATTTCTGAAGTTGTTATAAATTCCCTCCGTGTGGCTCCAAGCCAACCTTCACCCAAAGCTCCTCCTCCTGGGAGAGGCAGAGGAGCAGGCAGACATTTCCGACAGCTGGGCTCCTCCTCGGCTCCCCTCCTGCTCACACAGACCTTTCCCAAAGCAGGACACCCTCCATGGACACAAGCACTCCAAATTAAGGGTAAGACGAGGGACGGAGGCTTGCGAAGGTTCAGAACCCCGCTCAGCCTTACCTGCACCTCTTCTCGCCCTCACCCATCCCCTCATTGTTATGAGGAGACCACTTTGTCGTGCGGGCAATGATTATCCACCCGGGAGAAGGGCCTTTGGAATCCCACATTTGCATAACCCAGACAAGTGACAGGAAACTGGGATGACACTCATTATGGGCCATTGTGCCGGCTCTGGTGGGAACCCCTTCGTCTGCGCGGCGACACAATGGACAATCCCGGCTCCCGCAGACCGGTGCGTGTGAGGCCTGCAGCTGCTGCGCCCGCACGCCAGCGCTGCCTACAAAACCCCTTTAAAATTCCCTGATTTCTAACGCACGGAGGTACCTACTTAATCAAATCGTTTTTAAAACAACTCAACTGCCCCCAAGCTCTCTGCAAAAAAACCCCACTTGTTCAAAGAAATAAAAAATATGCACGTGAAAGGGGAATCCAATCAGCAGCAGGAATTCAGTCTTTTAAAGATAAAGCCCCAAACTAAAACGATAAAACAAATAAAGTGAGCACCCACAAGCCTGTGTTGGTTCACAATGTGAATTAAAATATGAACTAACAGCAACTCGTTACGAATGGAATCATCAAAACCGTGCGTTTGTCACGAGGCTGTGGCCTGGTGACCGCTGTCACTGCTGTGGGCAGGGCTCTGTCCTGTCACAAAGGAATGAAGCACCAGGGCATTCCCAGCAGGAATTGCTCGGACATTTAGGAAAAAAAACCCCATGGCAACCACCGAGCCGGGCAATGGCAAGGAGAATCCCTCGGAACCACAATAAAAGCTGGTGGAACTGCAAGGAATCCCGCTGGAGCTGAAGGCAGATCCCACACGGTGGCACTGTGACCCAGGGCTCCGTCTCGCCAAAGCCATCATTCCTACAAATCAGCCTTAGGAATGTGCCAAAACTCGCCCTTTTAACCCTTCACACCCCTCTAGGCACGACTGAAGATGCTGAGTCCCTCCACTTATACAAAAAAAAAAAAATACTGAGAGAAAAGCTAAATACATATGTTCACTATCAAAATAATTCATGAAATGTAAATTAGTCTAATTATGAAAGCGTTTCACATTTCGAAAGCAACTGAAATGTTAATATTGGCTTTTCCTAACTCCAATCTAAATTTAGATAAATAGAAATTTAATTACCCTAATTAACTGAGTTACATAAAGAAGTTTTTGCTGCAGACAATGAGCCCCCAGCCCCTTTAGCACACTCAGCACTGCGAAAGGCAGAGAAACCACAGAGAACGTTCAACGCCTCCCAAACTGAGATTAAATTATTTGTTCTTGGTACCATTTGGGAAACCTCCAAGATTTTATTAGTTGCTCTTGTTACAGAAAGATAAAACGTTAAGACATGCTGTAAGCTATAACAGAACTGTGAGGGGAGTTGTACCAAGGTGGAAATGCCAAGGGAAAGGTGGGGTGACAGGCAGCACAGCCATGCTCTGCGTGGGTTTGGGATGATGGGCTCCCTTCCTGGTGGTCACTAGCTCTAGTCTGAGACGAACATCTCTGACTTTCAACATCTAACACGTGACTCATAGAGAGAGGGGTTTTTTTTTCCTTCTAATTCTACGCTCTGTAAGTCTGGAAACCGCAACTGAGTGAGTATTCACTCTGTGAAATTCCGAAGTGTTATTTTGCTGTGAAATTTTGGCACAGAGAACCCAGCACCCAGAATCAAGAGCCATCTCCAATCTGACAGTGCTGCATGTCCAAGGATCCAAGGAAAAACTAACAAAGAAAGCTGACTGACTGTTCTGTTCCCAAAGAACCCTCGTGTTCCCTCTGCCATGATGGTGTATCCCACCAGGAGGAAAGCGAGCTCAACAGCCATTCAGGGTTTCCCACTGAAACAACAGCACAAAATGCACGCGGAGAAAAAAACAAAGAAAAAGGAATTTTGGGATGCTGTGGAATCCTGAACTAGCTGATGAGATGTTAAAATGGCTTAGAGCAGCGATTATAGTTTATGCACCCACCACTATAAAACACCAAAAATGTGTTTTAATCAGGAAAAAAAGAGATAGGCCAGCTTTGGTTTTGTCATCTGAGGAACAAGCAACATTTCCCATCCAGCCAGCAAGAGCAGCTCATATCCCTTCAGAACTACTGCCCTGGAGTGGAAATAAATAAAAACCACTTTCCCATTGCACATGTAAGCCAGGAAAAACCCAAACTCTGGAGAATAAAACAAAGAAGGGGTCACTGAGGGTGAAGGATGTTTACACACACACACACACACACAGAGATGAGAGTTGAGGTACATTCTCCAATTCTTAACTGCAACATGTCACGTACATAATTTTAAAAGTAAATTCATTTTCATTCTGTCCAATAGGAATAAAGAGCTTGTTGGGTTTTTACTGTTATTCTCAAGAACCTGCTCCACATTTAAGTGCATTTATTTTTAAGTGTAACCCAGTACTAATGATGTGCTTTCCAGTTGTTCCCTGTGGCACTTGCACCACAGGCTACCAACACCGGACCACTCAACACATCCAGAGTTACCAATACAGCTGAAGCTCATGAAGAACTAAAAACCAAACTGTCCATATTTGTTTGCTGAAGTTACAATGTTGCCTCAAAAATTGAGGGCAAAAGCTGATAGAAAAATTGGGCACAAACTTCAGTGAACAAACCAGTACACACAGGTTTGTATTATTCCATAGTTGCAACCACACCAAGAAATAACCAGCCATTAGAACAGTTTCTAATTTTTATCTTTTCTTTTTTTTTTTGGTGGCATTACTGAGCCAAAACACTGCAATTATAACATTTAATTTCTGTTTTTTTAAATGCAATTAAATGTCTAATCCAACTGTTTTTATGTTACAGTAGCTGTTCACATAAATAGTACAGATATGCACTGCTCTTGACAGGTACACAGTCACAAAAGCAGCTCTCTCGTGTTCAGCTTGCTCTCTGTGTGGTGGGCTCTGTATGAAAAGCATTCTTGATTTCTAAGCATGGTACAATTTTAATTCTTAATGCAACAATTCTTAATGCAATTTTAATTCTTAGTACAACAGTGCATTGGAAAAGTACTGAGCTTCTACAAAAAAGCTTTACAATTTTAAAACAGATTTGTTTTTTTTTTTCCTTTATTTAAACAAGCATAGGCAATTCTTATATTTCCACAACAAGATAAATATCCCAATTACGCTAACAGCTCATCCTACAGCGTGGCATAGTGATGGGGAAAGGGCTAACATTAGTGTTATTTACACAGACATGTCCAATATTAACCCAGGAGGAAAATTAAAAGTATGTTCAAATGTGCAATTAAATTAATATTATTTTTTCAGAGAGCTGGATTTCTTGCAAAAATTCCTCTATGACTCATGGACACTGAGCTGGGATAACTTCTCAAAGAACTCCTCAGAAGCACAATCTGGAGGACGAACTGTTTATTCGACTGGGATGGCAAGGAGGAAAAAAAAAAAACCTTAATACCCTTCACAAAGAAAAAATTATTTTGAAGTGGGGAGATGTCTTTGGACAAGTGAAATTGAACACCCAAACTGACTAGAACTCGAAAAACCTAATTGAAGAAATTTTCCAATTCCCAAAGCTTGAATCCAGAGAAAATGCTTTGATGAGGGAAGATTCACTCCGAGTCATTACTATACATTGAGGTACCACTCAAAAAGTGGCCATAAAGGAAGTGACTTCTTTGCCCATCACTATCACACCGGCTGCCTGGCCACCGGCTCAGCTCTGCTCTAGACCACGCTCTCTCTGTTGCCAGAAGCCAGGACCGCCCTGCGGCAGATGGGGCAGGTGGAGTTCTCCGACAGCCAGCGGTCGATGCAGTGCACGTGGTACTCGTGCGAGCACGGCAGCTTGCGCAGCTTGTTGCCCTCCGTGTACTCCGTGATGCACACGCTGCAGGTTTTCAGAGCGTCGCTCTCACCAAAATTCCTCATGGCTAGGTTGTCGATTTGTTCTTTGGTGAGTCCTCTCGGCTGGTCGTCGTCGTCTTCGTTGAGGAGGAAAAACTGCGCGAGGCTAAGGAATGGCAGAGAACCGCTTTCTTCAAACGTGACCGATCCCCTCACGTTGCGGCCCTCCCGCCTGGCACCGGACGCGGAGCCTGCCTCGTGCCCAGCCTCGTACACCTCCCCCGAGCTAACATCTGCGCCCTCACCGCCCGAGGTGCCCCCGCCTCCGCTCTGCGCCTCTGAAGGCTCCACGTTCTGACTGGGAGCCGGCCCGCCGGGATCCGCGTCGCTGTCGCTGTACATGAAGTAGCTGAGCTCCCCGAAGCCCGTCATGATCTGCCTCAGCATGGTCTGGATGGCGACCGACGTGGTCTCGCTCAGGCCCGTGTTGAGGATCCTGCGGATGGGAATCCTGATGGTGCTGACGTAAGTTCTCACCCCCGCGCGCTCCGAGCGGGAGAAGGTGCGCCGGAAGCCCCCGCGCTCGCTCTCGTAGGTGACCGTGTTGTTGGGGGTCTGCGAGCGGGAGCGGGTCCTGTTGGCTATGCTGTCCCTCTGCCGGTACTCGCCCGGCCGAACTCTTCTCACCTGCAGGTCCAGCACTATGGTGGGAGGCCTCTGCCCAGGAGCCGTGGACTCGCCGGTGCCGGTGGTTTCTGAAGAACCTACCGCTTGAGGAGCGGGCCTCGTTTCAGGGGGGGAGAACAGAACCGCGTTTTCACTTGGCACCTCAGTCCCCGCCGTGTGCTGCCTTAGCGTCACGTGCTGCCTGGTTCTAGAGCTGCCCTCAGCCTCGCTCGCCGAGGAGTGGTCAGGTGTTTGAGATGATGTGTTGTGGTGAGACCTGCGAGGCGCCTCGCTCACTGCGTTAATAGGTGACCTACTTCTATCAGTCCTAGCCCGCGTCCGCCGCTGCTCCGGACTCCTGCTCCTGGCTCTCCTCTGCCCTCTAGGAGGGGAAGCCTCCTCAGCCGCCAGCTCCTCCGCACTGCTCCTTTCTGATCCAGGCTGCCTTACAGACGGTGATTCAGACCTTGGAATTTCAGAGTCACTTTGGCTGTTTTCCAAATCCTCCCCATTGGAAGGCTCTACAGATGACTCGTTCTCAGTTTCTGGATTCGTGTTCCCATTATTACGGTTGACATTTATTTCCAAACTGAACCTGAAGTCGCCACTGTTTGGGTTAGTCCGGCTCACTGCTCTCCAGGACTGGTTTCCTCGCTGCCCACTTCGTGTTGTATTTCCAGTCTGTCGGACTGAGTTAAGCCAGTCTATTATAGAATCTCCATTTGAAACATCTTCTGCGGACTCTGCACCTATGAAAAAGACAGGGAACTACCAAAATTAGAGCACTGAGCTAATTTTGGAGCCATCTTTTCCAAGAACATAATTGCTTAGCTTAACAAGTGACAATTTAGAAGTGCTGAATCCTACCAAGTGCTACTGTGGTTTCACAGGAAGCGTGACAATGCTGTAACTACCAGAGCTCTTCTAAGGGAGCAGGAGTGGACATTGCTCTAATATGGACAGATAGGCTGCAGCCATCACAGAGCAAACAAGTCATCAAAAGAACACTTATTTTCTATCATAAGTAAATGGAAAGTCACATGTCAGGTGTCATAACACATCAATATTCTGTGTTTTCCTTTCCAAACAATTAAGTGATCTATCGACCGTGAAACAGAGAGCTAAGTTTGTCCTGAGCCTCAACCTGCAGAGTTCTATAGCAAATCTGTCTCACTGAAGAATGAACCCCAGTGGTCAGGTCCAAGCATCCCCCACCAATCTCTACAGAAGGGTGACAACAAAAGCAATGCAGCATCTTTGTAAAAGAAGAACGGTGAATTAAAAAAGAGGGCTTGCCAAAAAGCATCCCAGAAGGGAGCAGACAGAAAGGCAATCATAAAAAAAATTAAGTAAAAAGAGAAAGAAACCTAAATAAACTTTATTTTGAGAGAAGAGATGTATTACAAACGAAATCTGTCCCAAACTGACCTCTGCAGCAGATATCAGACATAAGGTTCACTGAGTTTTGAAACAAAGCTCACCTTGCACCTGCCTAGGCTTAACTTGTTCCACTCCTGCACTCAAGTTAAGGTCCGTACGGGGTGCTAAAGTTAAGAGTTTTCACAAATACTGTATATACCTCTATTCTCATCACTGTTTTGCTGTGGTGGACCTTCTTTAACTTGGTGTAGCCTTCTCAGCAACTCTTCTTCAGTAATTTCACCTTAGAAAATAAGCAAAATTTTCCAAAAATATTTCCAAATCATATACGTATGGCAAGCATTATCAAAAGCTTCTAAAGAAGGTACAAGCCACTGCTTGTGTTCTGTCTAATTAAATCCTGCCATAATGGCACTGCCAAGCATGTTGCTAAGGGGAAGTTCAGACACTTTAGCACTATTGTCCCAAGTAAGTTTTCCTGAAGCTGAAATATCCAACAGTTCCATCCTAATCAAGAGAGATGTGCTCTCTGGTTCTGTAACCTCAACAGCTGAGCAGCAATTTTTACCATCCTACACCCATTAGGGTGTCCAGAGTGAAATATTTGAGGTTAACACTTCCACAAGCAGGAAAAGAAGGTTTAAATTACTTGAGTCATGGTTTGAATTAGGCATCAACCTATAAAGAGGAAATTTAACAAGCTGATTGAGAGCTGACATCAAAATGCTCATGCAGAATCTCATACCAGACTACTTACCCTGGTTACAAACTCCTAACCTCACCAGCACAAAATCTGCACACTTAAAGGAGATTTTTTCGTCCACCTAAGGGTTCATAACAGGAATTGGGTCAAATCTGGTTGTTCCTGCCAAGTTGTGCAAACACCAGGCTTGTGCATCTGATGAATCCACACCATCCTATGTCTCCACAAGGGATCACTTGAATTTAAACGAGCACAAATTAGCAAGAAGCTACTTCCTACCATGGAACACAGCTGCAGCACACAGACGGGTGAAAGGGCTTCAGGAGAACACAACATGACACAAATTGCCTCCAAGCAACTCTAGCAGGATGGACACAGGCAAGCATTACCTACCTGGTGTTCCTAGCAAATTGTTATCTCTCATAAGCCTGTAGTCCTCCTCACTCAGGTTGTTCACAAACTGATAAAAAGCTTCTTCTCGATCTAACCGATCCAGCTGGCTCTGACGTTGGGCTTCTGATTGATCAATACTTCCTTTATCACCAGATTCTGAGCTTTCCATCTTGATGAGTAGAAGAGTACCTAAAAAAGGAGAGAAGGAACCCTTCATTGAGAGCAGTGAAATACAGCATGGAATTCAGGCGTGTTTGCAGTGGAGAGTGAAGTACAGGTTAAAGCAGTTTGCTAATGAAGCTTTAGTCAGGATCAGGTTCATCACCACAGGGATCAAAACCAAAGCATGAACCTCCTCAAGAAGTACAAACAAAACTGATGCCCATCATTACCAAATACTCAACAAAGCAGCAAGTTGAACACAGAATATCACCTGCCATAAGCCTTAGCTCATCTTTGCATTCACACAGTAGGTGACCATGATTATCTGCTTTTTGCATAAAATATTCCTAATATCACAGCTGCCTCTCCAAGCAGCCTTAGAGAAGTGTAGTACGAGATTTAAGCCATCCTTGATCATGCTCTCTGAGCACAGGATTATATGTTCCTTGCTTTTTCCTACCTGCTACAGAAACACCCTCTTCACCATACTAGGGAATTTTAACAGAATAAAGTGATTATGAAGAACTCAAATTACAAAGATGCTGTGGAGCCCTGTGCACAAAAAAAGGGAAAGGCTTTCACTCCCTCAAAAAATAAAGAGCTTGTAAAATCAACTTTATCGTTTTACATCAAGAGAGGAATTTGCTTTCAAGTTTCAGCTTTTACTGAACTACTGATGCTGATGAGCGAATTTCCAAGACAAAACCCCAGCATATACCAGGTACACCACTGCTTTAAAGAGCTGTCTTCTAGGCTGCATATTTTTAAATGCAACCTTCTCATATTGTTTTTCATTTGGATGAAATACTTGACAACGTCTCTCTTTCAAGGAAAATAATCGATGAATGCCGTGTCTGAATCTGATAAATATTCTAAGGAACACATGCAAATGCAGGAGACATTCTGGCACTGGCTGTGCCATGCAAATACATCAAATGAAGATAAAATAACCGGTTTCCTTGATCACTCTGCCTCACTATTCACAGCACCAAGAATTTTCCTGTACAACTGGTAGAATCTAGTTACTCAGAGAGGTGATTAAGAAGCTAATCCTCTGCATGCTAAAAAGCTCTGCAATAACATTCTCCATCAGAAAACATTCCTTTCATTTAAACCATACTTCATGTGACATGGAAATACTGGAAGAATAAAGCTTTTCTGCTTCTCACTGGAAAATTTCCAACACTTAGACATCTGTCTAGTGCAAAAAGCATCTTTTTTTGGTTTGTCAGCACAGCTGTCAAGTCAAGACTGCCCACAGTTTACATTAGTGCTCCTCCAGAAGAGCAGCACTGCATGATCTCCACAGGCATTTTATTTCAGCTGCTATGGTGAAAATTAAAGTGCAACAACGACCTCGGTGTGTAGCACTAGAAAAATTGCCCAGCACAGGACATCCCATTATTGCAGACTTGCAAATTATGAAACTGCTGTTCATAACTGCCTCCTTGTCTTCAGTTCTGATGCAGCAGAACTTGGTTTTAAGTTAGTGATATTAACTTACAGCCACTCGGGGCTATGGGTGCTGTTTGGTTCTGTGAAGCTCTGCCATTTAACCAAAGCAATGACAGCCTTTTTTCAGGAATCAGCAGCAATTACCAGGGTCACTCCTGAGTCAGATGGGACCTATCAGCTTTCTCTGCATTTCCAAATCCCTGGTGCAATCTAAAGGCTGCAGCCTGGCATGTGACGCGTTGTGTTCTGTGACTTGCCGATAAATGACCCCATTCACAGGACAGTTGAGCAACAGTTTCTGCAGGTGCGTTCAGCTCCGACCCGGCTCACTTAGGAAATTTCTGTGCCCTTCACATGCCAGGCACGGATTTCTAATGAGAACACAGCTTAAATCAACTTTTTTTACAAGCTTTCTGTAGCAGAATTATTACTCCAAGTAGCATTACTTAAAGACATGCTGGAGAAGATACTTTTAAAAGCAGCTCTCGCTGGTTCTGGTAATATCTGAATAGAAGTGGACAGAAGTAGAATGCGAGACTTGCATCCAAAATAAAACCTTGAAAGCTGCATCAGTTCTTTGGGAATACACATCAAACTTGCAAACACGAGGAATGCCTTCAGAAAGATGGCAATATTAACACCTTTGTAAGCATCAGACTAATTCTTCAACAGCTTATAAAAAAGAAAGATGCACTATGCATACAAAACACTACATTTGTTTACTACTTATTTACTACTTTCATTTTAACTGAAAATTCCAGTGCTTGCAAGCACCTTGGCTATCTAATGCCTACATGATTCAAAGATATTTACCTATTCCATTTCAGAAAATGGAGAGGGACCACTCTTGGTCAAGGAAAACAGGAGAGTTAAAACAAGTCAATTGGGGGGGAGGCAGAGGTGGAAGAATTTAAAAATCTTTTCTTTACCAACAGGATGATGTACAGTTCAACAGGTGATCCTTTGGGAAATGCTTGGAATAAGTCAGTACTACTTATTTCCAGGTTTGCTCGTCTTTTCTCCTCCATCATCTCTTATCTTCACTTTTAAACCATAAAATCAGCTAATGGTCAAGGCTGAATAGAGTTTACCACTAAGAAAAAAGCCTCAGAGGTGGGATCTTGAATGAAGAATTTAATTTACATGAGGACTATTTCTGCTAGTGACAAATTGCTGTATTTTCCTATTGCAAGCAACAGATGACACCAGTCCTCCATATCCCAATTTATGATCCCAGAATTGCTGTGAATCAATATGGGATGTTTACACTGATGGAAATACAGATGGCACAGAAACACAGCAACAACACATTCTCCCTACCTGACTGCAAATGGGGTGATACTCTTCAAACCAGAGCTCTGATATTAAAACCAGGATTTCTACCCCAAGGCTTCTGCTCCTTTCTACCTCCTCCCTGTGTACTCATCAGCTCATTGTGCACATTGTCCAGCCCGCTGCAGAGCTCTCCATGGCCAGACTGAACTCACTGGAATGTTTAGACTGCTCCTGCCTCAGCAGGGCTCCACAGAGCCCATCTGGCTGGACAGCAGGATTTCCATGGTGGGAGTTGCCATGGCCCGGCGCAGAGAGGCAGAAAGAACTTGAAAATCTGCACCTCAGGATGCTGCTCTCAGCTCACACCCTGCAGACAATCAAGACTGGCTCTTAATTGTACACAGGAAGCCAGTAATACAGGGAAGCCTGATGAGGGAAAACCAACAGGTGTACTATTAGCTTACAACAAAATAACCAACATTTGGTTATCTAATAAGCAGGTATGATTCAACTCTGCTTTTCTTTCTTCCAGTGTAAGACTTCGTTCTTACCCAAGCTAAAAGATTCAGAATTTCCTCCTTTAGTGTCCTTCCTTGTCAGCACTGAGTTGACACAGGGTGGGGAAGGTCACAACTACGAGCAGGAAGTTCAGATCTGCTGGTTATTGCCAACTTCAGCTGAGATATGAAAATCTCTTTAGGGGGAAGTGAGGGGGTGACCATCTAAAGATTGTTTATCCTGTCTCTGATTCTCTTGCTTTGTGCAATTTTCTCCTTTAAAAAAAAAAAAAAAAGGCAAAAAAAAAGCAACTGAATATCCAGACAGAGTAACTACAGTGAATTCCTAATTGGTGTTCCCATCCTGCCACAAATCAGAAAAGTATCTTCCCTGCAGTTACGCTTCAACAACCTCAGAGATTTCCGAGCACAAATGACTGCCTGTCTCCCCACTGCTGCTCCAGACTGCAGTAAGCCCACAAAAGCTATTGTTTGTTACATTCTTTTCTTCAAGAGGAAGTAATACTATGTTTTTTTGGATAGGGACAATTTAAGAGTACTACATATTCCCTTCATAATGCAAAGTTATCATTCTTACAGCATAAGAAATATTTTGTTTTCCTTCATGTCAGGTTGTGTGTAAAATAAATCCAGTCAGGAATGTGCTACTGCCTCAAATCTGGTGGGAGAGCAAGCAGGGATAACATGTGTGTGTCACCCATTTACCTTCAACAGTAACACAGCCCATCTCCATACTGCATAGCACTTGGGGACTACAGCATTCTTCCCAGAAAAAGTACTAATGGACCATAATGCACAGTAATAAATCTCTAGTTCTTCCTCCTTCAATAATGTATAATATTTCCTGACATTAGTTATCTGTACTGAATACCAAGACACCACCTTAGCCTGCATTCCTGGGGTTTTTAGATTTAAAAGAAATCCCATAAAACATTAGAACTCTCATTAAACCAACTAGGCAGAACTTAGAAAACTCTGACAAACCCTGAAATCACTCACTGGCAGGGTTAAATGAAAAAGCCATACCTTAAAATTAAAATCTTCATTAGATTTACGGGGCAAGCCTCAAATTTTAGCAGGAGACAAGGCATGGAATTTAATTAAACTGAAGAAACAACTAAACAGCTCATGAGTCAGGTGTGCAAGAAGTTCCTCTAGAAGTCCCCCATTACCGGTATTTCAACCTCACCTGAGAATCTCTGCTGCCCTGCAAGGCAGGAATGTTTCCTGAGCGACCTCACGTCCCAGCTACACAGTTAACACCTCTGGATAAACAAAAAAGAGGGTGGCAGTGTGGGTGTTCCAGAGATGTCCTCAGCAGAAGGCCAACTTCTCATTTATGATTCATACCCTCATCTTAATTAGCTACTCCAACCGGCAGAGCACGTTGCTTACTTGCAGTCTGCAGGACTGATCAAACCCTCGGACCAAAGGAGTGGCTCAGGATGGAAGCCAGAAACGCTGATGTGCTTGCTTTGGGTCCTTGGAGGCCCTTCTCCCTGCCCAGCTTGCAGCGAACATGCCCCAGAGACACTTCAGGCGGGGAGCAGCAGAGCACAGCTGCGTGTCCAAGCGCTTTCCACGAACTGTCACTTCAGCAGCTCTGCCGTGCCATGGCAGCACGGCCCCGGCCAGCCCTCGCTCCCATTCCGGGGCTCAGATGACACAGGAACAGCAGCTAGAACAGGCAGTCCTCTCAGCCCCGCTCCTTCAAGCACAGACAGAACCCACTTCACACACAGCACTCATCCAACACGCCCCACTTCGTTTTCCTAGAAGAATTCAAAGTTAAAAAACAGTTTCCATGCCAGTCGGTATCCAATTTCTCAATACTCAAAACTAGCTGGAAGTGAGGCATAACAGAAACTACATTTTCATTTTAAATATTTCATCACTCAAGTCTGCAAGCTCAAAAGCAGAAGCAAAAACTGTCAGTGAATCCCATCATTAAAGGAAAAAGGCACCCTGAGACAGTGAAATGAAAGTCATCTATTTGCATTATACATGGAGCTTCATTATGTCAAGTTTGTTTGGCTTTCTCTTTTTGTGCAGGTGCACAAGTTTCCTTTTGTGATCACACCGAAGGCTTTGATACCACAGGTCCAATGCACTCCTCTCCATCTTAGAAACAGTGAAAAGGAACAAACTTTTCGAGTTTTCAAAGCAGCATCATGAATATTGGGATTTTTTCTTCCTGCTATTCTAGCTTTTTATTTCCACTGGGATGAACAGCAGATTGAGGTTCTTATTAGATTTTTAATAAACCTACCACAAGTTTTAAAATCAAGAACTCCCTATGTCCTCTTTAACTCAAAAATTATCATGAAACATGCGCCACTCTTGGAAAGCTGGAAGAAAGTTTTGTGTTCTGTGGAAGTGCTGTGTGAAAAGTGCTGTAAAATTTAAATGCCACTTGAACAAGGAGTGTTAAACATTGATTCAGCTTTTTCACTGCCCCAGTGTGTTTCACAGCAAAGGCCCTCAAACAAGATGTCATTCTGAGCACACATTTCAAACAATAGAAAAAGCAAATGAGTACTTTTTGCAGAACAGTGGCAGAAAGTTCCACAGAATAAAAAAAAACCAACAAACCAGAGAGGAAAAACATTTCAGTTGGACCAACTGTTGAGATAAAGAGGAGAAACACTGACAACTCCTGATAAGTCAGAAAGAAGTGAGGAAATCAGGGCAGAGCTTAGCAATTGCAGAACACTGAGAGCATGTGGAATCAAGATGGAGCTCTGAAAATAAAACGTGGTAACAACTGCCAAAATGCTGGGCTTCGCCTTTTATCATCTGCACTTACTAAAACAGCTCCTTTCACATACAAGTGGAAAATAAAATTAAGATAACACTGCCTTTGCCATCAAATTCTGATAGCACAGAAGAGAAAGCTTGGTGCATATGAGGTGCAGCAAGTTTCCAGCACTGCAGGCTCATGAAATGATGCTCTTTTTGCCCAGAAATGAGTTTCCTGCTGGCTCAGCAGCAGAAGGCCCACTCTGAACTCAACAGAAGTAAAGCTGCACACAAGTAACCAGTGCTGACCTGAGAGACAGCACTAGAACAGGACTGATAGCCAAGGACAGGAAGGGTTTCGATTCCACAAGCTGTGGTTAGTGACTTTCAACTAAAAAGAAAAACCCATCTTTAAATTCACTGCTGCATCTTGCTGTCTCCACACAGCTGCTCTAATGCAGGCACTGCTAGCAGTAAAAGCAGCCACCAGAGAACCACGGCCACCGAGGAATTCCCACACGTGCCTTCCTGCTCCCCCTGGTATCCGCTGCACAGCAAATACAGAAGTGGGAAATAAAATCAAGGCAAATTGATTTGAATTTAAATAGGCATCTGTACCATGAGAAGTCCATTTCTGAGGCCATCCCAAGGCAGGGGAGTTCCAGCATTTTAACAGGACTACGTGCACACTCACCTTGCACGTGGAAACCCAGAGTGCTCTGAGCACAAGATCATTGTAAACTACTGAACTAAGATAAAATGTGTGCTGGCTTTTCCTTCACTCCATAATCACCAGGTGGTTTTACAGACCATCCAACCCTGCAGACCTCCCTGAGCCAAAAGCTGAGCCTCAGCACGGCACAGCAGCCCAAAGCTCCCAACAAGCACATCGTTAGTACAAACCCGAGCTGTCTGAAGGAGACACAGGCTTGTGTTTACGATCTTACCTGCAGCCAGGACCTGTGCAAAGGCAGAACCAGTCCCTGGGATGCTCCTGGCCATCCCTGCTCAGCACACAAAGCTCCTGACTAAGTTATGACACTGCCACACTCTTCAGAAGTTTTGGTTTTGAGAAGGCCAAGACTCTCGTAAAAGCATCTTGAAGATGGAAATGTTCACATTTGGTTTTATCCCTTCAGGAATAGTTTTTGCAAGCTCAGCAGCTGATCAGTTTCCACCAAGACTGAGATTAAACCACAAAATCTTGGATAAACACCCAATAATCATGTCTGGATTCAAGTATTTTAACACATGGAAACTGAAGTTCTCTAGAAGAAGAGAATTCAGGATACTCCAGTAATGTGTTAAGCTACATCAGGCTGGACTTAAATGCAATCTTTAGACTCAAGCATATTGAGTCATAACATTATGTTATATTATGCTATGATTGTTAAAAAAAAATACACCTCCACTGCAACTGGAATAATTCTACTAAGATCAAGGGATTCATTTTGATACATTCCCACAGGGAAGAGGAATATGGGCACAAGCAAGGCAGCTACACTGATACAGAGGTGCTTTGGAAACATTTCCACTGAAGGATCACACCCTCCATTCCTCTAAAAAACCCCAAATACACGTCCTGGGGAGCAGACACCCGCAACACTCTTGTCCAGGAATTCAGTAGTATGGAAAATAAACATGATACAGATGGCAACCACTACAGGCTTGAAAAAGAGTGGTGTGTGGTTGTTTCAGTGACAAACATTTACCCAGTCAGAGCTGCTGATGAAGGGAACGCTGCAGTTGCTGTGCCTTAGTGGTCTAACATAACAAGAAACCCTTAATTTTATAATGTGTGGTGTGTTTTCCCTTCCCAGGACATCATCTCAAGCTATCATTATTTTAATTCCAAAATGGTAAACCTGTAGAGGGAACAGAGTCAGTTTAAGTGCTAGGTGACCACTACAACAAAACTAAATCTCTGACCCTCAATTAAGACAATTAACTGCCCAAGAAGCAGCCAACTGTTCATTTGTTTTAGAAAGACCTGACAAGTTGCTGCAATTAAAATTCAGGGAGAAATTGGTGCCAGAAGTTCTTCTGAACATTTGACAAGTATTTATTTTCAAGATGAAATTACCTATTACTGCCAATATGGACAAGAAAATAAATGTGATGTGTGATGATCCTACTGGGTATTACCAAGTTTGTGTTCTTGTTTAGGAGCTTTTCTGTGACAAGGCTCCACCCTGCTGAGAAACTGCAAAATAATACTACTACCAATTTTAAAATTCAGGGTTTTTTTGCTCTGAAACCTTTTGTCAGGCTTCTACTGCACACTAAGATCAAGACACGTAACAAATTTTATAAACAAACCTTAATCATCACTACATTATATATATACACACTATTATACACAACCTGATACCGCTCCTCAGTTAAAGCACATCACTCAAGATAAACACACACATCCAGCTGGACTTGACAAAGGTTTTGATACAGAGAAACAGAAACCTTAAAAGCCAACAAACAGCATTAAAAGGAGCAGGGGAAAACCTGCACAGGAAGCTAAGGTGACAGAGCAAAGATGACGCGACTGACTGGGGAGAAGCCCAGCACACGAAGAGCAAACACCACGGGACCGAAGAGCGCACACGAGCCGACCCCGAGCCTCACACAGCGCACAGGAAGGGCTCTTCTCGCCTGTCCTCCACACCAAGGCTTCTCGCCTCAACCCACGGGAAGCACGGCCTGAAAACACGGCCCTGAAAAGCTGCGATTCCTCCAGCGGGCTCTGAACTGCGGCGGAGGCCCAGGGCAGCAGCCACGGCCACCCCCTC
>VXBQ01001397.1:8059-22437 GCA_013400175.1 Phainopepla nitens
CGGCCGGGCTCTGCGGGCACCCATCCCCAGCGCTCGGGTTGCAGGAGGGTGGCTTTTACCCCAGCAAAGCTGTTTCTGGTGCTGCCGGGACGAGCGGGCACCGTGCAGGAGCCCCGTGCAGGAGCCCCGTGCAGGAGCCCGGGACCACCCGCGCCGGGCAGGGAAACCCTTTCCCAGCCCTACACCCTCTCCCCAGCACGGTACCCCGTTTTCCAGCTCCCGCACCCCATCTCAGTCACTGCATCCCTTTCCCCAGTCCCAAAATGCCTTTCCCAGCTCCTGCACCCCCTCCCCAGCCCGGTCCCCCGAGGAGAGGCCAGCGCTGCGGGTTCAGCTCCAGTTGCTGCCGAGCAGCCCCAGCTCTGGAAGCAGCAGAATTCCTCCCAAAAGGAGAAGGGGCAGCAGGGAAGGGCCGGGCCATGGCTGGGGGGCTCCAGCCCTCCCGGGACCCCCTCAAGCCCCTGTTTCCCTGGTGTTGCAGCAGGAGCAGTGGTTCCTCAGCACGTGGATGGGATGGATGGAAATGGAGCTGCTGCTGCTGTTTTCCATGGGGATCTCTTGCAGCGGGAGATCCCCCAGCAGGCTGTAGAGCCGGAGCCCTCATCGTGCAGGGGCTGCCCATCCCACGGGCCTTAACACGTGATGGAAAAGGGGGAAAACACCAGGCCCTGCAAGGCCAGCTGCCCCCTCAGCACCATCCACCCCACCCCGTTCTGCTCCTTCGGAAAAGATGAATAATTACAGCAAAACAATTCCACCGTTAATTCCAAACCCCTGGGACTTCAGCCCAGGAAGGAGCTCCCGGAGAGAGCCGGCCTCCACCAGGAAAACCGCGCAGGAGATAACAAATAAAAGAGACGACCGTTTATTACAATATTCCCTCTGTGTCCTCGCCGTGGCGCCGCTCACGCCGCTCCCAGCGGCACTTCCGAGTCCTCCCCGCGGCTCCCGGCACGCGGCAGAGCGCCGGCCTGGCTCCGCNCGGCACGCGGCAAAGCGCCGGCCTGGCTCCGCGGGCCGCCCGCCTCCGAGCCCCGGCACGGAAGCAGCGGCACGTAGGGCTCCTCCACGGGGCCGCCGAGCTGCTCCTCCACGACGTACCTGGTGTCCCAGGGCTCGCCGGGGTGCACGTCCACGGCCACCAGCGCCGCCTCCGCGCCGGGGGAGCCGGGCTCCGACGCCTCCCCGGCGTCCAAATCCGAGTCCGCTTGCGGGAAGCCGGAGTCCTGCGTGGAGTCCGGGCTCTGCTCGGCAAGGCCGGTGTTGATGTAGATGACGTCCCCGCGTGCCTTGGCGCTGGGCAGGTTTTCCAGCAGCTTCTCCAGCTGGACTTTGAGCTGGGAGAAGGTGGGGCGGGTGGCAGGGTCGGCTCTCCAGCACTCAGACATTATTTCGTACCTGGAAGTCGGGAGAGGAGTGTGGTTAAAGGAGGATCCCGGCAGCACTGAACGGTTTGGTTTGGAAGGGACCTTAAAGCTCATCCAGTCCCACCCTGCTGCCACAGGCAGGGGCACCTGCCACCACCCAGCTTGCTCCAAGCTGTCCTTGAACACTTCCAGGGATGGAGCAGCCACAGCTTCTCCAGGCAGCCTGCACCTCTCTGGATTAGGGGAGGTATGGGGGCTAATTCCCAGTTTCCCTCCAAGCTGGGCAAGCCTTGAAATTCCCATTCAATCAAAGTGAAACCAACTCCCTCTGCTCAGGCAGTTTCCCAAGAGCATGGATTTATCAGCCCAAGCTGCTGTTAGAAGTGTGAGGAGTTCTCTTCCAGGGCAGCCCTGGGATCCGTTCCTTGGGAACATCCCAGCTCTGTGTGTGGGATGCCCAGTCCTCCCCTTGGCAGGTGCCTGCTCCCAGGCTGGATGTCAGGGAGCCCTGGAAGCTCCCAGCATGTCCCTGCCAGCCTCTCTGCCCTCCAGCAGGCTCCTCCTGCACTGCTTCCTTCAGGAGCAGCCAGTGGAGAGAGAGGAGCTTTTTAGGAGAATGTACAACTCTGTTTATCCATCTGGGATTCAAAGCTCCCAGCCTGGGAGGGGAGGGGGTGTGTTAAACATTTTCAGCTCTAATGGCACTGGAGAAAAACTCAGGAAGGAAGCCTGGGAGAAAGGCCTTTGCTGAGCTGCTCAGAAACCCAAAGGTTTGTGTATTCTGCGTTTCCCCTTTCCAGGGAGACACAGATTTAGGGATTTGAGGTGAAGAAAGGCCCTAGAGGGAGTTTTGTGGGACAAAGAGGAGCATCACCAGCCAGGACCTTTTGGCCAAAACAAATCCCAAAATAAAGAAATAAACCACTAAAAAGTCCCATCACTGACTGTTCCCTGGTGACCCTGCCAGCCCTACAAACCCATTGCTTCCCCTCAGGATGTCTGTTGGGATTTCTGCCTGGAGTTCAGCAGATGCTGACACGTGCTCTGCTCCAGGATCCGGCTTTCCTTAGGCACGTCGTGCAAACATTAAGAGGTTTTTTTCCCAGGAAAATCCATTTTCCCAGCTGGGATCCCAGGACTCACAGCTCATCCAGGCAATCTTCGGGCTTCTTCAGGCGCTGCCCATGGAAGAGGTACTCGTAGATCTCGTGGTTCTGCACCCCTGGGTACGGCGTCATCCCGCGCGTGGCGATCTCCCACATGGTGACACCGAATGCCCACTGCCGGCACAAAGGGAAAGGCCAGGGCTGAAGGGACACTTCCAGGAAGAATGAATGAACCTTTTCATGGGGAAAGGTCACTGCCTGCCACCCGAGGGACAGTGGGCAGAGCTGCGGTGCTCCCAAAATCGGGAATGACCAGGAGGGAGGCGAGGGGCC
Source organism: Phainopepla nitens (assembly GCA_013400175.1). Classification (NCBI taxonomy): domain Eukaryota; kingdom Metazoa; phylum Chordata; class Aves; order Passeriformes; family Bombycillidae; genus Phainopepla; species Phainopepla nitens. The sequence continues at coordinate 10,866 of VXBQ01001397.1, forward strand.
CGCTCGAGGAACCGAGCGCGCCGGCAGCAGGAGGGCTCCGGCAGCCCCCTGCACTTGCAGGGAGTGGCAGCAGTGGAGCACGGCGTGGCTCTGCCCGGGGGACTGTCCCTCCAGGCACGGGGACCTACCACGTCGCTCTTGGTGGTGTAGACGCGGTCAGCCAGGGACTCGAGGGCGATCCATTTGACCGGCATCTTGGCGATGCGGCCCTGCCGGTAGTAATCCCCGCTGTAGATCTTCTTGGAGAGCCCGAAGTCTGCCACGCACACCGTCATGTCATCCCGCAGCCTGGGGGCAGACAGGGGTCAGGACAGCCTCATCAGCCCCGTCCTGAGCCACCAGCCCCAGGCTGAGCTCTGTGTCTCAGAACTTATTGAAGGAGTTGTGCCGTAGATCCACAAGGCTCACCCCGTGGGATGGGGCAGAGGAGAACACTCACATGCAGTTCCGAGCTGCCAGGTCCCTGTGGAGGAAGTTCCGACTGCTCAGGTATTCCATGCCCAGGGCGATGTCCACCATGAACTTCACCAGGGTCTGCAGGGGCACAAACTGGGGAGGGAAGGTGGGGGTTACGCAGCGTCGATCCGAAAGGCTTCCCTGTCCAGGGCCGCCATCCCAGTGGGAGAGCCCATGGCTCTCATCCCTCAGACCGTGCCATTCATTGACCTGACGAGCCTGCAGGAGCTGCAGAGGGGCATTCCTTCCCCACCTCCATCCCACCCCACTCCTCTGCTCCCTACCTGGGGGGCCATTTCCAGCCGGGAGCGGAGCAGGAAGCTGTGCAGGTCTCCGTATTTCATGAAGGGCAGGATCACCATGGGCTTGGGCACCTGCAGGGAGCTCAGCTCGATGCACACCCCTGGGAAACATGGACAAGTCACACGGTGCCCTGGGAAAAGGGATCCAGGTCCCAAGTGCCAGCTGGAGGGTGGGAAGGGAGAGCCCATACCGAGGAGCTTGATGACATTGGGATGGTCAAAGTCCTTCATGCATGCTGCTTCACTGAGGAACTCTTCGATCTCCCTTTGGGAAAAGTTATCCACTGGGAAGCAGAGAGAAAGAAAGGGCTTTAAAACCCCGAAACGGTGCCAGGATGCCATTCCTGAGAGAGGTACCGGGAGTGTTGGCATCCAGTGGGACAAACATCAAGTGCTGTGGGGCACAGAGACAACTTACACTTCATGGTCTTCACAGCCACCTTCTGTGGGGGCCCTTCGGGCTGGCTGAGCCGTCCCTCCATCACGGATCCAAACTCCCCTGCACCACAGGAACGAAGGAATCCCTTCATCCAAAGCACCAGCTTTCAGGACATCACCAGATCCCAAAGGTCTGGGATGCTCCGAGATCCTCACCAGCGACAGAAGGAGGACAGGCTGGGCTCATGGAAGGTTCCCTGCCCGTGGCAGGAGGTTGGAATGAGATGGGTTTTACTCACCCTCTCCCAGGACCTTCCCCAGGCTCAGGGCGTTTCTGTCCATGACAACATCCTGCAGCTTCTGCTGGAGCTCCCTGCTGACACCCAGGCTTCCCACTGCAGGAGAGGGGGACAGGAGCTCAGGCACCTCCCACCTGCTGCCCCTTTCCCCTCCAGCTCCTTCCAGAGGGATAAAAACGTATCCTTACGGGTCAGTTCCACGGCTCTCCGGCAGTAGGACTTCTTGGCTGTGTAGTTCACTGCCAGCTCCGAGTCGTTCCTGCTGAAAGCATTCCTGAGAGAACACAAACACATCTGCTCTGGCTGCTTCCTGATGAAGGAGCCAGCATGGCAGGGGATCCGTAGGAAAAGGGGAAATGCACGTTCCATTTCCTTTTTCCTGGATCAGCACCGTTGCCTGCAGCGTCTGAGCAAAACAACAGCTCCACAAACACCACTGAGCCATCAAGGAGTGAGTCACAGAGCTTTTGGGGAGGAAATAAGATACTCATTTCCTACTCAAGGAGCAGGAATGCTGCTGCAGCTTTGGGGAACAAAACCAGAGCAGGATGCTCCAGGGCTGGGAAAGCAGGGAAAGAGTGACAACGACCAGTTAGGAAAGGGATCCTTACTGGGTACCAGTTTCCACACTGGGAGCACGGGGCAGTTAAACAGCACTTGGGAAGTCACGAGGATGAGTGAGGGGTGCTGGGTTATTGCAGGAGAAAACAGCCTTTTGTCTGTGTTTTGAAACAATGCTGGGCCATTGAACCCGGGCGTGGGACGAGGCAGGAGGGTTTCTCCAGGACACGGGATATTACGGAATCATAGAATCATGGAGTGGAAAGGAACCCACAAGGATCATCCAGCACAGCTCCTGGCCCTGCACAGGAGGACACCCCAACAATCCCATCCTGTGCATCCCCAAGAGCATTGTCCAAACCCTCCTGCAGCTCTGGCAGCCTCAGGGCCGTGCCCATTCAATGAGGATCCTGGGCAGCTCCCTCTGGGGGAAGGATCTTTGCCCAAAATCCAGCCTAACCTCCCCTGAACAAGCTGTTCCCTTGGGTCCAGGTCACCCTCTGGTGACCAGTGACACCCTCTGATCTCTCATTTCCGTGCCAAAACACCTCCCCCACCAAGTTGCACAAGTTCACTTCCCTTTAAAAATAGGAATAGTGAGCAAAAGGTGAACTGCTGAGCTAAGGAAGGGAGGGGAAGGAAAAACCCACTGAGCCCCTCACCACGGGCCTAAGAAACGTCATTTGTGGTAACAACATCAGTCCTGGGGACAGAATCCTTGTCCCCAAATCCAGCACGGGGCTGCTGGCCACGCACCCCTTGGGAGCAGCCCTGTTTTCCCTCCCCTTACCCGAATTTTGTCTCCACACATCGTTTCTGGATGACCACGGTCAGGCAGAGGATGATCCCGACGGCAATCGTCCCGCAGATGAATCCCAGGGCTACGACAAAGGAGTCTGCATTCCCAGAGGCTGGAGTCGAAGAGGGGGCTGAGGTTATTAATCCTAAGAAAATATCCTGTTAATGGAGCCGGTGAAAGAGTCAGCCTGCAGCACCCGGGGCTTGGGGCAGGAACTCCCAGGGGTGTTCACCAGAGCCCAAAGGCTTACCCAGGAAAAAGAAAATGAGGAGTGAGGCTTTCCTGATCTCAAATCAGGGAAAAAAGGGAATGAGGAGCGAGGCTTTCCTGCTCCCAAATCAGGGAAGAAGGGAATGAGGAGAGAGGCTTTCCTGCTCCCAAATCAGGAAATGGGAAAAGGGAATGAGGAACGAGGCTTTCCTGCTCCCAAATCAGGGAAAAAAGGGAATGAGGAGCGAGGCTTTCCTGCTCCCAAATCAGGAAATAGGAAAAAAGGGAATGAGGAGCGAGGCTTTCCTGCTCCCAAATCAGGGAAAAAGGGAATGAGGAGTGAGGCTTTCCTGCTCCCAAATCAGGACCCTTGGCTGACAGGGAAAGCATCCGAAGGAGGATGCAGTGAGGGAAAGCATTCCCAGATCCAGCCCTGCCCCTCCTTACCGCTGGCGGGGATGAAGATCTCCACGGGGACGCTGAAAGGTCCCACTCCCCCCTTGGTGACAGCGGCCACGCGGACGGAGCAGGTGGCGTTGGTGGCCACCACGGGCAGCACGGCCCCGCTGCCGTTCAGCCGGGCCTCGTCGGACACGATCTGCTGGGGAGAGCAAGGGAAGAAATTCCTGGGCTGGGGAAGGCAGGGAAACCTGGGCATTGACTGAGAATTGTCCCCTTGGCCGCCCCCGGAGCTGCTTTGCTCTCCCAGCCCGGAGGAAGTGCAGCTATTACCCGGCTATTTAGGGAGAAGAATGGCCCTGTGTGCGAGGGCCGGGTGGGATCGGGAGCGGCGCTTCCCGTTGCTTCCCGTTCGATCCCAGCACTCCCGGCCCTCTCTGCTCCGCAGCAGCAGCGGCCAGAGCCAGGAAGGAGGCAGGGAAGGATCTGGCGAGGAAGGGAAAGGCTCTGGTGCATGGATTGTGACCCTCAGCCTTTGTTGTGGCCACTTTGGCCACTGGAGCCCTGTGAGCCCCAGCACCCACGGATCCGTGTGCTCCTGGCAGGATTGTCGAAGTGCTCTGGAAGTAGATCCTAGGGCATCTGTTTTCTGACTTCTGTGGTGTTTGTGTCCAGCTAATTATATTCCAACTTCTTATGTGTTTCCTTGGCTGGTACCGTGGCAGGAGGCAGCGTGGCTTGGTAAAAACACAGGAGCCTTTCCCTGCAAATTCCATCCTTTCCTGGTGGCTTCCAGCTAAGAAAGTGCTGCTGCTGCTCCCTGCCGATTTCCAACTGCAAATCAGCTGCCCAGCTGCAGCCAAAACATCTGGCAGGCTGCTGTGCCTGGCTCCTTCCTGAACATCCCACAAAAAAAGCAGGAGCTGAGGGGATCAGTGGGAGAGGGAATGGAGCTGAGGGGATCAGTGGGAGAGGGAATGGAGCTGAGGGGATCAGTGGGAGAGGGAATGGAGCTGAGGGGATCAGTGGGAGAGGGAATGGAGCTCAGGGGATCAGTGGGAGAGGGAATGGAGCTGAGGGGATCAGTGGGAGAGGGAATGGAGCTGAGGGGATCAGTGGGAGAGGGAATGGAGCTGAGGGGATCAGTGGGAGAGGGAATGGAGCTGAGGGGATCAGTGGGAGAGGGAATGGAGCTGAGGGGATCAGTGGGAGAGGGAATGGAGCTGAGGGGATCAGTGGGAGAGGGAATGGAGCTGAGGGGATCAGTGGGAGAGGGAATGGAGCTGAGGGGATCAGTGGGAGAGGGAATGGAGCTGAGGGGATCAGTGGGAGAGGGAATGGAGCTGAGGGGATCAGTGGGAGAGGGAATGGAGCTGAGGGGATCAGTGGGAGAGGGAATGGAGCTGAGGGGATCAGTGGGAGAGGGAATGGAGCTGAGGGGATCAGTGGGAGAGGGAATGGAGCTGAGGGGATCAGTGGGAGAGGGAATGGAGCTGAGGGGATCAGTGGGAGAGGGAATGGAGCTGAGGGGATCAGTGGGAGAGGGAATGGAGCTGAGGGGATCAGTGGGAGAGGGAATGGAGCTGAGGGGATCAGTGGCAGAGGGAATGGAGCTGAGGGGGATCAGTGGACAGGGAAACAGAAATCAGAGCTTCTCAGAAGGAGCCAGTTTCTGTTCCCTGTCCCCAAAAAAGCCATTCACAGATGTGAAACAGCCAGGCCCTGGGAATGTGTGGGCACCTACTGGCAATGACAGGAGCCTGTCACCTCTGTCCTGTTGTCACCTCTGCTTTCCTCCTCCTTGTATCCACATGGGATCCTTTCCCTACCACCAGCCTAAAACTGGGATCCTTCCATGTCCTAAAGGGCTCAGCTGTGTCATCTGAGGACAGAGCCAGACCGTGAGCACAAAGCAGGGCTGACCTGCCAAATTTAATGAGACTTCATGAGTTTTGTGGTAGTTGAGGAATTTCTTCCTGTCCCAACTCCACCAGCCTTGGCTCCAGCAAGGACTGCTGGTTAAGGAGGAAAATAAACCAACTTTTGGGAAATTTCTGGTTGTGGAGAGGCCTGCAGGTGGCCCTGTGACACCGAAATCCAGCTTCTTCCTGACTTTATCTTGCAAAAACTGGTGGTTATTTTGGGGCAGTCCCGATTTAGTTAGTGCAGGGCCACGGCTCAGGGATTTTATTTCATGCAATCATTCTCACAGAATCATTTAGGTTGGAAGAGACCTCTGAGATTATCCAGTCCAACCTTAGAAGGAGCTTTTCGAGGAGTCAGAACTCCAGTCTCGTGCCTCAGACTCATGGAAAAAATGAGAACTAGAAAAAATTTCACTCCACAAGCTGGAAAAATGGACAAAAATTAACAAACAATAACAACAACAATAAATCTCCCAGGGCTTAAAGGGCAAGGCCTGGATTTGGCCTTTTGCTGGAGAGAGACAGCTCCTGTCAGCACTTTTTTTCCGAGTCACAAGACCATGATTTTGTTTCCCTGCCTTCATTCAGGCTGGATCTATACAGAGGAGCAAAAGGAGAACAGAAAATGCAGCATCCAACAAAAAAATGGGGATGAGTCACCATTTCCAGCCAGGGTCACTCCGCCAGCCTGGCACAGAGGAACCCAAAGCCCAGCTGGATCCATTCCTGCTGTTATCCACAGGCTCTGGATGGCCCAGAGCCCGGGCCAACCTTGCCCTAGCAAATTCCTGCAGCTACTTCCCAAATCCTAGCAAAGGCAAGCAGCGTGTGCCAGGTGATTTCAGGCACTCACAGAGAGGCCTTTGGGCCAAAGAGTTCCTCGAGCTCTGAGAGTCTGTGCTGTGGGTTAAGGCAGGGATAAATCCCATCTGAGTGAGGAACAGCTCAAAATCCAGGGAATGCAAGGCTGGGAGCAGTCTGAAGCCCACATGAAAGCCCAGGACAGCAAAGAAACGAGCTCCAAAAGAATCTATGGAAGCACCAAAACCCAGCTGGACGTCCCTGCTGGGAATTTTTCCAGGATTTAGCCATTCTCCCCCACTTCCCAGTGACTCCTCTCACCGTGCCCTCGGAGTTGTGCCACCTGTACCAGACGTGGTAGCCCTGGAGCTCCCCGTGGATCCTGTCCAGGGGTGGCTTCACCCAGTGGATCTGCAGCGAGGAGCTGGATTCGTTGTAGGACACCGTGACGTTCAGCGGCGGCGTGGTCGGAGCTGCGGGAATCGGGGGGAAAGGAGGTGAGGGAGCCTGGGAGAACGGCTGCAGAGGTGTGGGGATCTGCTGGAAAACCAGCTGCAGCTCCACCAGAAAGCCCAAGGAAAGCGGGGAAGTCTCCTTTCCCACCCTGGGAGCGACCAGGAGTCCAGAGCTGCCTCTCATCCGGAGGGATTGAGGCAGGGAAACCACTGCCAGTCCTCACTGCCCATTTCCTACCTCCCTCCGTGGTGCTGGCCCTTATCCAGGGGCTGAATGCCGACCAGCCGACCTCGTTCCCGCAGGAAACACGGATGCTGTACTCCTCCATGGGCTGCAGCTGCTGGATGTGATACACGTGGGGAGGCACCGAGGTGTGGAAGGGCTGAAGGGACACGTTGCCTCTCGGAACGACTTCCTTGACCTTTAATTGGAAAATCAGCCCACAAACAGGGATTAGTCAGCAACAACCTGCAGGGAGAGGCGTTGGAAAACAGGATCCAGAGCCCTGCCTCCCACTTGAACGCTGCAGGGAAAAGCTCCTGCAGGGAAAGCTCGTGGCAGGACATTCACAGGGCACAGGGAGAGGGCTCCAGCACGTGTGGAGCTGGGAACAATCCAGGGATGTCGAGGAGGAGGGAGGGATGATTTGCTGTTTCTTGTGGCACGGAGCAAAAGGAGCCCCAAATAAAATAACCAGGCAGCACATCCCAAATAAACAAAACAAAGCTCTTTTCTTTTTGTGCAGCATGTCATTGAAAAATAGGATTTATCTCCGTGGGATGCCACCGGACTAATCCCAATCCTTGTCCCATTTAGCAGCATGGATGAATTCAACATCCCAAAAACAAATCCTGCTTTTCACAGAAAGACAAATTCATGGATGTGGAGCCCCCATGGAGCTGTCCACAGAGGCACTGCAGCTTTCCAGGAAACATCTCATTTTGTAGGAAGCACCCCCTGGACTGGCACAGGGGGAGGAAAGAGGGAAGAGCATGAACAAGAGCAACCCAACCCACGTGCACAGGGCCGTGCACTCCTCTGAAACGCCTCCATCCATGGTTTTGGGATGGCAGGACACCTATCCTTGTGCTCAATCCAAAGAGCCCCCCACGGTATCCCAGGGTGGTCTCAGCATCTGTCTTACAGCTAAAATAGAAAAGAACAGCCTTCACCCTCAGGTTTTCGTGGAGAAATTCCCAGAAATGCTCCAAGTGGATCTCTGGAAGACTCTGTAAGCCTAGGGTAGCTGCAGCCATGCACTTGTCCTGGTCACACATTTCCCAGCCAAGCAACATTCCCCAAGTCAGGATTTGGAGGGGCAGGTTTCCCTCAGCTCCCCATTCCTTACAAATAAAGGGAAGGAGCTGAGGGGTTGCCTGTCTCCTGGGAAAGTCAGGGAATGCCACCTCCATCCCCAAGCTGTCACAAGGAGCTCTGAGGGAGGCGAGCAGTGACCAGAGGAACACACACAACGCTCCCAGGACCAGCCATCCTCAGCATCCAGCCTGACCCTCAATTGCCTTCTGAGAATAATCCATCACATCCACGGCCTTCGGAAGGCAATCAGGATGTCTGCAAACTGCAGCAGTTGGAACTGGCAGGTGGGCCAGCTGCAGCCCTCGGGAATGAGTCACTGCCGTGGTGGGCCCGGGGATTATCCGAGGGGACAGCAGCAAAAGGGCTGAGTCACAGCTGTGTTTGTGCCAGAAACACTCTCCTGTTTTCCACTTCCAAAAGGCCATTTCCTACGGGCACACCATGAATGTGAAGTCATAGGAAATTCCTTGGCTCCCCACCCCGCTTCCCAAGCTCTGGCTGCAAGGCAGCAGCAGCAGGACACGCTGCTAATATTAGCCCTGGTACCTTTCTTCCCTGAAATTCCTTTCACTTTTACCTGGCTTCAAAGCTCGCCTCTCTCCACGTGTTGATCCCAGCTGGGGTGGAGATTTTCCAGGGTAGAAACCAAGTCCATGAGGCAGCCAGATGGGCTTGGACTGGGGAAGCCAGCCCCATGCAGCAGGTGGGAAATGCCTGCAGGCTCTATCCATGGAGGTGGTGTTCCCTGAGCTGTCCAGGACTCAGGCAATCCCTCAGCTCCTTCCCAGGAGTGGGGAGCTCAGGGAAACCTGCCCCTTCAAATCCTGACTTTGGGAATGCTGCTTGCTTGGGAAGGGTTTGACCAGGTCCATGAAACACATGACAACCTGACTGTGTTACCCAATGGAAAGGGGCTCCAAGAGAGCTGGAGAGGGACTCAGGACAAGGGCATGGAGTGACAGGACAAGGGGGAGCAGCTTCCCACTGCCAGAGGGCAGGGATAGATGGGATATTGGGAAGAAAACGTTCCCTGTGAGGCCATGGCACAAGCTGCCCAGAGAGGCTGTGGCTGCCCCATCCCTGGCCAGGCTAGAGCAACACCTGGGGTGGTGGAAGGTGTTGGAAGGGAGTTGGAACTGGATGATCTTTGAGGTCCTTCCAACCCAAACCCTTCCAGGATTCCGTGAAATCTGTGCAGCTCATGCCAAACACCACCACCTCCCACCTGCCTCGGAGCATCCGTGTGGGGGAGTTGCAGGGATATGGGAATTCTGGAAGCCTACCTGGACACTGCAGCTGTTCAAGGCAGAGAAGGCATCAAAGCCTGGCACCCAGGATATCCGGATCCCATGGGCTGTCCTGTTGAGGACCTGCACGCTGACGGGAGCCGATGGAATTCCTGCAGGGAGAAGCCAAGGGCAGTCAGCTGGAAGCCTCGACACAAACCTGGCCTGGTGGCTTTTCCCTGGAGCTTCCAGGGCTCCGTGTGTGACCCCACATCCGAATTCTGCGGATGTGCCGGACCACCGGATAGGGAAGCACAAAAATGTCACTTTCAGGACTATTTTGGCCATTTCTATATTTGTGACCACTCTAGGCAGCTCAAAGGCCATGACTTATTTTGGGGAACACCCTCCTGGCCTTGCCAGAGCGGCTCTCATCAGGAATGTCAGCAATTTCCACTGTTTCCTATGGAAAATTCCTATGGAGCACCACCCTGGTTATGAAGGAAGGAAAGGAGCGATGCAGCCCTTCCGAATCCTGCTTCGAGGCTGACAGTTTTGCTTTCAAATTTAGATTTTGGTGCTCCCTCCTCCCCCTTTGGTGCTGGGATGACCAAACCGGGATGACTGCGTTACAATCAGATCCTGCTGGATTTTATTTCCAGGACTGAAGCCAGGATCTCCCTCAGCTTGTGAGGGATGAGTGCTGGGACGTGTGGAGACTTGGACAGGAGGGTTTAGCAGGGAATGGGTTTGTGAATTTCCTGACCTTTGATGTTGACCTGGCCCGGGCTGGATGCAGTCAGGCCTTTGCTGTTGTGGGCCTCGCAGCTGAACAGCGCCGGCTTGCTGAGTCCTGCCGGGAAAACACAGCCCCGTTCCCTGGATATCCCAAAAAACCAATCCCACCAGCTCCCCACCAACAAACACCCAGGGTTTTCTTTCTCAGCCTGGTCCCACTTCCCTCTGGGACACTCGTGCTGCCAGTGCCCGGGGGTGACCCCGGCCTGCCACACCGGGGGCACGCGTGTGCCGGGCCCGGCCCGGCGGGGACGGGATGTCCCTGCAGAGCCCTTGCACAAGCTCCTGAGGAAGGGGTTGTTTTCCCTCCAAAAGGGGAAAGGCAGAAAGCAGAAGAGCCCCTGCCACGGCCTGGTCAGATGATTTAGTGCCGGTCAAGGACTGCTCAAGTCCCCCAGCTGATGGCGGGGAAGGACCTCTGGAAATCCCCGAGGGCGGGGAGGTGACCCCAGCTTGGCATCCCTGTCCCACGCCAAGGTGGCTCACGCTGGCAGTGCCTCGGGGTGCCAGGCTCCTGGGCCAGGAGAAGCTCTGCTGCAATGGCCCAACCTGGCGGGTGCCAGGCGGATGCGAGGACATCCAAGAGGAATGAGTCACTTCTTCCGGCTTTCACTGCCTTTAAAGGCTGCCTGCTGCTGGATGCCAAGACTGGGCAATTATAGCCCAGCTCTTAATTAACCACCGGCCTCCTCCTCGCCAGCACAGCAAGAAACACCCCATCTTTTGCCTCTGCAGCAAAACCAGAGTGGGGTGTATGGGACACCAAGGATTCTTCTCCCTGTGTCCCACCAGCTGTCGTGGACACGCAGCACAGGGGCCATCCCAAACTCTTCCAGAGACACGGAGTGGGCACCAACATCCCAGCAGCCCAGGAGAGCAGCCAGGTTCCTGCTGGCACAAGCCAGAGGCTGCTGGAAAAATCTGCTGCTTGCTCAGGAAAGAGTCGGTTGAGTATCCTGCCTCTTCCAAGAAAGGGATTTCTGGCAGCAGCCAGAGGGGCTCAGATGGGGCTTCAGCTCCCCAGGGCTGTGCATGGCACGGGAACAGCCCCTCCTGGCAGGGACCAGCTCTGGGATGGCACAAGGCACACTCTCAGCAGTGTGGCAGGGACACGCCTCAGCAGGGACACTCGCAGCTCACCTGGCACGGTCAGGACCGACGGGGAGATTTGGGGTTTCTGGTTGACCTGGACGTTGTTCTGGAACCAGTAGATCTCCACAGGCTCTGGAGGCCCCACAGCCTGGCAGGTCAGGTTGAAGGGGCTGTTCCTGGTGACGTTCAGCTGCTCGGGCTGGCGGATGAAGTGCGGGAGACCTGCAGGGACACAGGGACACCGAGGAGTCCCCACTTCTGCCTCCCAGCTGCCCCTCACTCAGCCAGGACACAGCCCCACAGCTGCTCCAGCTCACCTTCCAGCTGCACCAGGATGGGATCAGACACCACCTCCAGGCCGGAGACGTTGAGTTTGCAGACGTAGGAGCCGTTATCCGAGCGCTGGGCGCCCAGGATGCTGCGGGGCAGAACGGACACCACCTCAGGCCCTGTGGCTTCCCATCCTCGCTGGGAGCCAGCCCTCAGGGCATCCCTCCCTCCCTCCCTCCCTCCCTCCCCTCCCACGCCGGCAGCGCTCACCTGAAGGTGGAGG
>VXBQ01001400.1:1946-34063 GCA_013400175.1 Phainopepla nitens
GTCCCTGGAGCCTTCTGTTCTCCAGGTGAGCAGCCCCAGCTCTCCCAGCCTGGCTCCAGCCCTGGGGCACCTCCGTGGCCTCCTGGGCTTGCTCCAAGCCCAGGGCAGCCCAGCTGGAGGTGTGGGTTCTAGCCAAGCTCCATGTGAGCAGTGCAGCTCCCTGGCTGGATCCCTGTCCCTGTTTTTATGTCACACTTGGGAGGCTCTGGGGAAAGCTCCTTGTTTGGCTGACTGCAGGTCAGACACACCTCGAGTCTCTGGGATTGGGAAGGTGGCCCAGGGAAGGGCTTGGCTTGCCCTACACCCACACTGAGATCTGGAGTCAGGAGTGCACTTTGTGCCCTCCTCAGAGTCACTGGGGTGGGAGAGTCGATTTTTGGGAAACACCATTCTCCTCCCTGGAGGAATCCAGCCCCTATCCCAGGGTTTGCCAGGGGAAGAGGGAGCAGCACTGTTTACCCAGCTGTCTGTGTGCTTTCAGGTGACTTTGGCCAGGAAGGAGTGCTGCAGACCCCAGCAGGAGGCTGGGAGAGGGGAATCTGCCTCACAAACACTTGAGAGGATCAGTGGAAGGAGGTGCAGTGGGAATCCTGTGGTTTGGGGGCTCTTGAGATGTGTTTTTGTGGCCTGTGAGTGGCACCCTGTGCTGCCAGGGGCAGAGAGCTGTGGGATGTCTGGAGTTGGTCTTCCATGTTCCCTGGGGGTTCCTCCCAGCCCAGGATATTCCATGATTCCATCACCCTGCCATAGCTGCTGGAGACTCACCTTCTTTCTCAGTGTTAATTTTTCAGTCTGCTCCCTAGAAATCCCCAGCTGTGCATTTTAAGGGATTAAACTTGCTTTGCATCTGTTTATTTTGCAGTTGATGTCTCTAAATTGAGCCTAAATCTAAAATAATTCCTAGAAATGAAATCTTAATCTTCCTAACACGGCGACGGAGATTAATAATCACGGTTGAGGTTTCACTTTAAAGACTTCAAATTTGTTTGGGGAAATCTTGGAGGCACGAAGGGAGTGTCTTCCTTTTGTTACTCCCATCTCAGAGGTTTGAGCTGTACCTAATTAATTGATAGCATCTGGAGCAAGGGTAGACATTTGCATAGCTCTTGAATCCCTGTGCTGAAGCAAGCCCAGCTGCCTCACCTTCCTGAGAACTTTGGACAGTCATGTGGAAGCTTCTTCCCTGGGAGGGTGCTGAGGCCCTGGCACAGGGTGCCCAGAGCAGCTGGGGCTGCCCCTGGATCCCTGGCAGTGCCCAAGGCCAGGCTGGACAGGGCTGGGAGCAGCCTGGGACAGTGGGAGGTGGAACAGGATGAGGGCTTTAAGGTCCCTTCCCACCCAAACCACTCCATGAGCTGTTCACTCATGAAAACCCTGTGGTGTTTTTGTGTCCCCATCCAAAGCAGTTTGTCCCATACCCGTGGTGTGGTGCAGCTGGTGTCAGCTTGGCCTCATGCTCTCCCATGTGTAGTTTTTTCCCTCTCAGAACCACGTTCCCTGGCTGCTGGGAGAACACCTCCATCTTTCCTTTGGCCTGGGGGTGGCTTTGCCAGTTTCATCCTCTTGCAGTGCTCAGCCCCGTTAGTGTCTCTCCATCTCAAAACCACAGCCCGTTTTCCAAAGGGTGTGTTTTTCCCTTTCTTGGGAAAAAGGAAGATCTGGTGATCTTGGGCTTGAATCCTGCAGGGATGGTCACTCCATCAAGTGCAGCTCGCTGCCCAGCTGCTTCCCAACCTGGATCCTTTGGCTTCTTAAAAATCAATGGGAGAGCTTTGCAGCCAGCCTGGAGAAACAGCTTGAGTGTTCAGGCAGCGAGAAGAGGCAGGTTTGTGCTGATGTATTTGCTGGTCTAAACATGCATCCTGTTATTGCTTCAGTGCTTAAGCTGTTCCTCTGTGTCCAGAGGATAATCCTGGTGGGAAGGGATGTTTGCTTTAGCCCAGTGCCCCACTCGGTGCAGAGCCAGCTGCATGAGGTTGGATGTAAAGCCCTTGTAAGTAGAAGAGTTCTGATTTTGGCCACGTGTGGCCAAGTGCTGTCCCTTTGTCACCAGACACAGGGAATTGTGTAGCTGAGCTGCAAAGCTCATCCTCTGGAACAGGAATAACCGAGGATTTGGTGGTGGAAATCTGGGTGGAAATGAGTTTTTTGAGGAAGAGCTGGTGCAGTAAATCCGAGCTTAGTTTTGAGCTGTGTCCAGTCACTGCACCAAAATAAAAAGGCAGGAGGAGGAAATCAGGGAGTGGAATGCCCTTGGCTTCCTTCTGCATTGCAGAATACCTGGAAGGGGATTTAGAAAAATCCATACATTCCCAATTTCAGGCAACAGGGTGCTGGGAGGGACAGTGACCTCTTGATGCTGCAAAGCTTCTGTGAGTGGACGCAAACATAACAGGAAAAGACCAATCTGTGTGCAGGAACAGCTGTTTAAAAAAGCTGACAGAAATAATCCCCCTCAGCTACAAGATGATCCCAAATAAATTGTTGGGATATCAGCTGTCAGGTCAATGTTTGCTTCCTCCCAGTGCCCATGTGTCCTGATGTTGTGCCAGCACTCAGGAGCATGTGCTGCTCTTTGAATCTGAGACACAGCAGGTAAGGGCTGTTTCCTCTTTCTGGTCTAAAAGGGGTTATGCCCCAAAACCTCAGAATTTCTGATTCACACCAGTGACCTTTGGGAATTGATATTTTGGAGGTGTCTTGCTTGGTGCTGTTCATTCCTTTAAGTTGGGCTTGTGACTTAGGGGCATGGATCCTTTTTGGCTTTGGTGCCTGGCCTGAAAAGTTCTCTGGATCCCCTGCTCCCATCACAGCCTCTTCCAAGCCAGTTGGAAACTCCTGTTACTTCTCTGCAAAGACTGCTCAAAACTGCTGTCAATCCCCAGACTCTGTTAATTAATCCAGAGATGTGTTGATGCTGAGGGGAAGGAGGGAGGGGATTTGGGACAGTAAATCTTTCTCTTTTGGTGTGTAGACTCCAGTTTTGATGCTCTTTAATACCTCCTTTTTTTTTTTTTCTTTGTACAGGCAGTGTCTTTCAAGTAGGTGGTTTTTGAAATTAAAGGTACTTGAACAGGGAAGCAGCCCTGGGATAATCTCCTTGAAAGCTGGGAGGCAACACTGCTAGGGAATCACGGAGCCCTGGGAATGGGAAGAGAGGCATTTAACCTGGCATTTAACCCTGAGGTGAGCTGCTGGCTGCCCCTCCCCAGCCCAGGTGAGCTGTGTTCAGAGCTCAGCAGTGTGTGAGGGCTCACAGAGCAGGTCAGGCTGGGCTGAAGCACCCGAGCCTTCAGCAATCCCTGCACAGAGGGAGGGCTGGGGCCTGCCCTGCCCGGGCCAGGCAGCAGTGTTGTGCTGCAGATGGGTCAGTGCAGCACAGAGACAGAGGGCACAGCTCTGTGCATCCTCAGCACAGCTCCCTGCAGGATCCAAATCCTCCCTTCGTCCTCTTGGAGCTTCTTGCTCTGCACTGAGCTGCTGCTCCACCCTGGAGCTCTTCATCTGTGTGAGCCCGACTTACAGCGTGAGCTGAGGCTTTGGGACATGGGAGCATGGAATGGTGTGGGTTGGAAAGCTCAAAGCTCATCCAGTTCCATCTTCTGCCATGGCAGGGACACCTGCCACTGTCCCAGGCTGCTCCCAGCCCCAGTGTCCAGCCTGGCCTTGGGCACTGCCAGAGATCCAGGGGCAGCCCCAGCTGCTCTGGGCACCCTGTGCCAGGGCCTGCCCACCCTCCCAGGGAACAATTCCTGCCCAATATCCCATCCAGCCCTTCCCTCTGGCAGTGGAAGCCATTCCCTGTGTCCTGTCCCTCCATCCCTTGTCCCCAGTCCCTCTGCAGCTCTCCTGGAGCCCCTTTAGGCCCTGGCAGGGGCTCTGAGGTGTCCCTGGAGCCTTCTGTTCTCCAGGTGAGCAGCCCCAGCTCTCCCAGCCTGGCTCCAGCTGTTGGAGCATGTCCATGGCCTCCTCTGGACTGTCTCCAGCAGCTCCAGGTCCCTCCTGTGCTGGGCCCCTGGAGCTGGGGGCAGCTCTGCAGGTGGGGTCCCACCTGAGCAGCACAAGGATCACTCTGTCACCAGTGGTTGTCCCCTGGCTGCCCCCTGGCTGTGTCTGGTCACAGGCTGTTCTCCGTGTTCCTGCTCTGTCTGTCTCGGGCAGACACCACGGAACGTGCTTGGCTGCACCATCTGCATCCTCACGCCTGGGCGCGTTTTTGGCCTCCTCGGTGGTTAACAGAAATAGGTTTTAATTAAAAGCTCATTATCGAGTTGTCGTGTAGCATTAGTAAATAAAAATAACTTTTACAGCCCTGCCTTGTGACTCAGTAAGTGGCAATTGAAAATATTTGACATCGCTTTATTTAAAACAAAAATGATGAATATTTCATTTTTGATTCTCTATTTGCTCCAAATGGGCTTTAAATCTAAATAAATGGTTGTCTGTGGCACTGTGGTTATCATTCAGGTCCAGAAGGAGAAATAAGTGTGGTCTGCAGTCTCAAAATCATCTCCATTTCAGTTGTAAACCGCTGCGGCTGGGTGGTTTGGGCATCTCCTGTGGGATGGGGGATTGGAATAGCTACAGCCTGCATCCATTTCCTCCTTCCCAGGTGGTTAGTGGAGGGATGCTCTGCTCAGGCCCAGCTCTCTCCCTTCTGCCCTCTCCATCCTTTCAGTGAAGGGGTGTCGTGTTCTCTCGTTAAAATTTGATTCTAAACAGGAATAACTTCACTCTGAGCAGTTTTTCCTGGGGCTTGGTCCCCTTTTCCCAGCAGTCCTTTGGCTGTCGTGTCACAGCAGGGCTCTTGCCTCTCTTTGCATCCCTAGCACAGAGCTAACACCTAATAAAATTACCTGCAAAGCAAAAAGGCATTTTCTGTGTTACTTACGGGTAAATTGGTGCAGTAAAATACTCCCTAAATGTGAGTAATTCCTGCAAGGTCGTGCATGGACCTCATCCCGTGGGTGGGGTGTGCAGGGACTGCTGCTGTGGGTTTCCCTGGGAAGCAGCTGAGTCTTGGTGTCCTCTGCTCACTTGCTTGTGCCCTATTGCCCACCCTGATCCCAGGAAGAGCTGAAACTCCAGGGGTTTAATGAGGAGAAGGTGAAATCTTCATCTGTACCCCTTGAGCAGAGCCACGTTCAGTCCCGTGGAGTTTGGGCACCTCCCTGTCCTCTTGTGTGAGGAACCTAAATATTAAATTAAACCCATCCCTCTTGCCTCCCCTTTACCACATTTGACGTTGTTGGAAGAAAAACATCAGCCTGACAATGTCCTTCTGCATAGACCCCTCGTTCAACCCTCTCTGTGCAGGATGTTTGCACTCCCTGTCCCTTGCTGCCCATTTTTTAGAATCGTGGAAGATCCTGAGTTGGAAGGGACCCACAAGGATCACTGCTTCTAGCTCCTGGCCCTGCACAGACACCCCAACACTCCCAGCCTGTCCCTGGCAGTGGTGTCCCAGCACTCCTGGGGCTCTGGCAGCCTCGGGGCTGTGGAGCCTGGGCAGTGCCCGACACCCTCTGGGGGAAGAACCTTTCCCTGAGCTCCACCTGAACCTCCCTGGCACAGCTCCCTTCCCTGGCTTGCCCTCCCTCCTTGTCACTCCGTGATGAGAGGACCAGACAACCCTTCTGCTCATTTTTGGAGCTGCTTTATCGAGCTGGGAGCTGAGGAGCAGTTGTGAAACTTGATAGAGAGGTTATGCTCCGAAATAAATTGCACAGTTGCCTGCGAGTTGGAAATGACTCCCGGTGCAGGTTAATAAATAATGCAAACCCTGTTAATAGATGCCAAATGTGCCGTCTCCGCCAGAGAAAAAGATGATGCCAATAATCCGGACTGGAAATACTCTGTTCTAGCCACTGGCTGCAGAGTTTGAAGTGTTTAGTGGTGTTAATTTCGACCGCTTTGCTGATAGATTGTAACCGCGCTGTGCTTAGTAAAGAACACAAACAGCTCGGTGGAGTAACAGCCTGTTTCTAAAGCACCTCATTCCCGTGTCCCTTCGGCGAGTCCTGAACCCCTGCAGCCGCCCGTGCTGTGATCCCGCTACCGGGAAGGGAGCTGCGGATGTCAGAGGTGATGCCTGCAGCACAGGCAGGATGCTGGAGTGACGCATCCCGCTCCGTCCTGGCGGTCACATTGAGGTTATCATGATGTAGCTTTTTGCTGGGAGATGGAGCTTTGTTACAGCATCGTGCCAGCCACTCCAGCATACGGCTGAGAAGGTTTTTTTTTTTTCTGCTCCGAGCTCCTCAGTTTTGCTTTCAGGAGCTCAGAATGGCTTGTAAAATGGTCTTTGTGCTTCAGGTGTCACTTGAGTGCTGCGCAGGGAACGGCGTGATGGACGCAGGGTCGGTGGGAACGGCAAGCCTGTCCTGGCTGTCCCCCAGGCTCTCCGGACAGCAGCTCTGTCCATCCCCCCATGCCCCGGAGGGGCGCTTTTTTAGTAGTTTACAACCACAGAATGTGGCAGTTAATGATACAAAGCCTGTAAAGTATGGCTGAGGAGGGCTGAGGTCCTGGATGTCTGTAGAGCAGTTGGAGTTCAGCTGTCAAAAGATGCCACTTGAATGCAGATCGTTGTTTTAAGTACCGAGGTGTGGAGGGAAATCATGTCTGTTGGAATAAAGGTGGCTGCTGATCATTGATATATTTAATGAAGGTAATTCAGCGCAGTTGGGGAGGATCTGTGCTCTGTTAAGGCTGGAGTCTCGAGCATTGTGCGGGAATGTTAAATGTCTGTTCCTGCCACCACAGAAACGCGTGGTGACAAAGCGCTGGTGTAAAATGCAGCAGCAGAAGCCTCTCTTAAAATACAGTCCTTTAAAGGGGGCTTGTAAAAAAAGGAGAGAGAGTTTCTAATGCAGGCAGATAATAATAGGGGAAGGGGGAATGGTTTTAAACTAAAAGGGGAGAGATTTGGGTTAGGTGTCAGGAAGAGATCGAGCTGTGAGACCCTAGCATGGGTTGCCCAGAGCAGCTGGGGCTGCCCCTGGATCCCTGGCAGTGCCCAAGGCCAGGCTGGACAGGGCTGGGAGCAGCCTGGGACAGTGGCAGGTGTCCCTGCCCATGGCAGAGGGTGGCACTGGGTGATCTTTAAGGTCCCTTCCCACTCAGACCATTCCAAATTCCCATCACCAAGTTAAAAATGCAGGGGTGAAAACTACGCAAAGCTCCTGCTTTAACCCTCAGTGCTGCTCTTCAAAACAAACTGGTGATTTGTGTTTTGAGAGGAAACCTTTGGGTCCTGTCAGCTCTTGAGCACGGTGTGGGTACCTGAGGCGGTTTGGTGAGGAGTCACAGCTGGTGGAAATTCCGGGTTTAACGCAGTGATCCCATGGGATGTGGAGCCATGGCAAGAGCCTGTCCTGGGAAGGTTTGGTGCAGGCACTGCTGTGCTGAGGCTGAAATACGGTCTTAGAGAAGGAAAAACAGCCCGTAATGCTTTATACAAAGCAGTTTAGTGAAGAAATAGCCTTTTGCTGGCAGTCTGCTTTTATGTGCCTGCAAAAATGGTACCAAATAGCTCTTTTAATGGGCCTCACTCTGTTTTGTCTGAGCCCTCGAATTAACCTCCCACTTAAAATCATAGTCAGGAAAAGATCTTCTGCAGTCTGAGCCATCCTGTGCCGAGCTGGAGCCCATCCCGGGGGCTGGAGGATAGTGAAATGTGTGAAGTTAGGGGGGTTATAATTACAGCACTGCCAAACTTGCTGCTCCTGGCGTTTGGACCCCGAGGTGTTGACAGCGCCTGATCGGAATCGCGGCGAGCGGTCCGGGGGCGGTGTTTTTGGGAGGGTGGCGTCGGCTTTGTCCTATTCCGGGACTGTCAGCGTGCGTGTCTGTGCTCTCTGGGAAGGGGGAGAGCAGTGAGGGAGCCATCGCTGCGAGGCACAGCTTGGCTGAGCTGGGCCTGGCTGTGCCCACAAGGCGGCAGTGGGTGACAGCGGGAGCGGCCCCGCGTTGATATTGATGTGTCCAGGTGGCACCGGGATTGAGTTGTAGTGACAAGAGAGTGCTCGAGATCTGTTTGCCCAAGGGCTTTGGAGTAATGGCCATATGTCTCGGTCCAGCAATTGTTTTCAGCGTGCAGATGGAAGACCAAAGTGGCTTTGGCATATTAGATTCATGTGGTTTATGTCGCTCTTCACCTCTCTGCCTCCCAACACCTCCCGGTTTTATGGGCAAACTTCAGTAGTGTCATGGATGCAGCTGCAGGATTGCTCGAAGGACACGGTCCTTGAGCAACCAATTTTCTCTGCTCCTTGGCTGCTTTTGTCACCAACATTTTCAGCAGAAAATGCAGTTTGACTCTATCAAAATGTGCTCCCAGAGAACCGCTGACTTCAGTGGTAATGGTGGGGATTTTGGAGCTCCTTTTCCCTTCTGTCTGTGCAGGGTCGGTGGCTCTGGATGCTCCATGCAGGGACTGTGTCACTGCTGATTTTGTGGCTCCTCTCTCTGAACCCCTGGTGCTGATGGTGGTGCTTGTGCTCCTTCCAGAGCCTGAAGGAAGACACATTAAAGCCACCGAGGGGCAGTTCAAAGGGATTTTTATTCCCTGCTGGCAACAGGCAGGAACTTAAACACATCAGGAGCCTAAACCTGACCTCAGCAATAGCCTAAATGAACCCTTAGTTTCCCAGGGCAAGAAGGCAGAGGCTTTACAGTGTCATTTTTTGGAAAAGGGGGGAAATCACATCTCAGTTTCCTACTGAGGGAGGAGCTGGTGATCTGCAGATGAGATCAGATGGAAGGAGATTACGTGTGCCTCATTAGGGTGTTTTTGTGTCTGTAGCAGATGCATTCACAGGGGGGTTAAAGTTGACCTTGTGAGGTGAAAACATTACATTTGGTTGAACAGAGAGAAGTTCTGAAATCCACCTTTATAACTCTGCTTCCTGTTTTCTCTCTGGCAGGTGAAGTGGAAAGGGAAGGACCTGTTTGATCTGGTGTGCAGGACCCTGGGGCTGCGGGAGACCTGGTTCTTTGGGCTGCAGTACACGATCAAGGACACGGTGGCTTGGCTCAAAATGGACAAGAAGGTTGGAACCAAAGTTCACAAAATCCCAGAATGATTTGGCTTGAAAGGGACCCTGAAGCTCATCTTGTTCCAAGCCCTTGCCATGGACAGGGATATTTCCCTTGAGAGGTTGTGTGGGATGACAAAGGAGAATGTCCTTTCCTCTTTCTTTGAATGCCCGAGGTTGTGTAGGGGTGAACTGAGGTAGATGTACTTAAATCCCATCTCTGTGGCAAATGGGGATGTCAGACTGGGAAAAGCTGGCAGAGATGCCCCATCCCAGCATCTGTGCACACTGAATCCCCTGGAGACATTCTGGGACACTGCCATGCTGGGGTGCTGCACTTTGGGGTGACTGCAAAGCAAATGAAACCTCTCTCTTTTGTTCCCTTGAACACAAAACCATCAGCAGGAAAATTGAGTTACCTCTTGTTTTTTGTTGAGAAATACGGAGGGCTTGGGAGGAGGAAAACCAGAGTGAACAGCAGATGAGGGTAAGGGAGGAAATGCTTCCCAAATCTGTGAGGAGTGGGTTTTGGAGGTGTCAGATGTGGCTCTGTTCGCATCCAGAGGATGGGACGCTACAGCCAGATGGTGCTGGACACTGAGGGAGGTCTGGGTGTCTCACCTCTCAGGCTGAGGTTTTAAACCAACCTTTAACTAGGCAGTGCCAGATCAAGGTGGTGAGAAACACCACTGAAATAAACTCAGTGCAGGAATACAAGGAGAAAGTCGGGTGGTGGCGCAGCAGGATCCAGCATCACTCCACCAGGATCGGGAGAGGCAACGAGCACGTGGCAGATCAGGATCACCCTCCACTGTCTCATTTCTCATGCTGTTTGTTTCTGCCTTTTCTTGTTCTCTTGCATCATTAGGGGTGTCAGAAATATTTGTTTTCTTTTTTTAACTACGGTGTCTGAACTATTTAGGGCTGTTCTAGATGTCTAAAAGTGTCTGACAGAAGATGTGCTGATCTGAACAGAAGGGAGCTGGGTCTTGTCTTGAAGAAACCAAATGGCTTTTGTATCCCACAGGTCCTGGATCATGATGTCCCCACAGAGGAGCCCAAAACCTTTCACTTCCTGGCCAAATTTTATCCTGAGAATGCAGAGGAGGAATTGGTCCAGGAAATCACCCAACACTTATTCTTTCTACAGGTAGGAATCAATACACCAATCAATACATCAATCAATACACTGCTATCCAACCTGAGGGAGAGGGAGCCAGGATGAGCAGAAAGTCCCAGGGTCAGAAAGTTGGTCAGCAGAGTGTGCTCTGCATCCTTATGTTCATACCTCTCCAAAGGGACTTGTCTTCAGCCACAAAGACTTCCTAAAATAGGTGAAGGATGGCTTTTGTGGAGGAAGTCTACCAGACTGGCAGACCTCTGAACTGGCAGAGGTGATCCATAATATCCATGGGTGGTGGCTCAGGGACACAGATCTGTCAGCCAAGGGCTCGTGACACTCTGCAGGGTGAGGGATGAGCTGTGCTGAGGGGTGGCAGCTGCTTTTGGACATGATGGTGTCGTTGTGTGGAGCAGAGGAGTTTCATCCTGGGGAGCAGAGTGCAGCCAGCTTGTTCCCAGGCTGGACAGCAAAGCTCCCTCCTCACTAAACAGCCTTCAGGTAACTGGAGCAGAAGAACATCCCAGCAGCTCAGCTCTCTGATGGAAAAACAGAGGAGAAGGGGAAACCTCACAGTCTTACCTGCCCCAGGAACTCCTGCCCTTCCATTAAGCATTTGGAAACCACGGTGAACACATCTTGGTTGGGTTTTTTAATTTAAATTACTCTACAAAACTTTGTGTCCTGAGAAATCAGTTCAGCTGATGATGTGGCAATGCTGTGTGGCTGGTAACAAAGGAGCTGCTTTCATAGGAGCTCTCTTTCAGAGACATGATCAATTTTCTGCCACAAAATCCATTTTCTGACACATTTTTCCTCAGAAGAGTTGTGCCAAACACGGTTCCAGGGAATAGAGCTCTCCTAGTCAGATCCCTGGGTACTCACTGGGATGTTTCAGCTGCTCTGTGGCTGTTAATTTGAAGATAAATTACAAAAATTTTTTAAAAGTCACTCATTCTTATGTTTCTTACACCAAAGTCACAACAACCTGGATTTGGGAATACCTTTGTAGCCTGCAGGGTGTCTTGCTCTTTCCAAGTGAGCTCATCAGCCTCTTGATGCTCCTCACTCTTCCAGAGTCCATCTTTTTTCTCCAGAGCCGAAAGTGTTCTAAATGCAAAGTATTCCTGTTAATTTCCAAGCTCTGTCTCGTGCACTGGTGTCTCTGTAGAGTTATTTCTGAATGCCTCATTTGCCAGGAGCTTTATCCATGGTGAGGAAAAATGCTGTTGGCATCTTTGAGAAGGAAAATCAGAGAGGAAAAGCCATTCAAAGCTGCATTTTCTAAATGCAGACCATGACTTTGCTGCTGGGATTTCTGTGCTGAGAGGAGCCTGGGCTTCTGAATGCATTTGGGAAACAGGAGCACATCTAAGCTTGTAAACTCTCCTGTTTTTTATCTTGATGCAGCAGAATATCTGCTGTGATTATGTAGTACCCAACTTTGAGGACTCAAAGCACGTTATAAATTCAAATTGATGTTCCTGCATCTCTGACAATCCATTTAAGCCTCCCAGGAAATCGTAGGCTTTTTAAATTTTTTTTCCCCCTATCTTTAATCAGGAAAATTAAGTGTGCCAACCCAAAAAATATCGAACATGACAGGTTTAATTTTTTAATGCACAGAAGGCAGGGAAGTAAAGCTGTGGCTTCAGGGAGCTGCACGTTGGCTCTCCCGGGGCTCTGCCTGCTGCTAAAAGCTCTGCCACAGAGGTGACCTGCAGCTCTCCACGCTGGGATCCAAGGAGTTGGCCTCCAGCACAGGTGAGCACTGACTCACAGTGAGGCCTGAATGTCCCAGAGCGGAGCTTGCAGTGCTCAGAGACTCGGCTGCAAGCTGCTCTTTTATTTAGCAGCGTGGCTGGATGTCCTATCAATCCATGGCTCGTGCCTTAAGAGGTTTTATCACTGTGTTTACATGCAAGGTTTTCCAACCCCCCTTGCCTTTAGCAACAGGATAGAGGTACTGTCATTTTCCACATATAAATTTAGCTCTTCTCACCAACCTGTCTGAGAAAAGTGGTCTGTGAAAGCCTGAGCCTTTCTGAGCCGCCAGAGATTTCGTGGGTCTGGACTGTGATTAGTGTTAGGAAAATTGTTAACTCTGTGTGGTTGACAGCTCAAGTTAAAACAAACTGCAGCCATCTGCTGTGACAGTCATGCTCTGCTGTGCTCCACTAAACGTGTGTTATCTGTCCTTTGCTGCTCTGTGTGCAGGTGAAGAAGCAGATTTTGGATGAGAAGATCTTCTGTCCTCCCGAAGCCTCTGTCCTGCTGGCCTCTTACGCTGTCCAAGCCAAGGTGGGCACCAAGGGATGCTCCAGGGGCCTGCTGGGGTAGTGTTGGTCCAGGTGCTTTGTGGTGGAGCCACTTCCTGGGGAAAGGGAAGGCAGGGAAAGCTGTGAAAGCTTGGGAAGTGAGGGGGCTACTCCAGCACTGCTGCCTTCTCCACATGGCTGGTTCCTGGCTGCCTCCAGACATTGGATGAGTTTTTGCTTTCTCTTTCCAGGGCTCTTTAGCAAATGCTCATGAGCTGCAGAGCCTGCATGAGTGTGGCTTACTGCTGGAGCAGGTGAATTCCCTGAGCCTGAGGTTTTTTGGATCTCCTCCCTGCTTTTGCCAGTGTAGCCAGAGGCAAGCCAGCCGTGGGACTCCCAGCTCCACTGCTCCCTCAGAATACTTATCTAGATAATGACTTTATTTCAGTGCTAGAGCTGCCACATCCATTTTATTGCACAGTGAAAGGGCTTTTCTTGGCTTCTCCTTTGTCTTGGGTTTGATCTTGGGTGTTTGGCCTCACCAGACAGAGGGAAAAGTTCACTGAGTTCCCCTTGTTCCTCTGCTGTATTCTGCTCTGGGTCCAGAGTTGGGTGTGTTTTGCTGAGGATTTATTCCAGAGGACACTGTATTCCAGTTTGGGGTGTGCAGCCTTGGACAGCTTGGCCAGGGCAGAGACTCCTGGCATGGAGGGAGCAGCCCAGGGTTCGGTGGCAGGGTCATTCTTGCAGTTGGGGACATAATTTCTCCCTGTGTATGCACAACATGTGCTGCTGCTCAGTTAACAGCTCCTGGAGCTCAGCTCCAGTTTGTGTGTGCAAAGATCCTGTTTTGGGAGGGAGAGGAGTGACTGCAGTCTGAGCCCAGCCACGTTGTCTCTGCAGCTCCTGTTGGTTCTGACTCTGGGAGGGATTTTGGGAGGGTTTGGCTCACAAGACTGCAGGCAGGTGGCCGTGCCCTGGGTCTGGCAAGTCCAGCTGTCCTTGAGGAGCACAGCTGTGGAGAGGTTTAGGAGGAGCAGCTCTCTGAGACCATCTTTGCTGGCAGTGCAGGAGAGGGGCTTTGATCCTGTTGCCAGAAGAGAGGGCCCGATCCAGGCTGGTTTTTTCCCTATGGCCATATAATTTTCCTCATAACCCTTCAGTTCAAACTCTTGAGTAGAGCCCTGGGTGCCATGTTCTTTGATGGTGTTTGAATTTACAAGAAATAGGTATTTTCTCCTCATAATCAGAGCATTGATGAAACCATGTCTTGTTCAAGAGACTCATCAGCTGGGCAAAGAAAAGTTGCTTTTAGAAATTTTTCTGTTTGTGTGAAACATTCATTGCTCTTATTAGAGTCCATGAGTAAACACTTCCTTGGCTTTTTTTCCATTGACCTGAGCTGAGGAGACATAGGGAATGACTTTTCCAGCTGCCAGAATGAACAAACATTGGATAAATATTGAGCACCTCGTGGCAAGGACAGCTCCTGCTCCCGTGCTCGGGAACAGGCTGTGACTTGCTGCAGGTCAATTGTGCCATCCCCTTTGTCCCCTTGGCACCTCGACTGTCCTGGGGCATGGGGAGGAGGTCACATGGAGTCAGAGCATTTCTGACCATGCTGAGATCAGGAGAAGGTGGAGCAGGGATGCCCTTTCTGCTCTTCACTGAAGGGCTTTTCTTCTCACATCCCTTTCCTTGCTGCCCCTCCAGCCTGAGATTCCCCTTCTGCTTTCACTCCCAGCAAAGGCGAAAGCTGGAAGCCCATCTTTGATAGGGAACCGGGAAGGAAAATATTACAGGTCATCTCCTTCCAGTTAAATAGGATAATGATGTCCTTCCTGGACAAGAAAGCAGGCAGAGAGCACAGTAATTTCACTAATAACGTGCTGATTTGCATGATTAGGGGCATAATAGCCTGACACAGCAGCCACTTATTGACAGCCAGGTGCTGCTGGTCCATCCACACCAACCTGAGACTGCAGAGGAAACAGGGGGGTCATAAAAATAACAGCTTATTTATTTCTCTCTCTTTGTGTTCATTTGGGGAATTACTATGTGCTTTCCCTCCAGCCCTGTTGAAACCACCCACGTTGCTTTCAGAGGTTGGAGGTGGTTCAGGTTTTAAATAGCTGGGAAAGACGTGGGATCAACTGAAAAAAAAAATGGGAACATCCAGGAGGTTCTCCTATTTTTTGCCCCTTAAATGCAGGTCGCTGCCGTGCTGCAACTCTCACAGCACTTCAGATCTTGTAGCACAGCAAACAGCTCTTTAGTTATTATTGTTTTTCTCCCAGACAAGCAATACTTGGTGTTAATTTGTAGCTGAGCGTGCCTGTGTTTATCCAACAATCTAAGCCAGGCGTATGAATGTGGTAAAGGCAATTCCATGCCCAATCATGAATATTAATCATACAGTTCAATTAACAAGGGCTGAAATTCCATGACAGTTTGAAAGTAATGACTTAATTGAAAAGGCCTTTCGAAAGTACGTTTGCAAAATCATTTGAGCCAACAAATTCTGCAATACTTAAGCCATTTGTTGATTTTTGACTTGTGAATAATTAATGTTCTCATCCAGACTCCCCTCTCAGTACAAATATTCCTCTGGGACACGGCAGTATTTTTTAGCACATGAAAAGTCACATAATCCATAATTAGTCTTGGACTTCCACAGAAGATCAAAACAGAAAATAATCATGTTAATCCTATTTGCCATTATTTTCATCACCTAAAAATGATTTACTTGCTGCCTGTCCAAAGTCACTGGAGTTGCTTCCTTCACCAGTGCCACGTTTTCAGTGCTGCTTCCTCTTGAGGGAGGCTCGGGGGCTGTGTACCTGCAAAGTGCTGCGTCCTGAGGAGCTCCAAGACCTTGGAAGGCAGAGATTTGCCGCCGCTCTTGGATGAAATCCGGGCTGGTTTTGTTCTATTAATTGAGGTCTGAGTCAGTGTTGGTTGTTGTTACATGCTCCCTTTGCATCTGCATTGGCTCCAAATCAATATTTGTGTCTTTAATCCCCACGTGTTGTCTCCCAAGCGCGGAGGTGGGATGTGTGTAGACTTTTGATGCCGGGCTCTGGTTTCGGTGCACGGTGTGACCCTCCTGGCACGAAAAGGAGGTTGAGAGGAAAAGCCTCCTGACTTGTTACACGACCACTGGATGCCTCTTGGTCTTGTGTTTAAAAGTTGTCACCATTTTGCATTTCCTGGGCTAAGGCTGCTCAGAAAAGCAGGGAGGGAAGGGCTGCCTCTCTTGTAAAATGAGTGGCTTGAGCAAAAGTTACTGTGTCTCGTGCAGCCAGGGACTGTCACCTCTGTCACTGCAGAAGTCCTGGTTGCCAGGTGAGTGGAAGTCACAGCACTCTGTGTACGTGCCTCACATGCTTTGTTCCTCTCCCCCTGAATGTGTTGGGTTGTTGGAGGAGCCATTTTCCAGTGTTTTCCTGCCCTCTGAGGCCGTGCAGGAGGTAAATTCATTTTCACATGCTCCACAGGGACACGCAGCTCTTCAATCTGTTAATAAGCAGTTTTCTTTCTCAGTCACTTTATATGCTGCTCAAAGAGATGTAAATCTAAACAAATACCAGTAATTAGTGGATGTACTTAACAAATCTGAATTGGATTCCATGACCCAGTTGAGCAACAGACCCTCTAACAGAAGAGCCACCACCTGCCTGAGAGGAATCTGTCAAACTCCTCTAATTTTTTTGATATTTATTCATTAAGGGTGATGAGCAGGGACAGAGGAACTGCCATCTGCCTGACCTGGATCACTGCTGTCCATCAATTTTTGGGGACAGGTCTTTCTCAATGTCCTCTTTCCTTGTTCCACTACCTGTGGAACCACAAGGACCTCTCAGCTATAGAGTCTTGCCCTGCATTGAAAGAAATGTTAATTAGGGCATGATAATGAAAATGGAATAGACAACCATCATCCAGTCCGGCTGGACTGATGGAGGACATCAACTGGTGATGGTCACCAACTGAAGTTGTGGGGAGTGGTGGAGTCATCATCCCTGGAAGTGTTCAAGAACTGAGCAGATGTGGCTCTTGGGGACCTTAGGGTTGTTCAGTCACAGGCTGATCTTGATCTTGGAGACCTTTTCCATCCTTAATGATTCTGTGATGATGGGAAGTTTTGTTCTGCTCCCAGCTGTGCTGCATGAATAGAAGGAAGCTCTTTGTTTCTGTTAGCAATGAAATGACAAAGAAAGCCAAAAGAAAAGTGATTCACATTAGAGAGCAGCAGGTTGTGTGCTTGTGGGGTGAGGGGGTGAGCAGGCCATGCTTGCTGTCTCTCAGGGCTGGCTGGGAGGGGTGAAGAGTTTGACTTGCCCTTGTTGTTAATGTGGGGTGGGCACTGTGTCTGTGCTTCTCCCTCCCCAGTACGGCGACTACGATCCCAACGTCCACAAGAGAGGCTTCCTGGCACAGGAGGAGTTGCTTCCCAAGAGGGTAAGGAGCTCAGCAGAGTCAGGGACTCGGTGTCCAAGCTGTCTGAAGTTGGATGTGCTTCTGGGACCTGTCTTGGTGTTTCTGGCTTTCTTGCTGAGCCAGGAGCAGAGCTGTGACCTGGTGTCTGTCTCCCATCTATGCCAGGTAATAAACCTGTACCAGATGACTCCAGAGATGTGGGAGGAAAGGATAACAGCCTGGTATGCAGAGCACCGGGGCAGAGCGAGGTGAGCCTGTGCTGCTGGGCTGGGTCAGGGCCAGTCCCCTCCCCTGGAGAGTCACCAGGCTGTGGGGAGCTTGGGCAGGCACTGGATGAGCTCTGCCAGCAGGTTCATCCCAACACCTCTCTGCAGCAGCCTCAGGAAGAGCTCAAAGCTTTTGTTGATGGCTCTGCTTGTGTCCTGCTGTCCCCTGGTCACTGTCAGGGCCCTCAAGAGAATTTAGGAATGATGCAAAGCAAGGACTCACTTGCATCAGGGATCAGGGGGCTTCTGGGGCTGGGAGAAGAAATAGGGATTCAAACTATATGGCTGCCTCAGGTGGCAAAACACTCAGTTTGGGGGATAAACCTAAAGCCATGGATCTGAAACAATGGCATCCCAGCCAGGGATTTCCTATTCATGTTGAAGGGATTGGGAGGTGAACAAAGCCAGGCCTGGAGTGCTGCATCTCAGCAGCCACTCAGATGCTGGCAACTGCAGAGTGGGATTTGCTCTTGGACTTTATTGATCCTGCCAGCAAAGACAGGATTGACCTGTGTGATAGAGACAGTCCAAGCTTTAAAGCCTGGTGAGTGCTTAGGATCAGCAGGAGCAGCCATGTCCCTCTCTGATCCTCCCAAACACTGCTCTGCCTGACAGAGATGAAGCTGAAATGGAGTATCTGAAGATAGCCCAGGACCTGGAGATGTACGGTGTGAACTACTTCGCCATCAGGGTGAGTTGGGTGGGTTGGGGGTCCTGTTGTCCTGCCAGGGTAATCTCCATGTCCTGGAGAGCCAGGAGAGCTGGGAGGGGGCATTTGGGGACCCCACCTCTGCTGAGGGGAGGCAGCAGCTCCTGGTACCCAGTGCTGGGTCACTGCTCGGGGCTGGCTGAGGAGAAAACAGTGGTTCATGTCTGACCCTCCCAGTGACTTCTGCTCTTTCCTTTCCTCCTGCAGAATAAAAAGGGCACAGAGCTGCTCCTTGGAGTTGATGCCTTGGGTCTTCACATTTATGACCCAGACAACAGGTTGACCCCTAAAATCTCCTTCCCATGGAATGAGATCCGAAATATCTCCTACAGTGATAAAGAGGTATGGATGTGTGTCACCTCCTCTCTGAGAGCAGTAAGAACACAACTGGCGTTTAAAATTACTTCTCTCAGCTTCTCTGTCTGCTGTGCTTGCTCTCACCAGCTTAGCTAAGGGCAGCTCAACTCCTCCAGCTGAAACCTTAATCCAAGCCTTCCTGAAAGTGTGCAGGAGTGGGCGTGCAAGGGGTCACTGGGGAGCTGGTTCTCCTCTTTGGTTTCAAACCTTCTATGTAATAATCTTTTCAAAAACCCAAAATTGCTGTTGATGTGCTTAGCCCAAATACCAGAGTTCAGAAGTTAGAATCTCTTCTTTACTGCATATATTACTGTATTTATTACTGTGGATATATTCTGTATTATGGAATACATGGAGATGTTTTCCTGGGGAGAAGAGCTCTTGCCATCTCATTACATCATCTTGGATTTCAGGCTGCTGGGCTTGGCATAGCAGCTGGAATCTTTTTAGGAAGTTGAGCAATTTAAGGCCGCTGTTGGGTAGTTATTTACTAAATCCTGAGTCTAAAGATGGGTCTTTGGGATTGTTGGCCTCCAAACCTAATTGAGAACAGAAGTGCAATTGGCTCAGGAGGGGAGACTGAGCAGCTCCACTGTAAGTCTGAGAGAGCTGCTCAAAGAAACCAGCTGCCTTCATGGTAAGGAAGAGAATTAACTTCTTAATTAAAAATGGTTTTCTAATCTAAACATGATATTGATCAGGGAAGCAGCTAAAGGTTTCTCATCAGCTGCATTTATTGCACGTCTTGTGAAGTTTTATAAGCAGTAAATCCGTGCTGGAATTGTCTCCACTTGCTTTACTCCTTAAAGAGCTTCACGACTCTGCAAAAAGCCCAGCACTGAGTGACTTCCAAAGCTTCCCTGCCTGTGACAGTGCAGTGGGAGCTCCCCAGGATCCAGGGACTGACCCCTCCAGAAGCAGGCCTTGCCACAGGACTGTAGCAGAGCTCTCTCCAGGGGAAAGACGGATCCCTTCCATCAGCTCAATCACCTGTGTAATCAGGTGCCCACGAGCAGGCCTGACCTGATACAAGCAGGGCCAGTAGCTGGGAACAGCAGCTCTGCTCACAACTCACTGGGGGTTATCCCTCCTAACAAAGATTGACTGTTCACATGGAGCTGAACCTCCTCTCCCAGCACATTCCTGCTGCTGCTCTCAGTGACTGCTGGGGGCTCTGCTGGAGCCTGATTCCAGGGACATTCATGCACGTCTGCTTTTGAGAAAGTCTTAAAAGATTGGCTCTTAAACTACCAGAGCGAGGCAGTGCCAGGGCAGGCCCTTTGCAGGCAGGGCTGTGTATTGACAGATCTCCCATTCTAATGGACACACTCTGTCTGCTCCAGCTCCTCAGCCCGTTATTTCTGTAGCGTGTGGGGGAGTGATGGAATATGTGCATGTCTCCTAAAAAATGCCATCTTGCAGAGCACTCCATCTCTTCAAGTACCCTTTTGATAGTGCAGAGGCTTCTCTCCATCCAAGGGCTGCACTGCCAAAGCCCTTGAGGGATTTGTGACACCACTGGGCTCTCAAGAGGGCTGTGGGGGAGAGAGAGCTTTGGAGAGGGTGAAGCCAGGCCATGGGTAGAGCTGGTTGGTTGGCACATGGAGTGATAATACAAGTTGTTAGAGCCGGGGAATAACAGTTTGAATTGTGGGGAAGTCTAAGGACACAGCTGAATTCTGGAGAAGAAAATGCATGGAAAATTATTGTGGTGGGCTCTTGTGAGTGGAGGTGTTGGTGGTAAGGACAGCAGCTCCTTGCTGTGTTCCTGATGCAGTTCTCCTGCCCTTTTAACTCCCTGACAGGAGAGTGCAGCCAGGTGGGAGTTGGGCTCTTCTCCCAGGTAACAAGTGACAGGATGAGATGAAACAGCCTCAAGTTGTGCCAGGGAAGGTTTAAGCTGGATATTAGGGAAAATTTCTTCATTAAAGGGCTGTCAAACCCTGGCCCAGACTACAAAGGAAAGTGTTCAAAACACTTGTGGATGTGGCACCTGGGGACATGGTTTGAGGGTGAACTTGGTGCTGTTGGGTTGACACTTGAATTTTATGATCTTGGAGGGTTTTTCCAACCTTAATGAGTCTGTGATTCCACCAGGCAGCTGAGCTGGTTCTTCCTCCCTCTGGAGGCATCCTGAGTTCTGCTGTGGTTTCTGTGTTCCCTGCAGCTCCCAGGAGAGCAGCACCTTGCCTGGGGAAGTGCTGAGCTGAACCCCCACCTCTGCAGGGTTCTCTGCAGAGGACACAGGCTCCTGTGGCCCCCATGTTTTCCTGACAGGAGGAACAGTTGTCTCCTTGGCTGCTTTTGATGCAAGTCCTCTTGCTTGGCTCAGAGCCACAGGGACGGCTCTGAGCCGTGTGTCTGACCCTGCTGACCTGCTCTGAGCCAGAGCTTTCAGGAAGAATTTTATTGCTGCGTTTTTATTAAATGCACCACTCTCTGATAACTCTCTCCCTCTTTATTTTTTCCTTTTCAGTTTACGATTAAGCCATTGGACAAAAAGATTGATGTTTTTAAATTCAATTCATCAAAGCTGCGTGTGAATAAGCTGGTAAGTGCACGGGTTTTTTTTTACTGCCTGCAGCAGTGGGTTCTGCAGAGAGTGTGAGACAACGAGCTTTTGGGGCTTTTCCTTTGAGAGGGAGCTGCTGCTGTGTGGTTGTGATGAGGTGTAGCAGCTACTGCTCACTCATGGAGGGAAGGGGGAGACTCAAGACAAGCTGCTCCACAGAAACTCTCCCCTCTCCTGTTTTTGTGCTCCGTTTTGGAGCTCTTGGCTTTCAGCTGACCTAAATAGTGGAAGCACTTAGTAAATACAACTCCCAGTTTTGCTCAGTTCCTCTTTATTCCCATGTGGATCTTTCCCATTCTGCCATGTGTCGTGGCTTTCCCTGTTTTGGGGGGCACCTTTACCAGAGTCCTGGCTTTTCCCCCTCTGAGGACACTCTCCTTGGACAAGGATGGGCTGCATTGAGGTGTCCATATTGGACACCAGCTTTAGCTGATGTTCTGGATTTGAATCCCTTGTTAGGTCACACAGGGACCTTTGCTGTCCAGGTTGTTTGCTGTGCTTCGTGTTCCACAGGAAATGGGGCTTTCTCATTCCCTGCATCATCAGGTTTATAGTGCTGAAATCTTCAGAGAAGTCATTTGTGACCTGGGTTGTGGCTGCCCCATCCCTGGGAGTGTTCCAGGCCAGGTTGGAGGGGGCTTGGAGCAACCTGGGATAGTGGAAGGTGTCCCTGCCTGTGGGGGCATCACACCTCACCTATGATGAGCTTTAAGGTCTCTTCCAACCCAAACCATTCCATGATTCTGTGATTTTATGAAATGGAAGAAGAGCATGTAAATCAGTCCTTTAGAAAAGAATCCAAATTTAGAACCCTGCTTTTATTGCCAAAAAAATCTTTTCACTCCTCTATGTGCCCACCTTGTGCTAACCCTCCTCTAGCACTGCCACCTCCCTGGTCCTTACCAGAGAAAGAACCACTCTGGGGCTCAAATCCCTTCAGCAAAGGGATCTGGAGATGCCCAAGCAAGTTTTTGCCAAACCTTCTGTTTGTCCAAGTGGAAAGTGTTTTCCTTTTTTTTCTTTTAATTTATTTTTTAATCTCAGTGCCTGAAATGTAGACTGGGAAGAAGGTGCAAGTTCATCTTCAGCCTAAAGAAAGGGGGCAGTGAGAACCAGGGAACCGGGCAGAGCTGTAGAAATTTTTATTTCATTATCTGGCCTCTTGCCTTTTTAGAGTGGGTGTAAAACAACACCTGTGCTGTACTGGAGGCACAGAAAATTGGTCTCTGCAAAGAGTTGCTATACCCAGGAGCTGGTGTTTGGTGTGGGACCCGACTCCCTGCCCCTCCTACAGCTGTGAGAGCTCGCAGGGCTGGAGCTCAGTGGGTGGAAGCACTAAGCACCAAATCAAAGCAATTCTAGTGGTTTTATGTGTCAAGAATACAAACCACCTCGTTGCCATCACGTGTACAGCTGTTTCTCTCCACTCTTCACCCCTGACTGGAACAGATCCTTCAGCTGTGCATTGGGAACCACGACCTCTTCATGAGGAGGAGGAAGGCAGACTCGTTGGAGGTGCAGCAGATGAAAGCACAGGCCAGGGAGGAGAAAGCCAGGAAGCAGGTGAGCCACCTACCTCATAACCAATGAACCAAAATCAGAAATGCAGATGGGCTTGGGAAGGACAAGTCTCCGGAATGACATCAAAGCAGCTTTGAGGGAAGGTCCAGCTGAACATTTTTTAGTAGCCTGCTCCCAGCTCTCCAGTCATCTCAGCTTGGCTCTGCGGGCTGGTGGCAGCCTGAGTCCAGCCCCCAATTTGGGAACAAAACTGAGAGTGCAGGAGGGAGGAGCTGCTCTCGGTGTCTACGAGTGCGTGACAAGGAGGGAAGGGAGGGCAGAGCTGCTCTGAGCATCTACAAGTGCATGGCAGGACGTTGGGACAGCTGATAAATGGGGGGCTGTGAGGGGGAGCTGTGCTCTGCCGTAGCTCTTTGCCTCATTTCTGATTGCAGGCTGATGGAATGCACGCCGACGTTCCGGGCTGTGCAGCCTGGAATGCTGATTCCACGCCGGCCTCTCTCCGTGCCCGGGTCAGCCCGGGCGGCCGGCACGGCGCGGCGGAGGCAGCGGCCTGGAGCCCGCGAGCAGAGATCAGCAAATTGAATTGTATGAATCATTGTTTTCTGCTCGTAGACCTTTTCTACTCACTGAAACCCACACAGCTAATCTGAGCACTGGTGCTCGGAATATAAATGGCCCTTTGGCAGGGAAGCCCCTAGAGAGGAGCAGGAAAAGCCAGAGCAGTCGCTGCACCCAGCAGGGGCTTGTGCTCACGGGTCTGGCTGTAACTGGGTTTGAGTGTGGCCACAGAGGTGCTTGTGTGGGGTGGAGGTGCTCAGCTGGCCTGGAAATGGGATGTGGCTTGTCCTTCAGACACCTTTCTCAATCCTTGTGTGGTGCTGAGGTGCTCAGCTGGACAGAAGGTAGGACATGGCTACTCCTGCAGGCACCTCCCAAGGTACCTGAGGTGCTCAGCTGGGCTGAAGGTAGGACATGGGTTGTCCTTCAGGCACTTCTTGGTGCTTGTGTGGTGCTGAGGTGCTCAGCTGGGCTGAAGGTAGGACATGGCTTGTCCTTCAGACACCTCTCTCAATCCTTGTGTGGTGCTGAGGTGCTCAGCTGGCCTGGAAATGGGACAAGGCTTGTCCTTCATGCACCTCTCAAGGTGTTTGAGGTGCTCAGCTGAGCTGGAGGTAGGATGTGACTTGTCCTTCAGGCACCTCTTGAAGCAGTTTTCCCTCCTGTAGCTTGTGGGGTGGCAGGAGAGGTCTGGACTTGAGTCACTACAAGCTCCACTGGGGAAGGGGGACTTTGTGCTTCCCACAGGGATTCCTCTGGTCAGTAAGGAGTTGGCTTTATAGAGCTGTTGAGGTTGGAAAGGTACTCTGAGGCCTCCACCCATCAGTCCTTCACCACCATGTTCACTAAGCCATGTCCTAAGTGGAGCGGAAGGTCCTGGGAAGGAGCAGTGTGGTGTCCAAGTGCTGACAGCCTCAGGGGTGGCTGGTCAGGCATTGGAATGGGCTGCCCAGGGAAGTGGTGAAGTCACCATCCCTGCAGGAGTTCAGAAGTGGCTATGGCACTTAAGGATATGGTTCTGTGGTGTACACAGTGGTGCTGGGATAATGGTTGGGCTTGGGCTTAGAGAGCTTTTCCAGCCTTAACGATTCCATGAATCTTTTAAGTTTTACAATCTGTGGGTTTTTGATGTGTTTGGATAACACCACACCCAAGATCCTGTGCTTATTTGGGCTGCTGGGAGGAGGGCTCTGGGAGGGAGCAGCAGCTTATGGCTTCATGTGAGCTGCCAAATCCAGAGCACTTGGGCTCCATGGGAAAGGTCAGGCTCCTGTTTGGGCTGGCTGCCCTGTCCTGAGCAAACCACTGTGCTGGCTGCCCTGCTCCCTCCCCAGCATCCACAGTCGTTAACTGGTTTCAGATAGTCCTTTTAGATCAGGAATTCTTGTTAATGGAAGTCCTGAGTGGGATGCAGATCATAATGATAATTAATGAGGGGAACCTTTAACAGAAGGAAGCAGAATGGTTGGAACAGTGGGCGTCCTGCTTTCAGAGCACAGCTGGTGTCCAAGGAGCAGAGAAATGTGGCTTGTCTCACTTCCTTCCCTTATTAAACCCAGCAGGTCTCCTGTCCTGGCTGCAGCGTGGATATTTATAATGCCCCATCCCTGTGGGACTGGAGGAATTAAACTCAGTGTGTTAATTAGCCCAATGGCTCCCTTGGGCTCTTGGCTAGTGAAGAGGCAGTCCCTGGGCACAACAACTCTCCCAGCATCTTCTGGGAAGAGCTGGCAGATCCTGGTGGTTTGGATCTTCCCCCCTGGAGAAGTGTGGCTGTTCCCTGCAAAAGGAGAGGGTTTGTTGTATCCAGGAACTGCCAGAGGTGGTTGCAGTCTGTACGACCTCCCTCTGAACTAATGGAAGTGAAGGATGCTGGGTTGGATATCTGATCAAAAGGAGCAGCTATCCTTGTCCTTCAGCCTCCTGCCACGTGCTGTGGTGTTTGGGAGATGCCCTTAAGCCCAGTCCTGTAAGAAACTCCAGAGAGTTAAGCTGGAGATCTTGAAACCAACTTGTCCTGGTCTGCCCTGTGACTCAGCCTAGGAGGGCACTGTCTGGGGACATTGTCACCTGCAGGCAGCTCCTGTGGCCACACTGTGAGTGACAGCCTGAGCAGAGGATGGGAATTGTCTCAGGACATTTCTCAAGGGAGCATCAAACAGGCTGTCCAGGCCAGTGGTGTACTCACCATCCCTGGAAGGGTTAAAAGAATGTGTGGATGTGGCACCTGGGGACGTGGGTTTGGGGTGGCCTTGGTTGTGCTGGGTGAACAGTTGGACTTGATGATCTTAGAGGTCTTTTCCAACCATGATTCTGTTCTTTGATCAGGTCACCCCAATCCAGGGATGTTCCTGTTGTCACTAAGAAGAGAGGAGGCAGCAGCACTCTGACCTCACCTATGACTCCTTCTCATCCATGGAAAACCTTCCTCATGTGTGTTTTTCTCCTCGCTTTCCCCAATCCCTTTTTCCCAGATGGAACGACAGTGCCTGGCACGAGAGAAGCAAATGAGAGAAGAGGCTGAGAGGACCAGGGATGAGCTGGAGAGGAGGCTGATGCAGCTGAAGGAGGAGGCAACGATGGCCAACGAGGCTCTGGTAGGTCCCTGGGAGGCCGTTTCCCGAGCACTGCAGCTGCTCCTCACTCTTTCCACTGCAGAAGCGTTTTTGGAAGCGCTCTGTGACTGCCCTAAGACTGCTCCCAAACTGCTGCCAGTGGCCAGTGAGCAGCAGGCTGGATGGAGCTATTTCATCCTGCTGGGCTGCTTGGGAGGAGCCCAGAGAGGATGATTTGGGACAGAGCCTGGGCACATCCCAGCCTTGGCAGCAGATTGCTGCAGGCTTTCACGGAAGGGAGGGATGCTGTGGAGCGTGTCGGAGCGAGCAGCTTGGGGCCCTGCTCCGGGGGCTGTGGGCACATTTGGGGGGACATTGGCTGTGCTTAATGGCTTTGTGTCCCTAAATTGTCAGATGAGGTCGGAGGAGACGGCGGATTTGCTGGCGGAGAAGGCGCAGATCACGGAGGAGGAGGCCAAGCTCCTGGCTCAGAAGGCGGCCGAGGCCGAGCAGGAGATGCAGCGCATCAAGGCCACGGCCATCCGCACCGAGGAGGAGAAGCGGCTGATGGAGCAGAAGGTGCTGGAGGCAGAGATGCTGGCACTGAAAATGGCCGAGGAGTCGGAGAGGAGGTCAGAGGGTACAACCTTGCAGCTGCTTCTGCTTTGCTTCCCACCCCCTTCAAGTTATCCCTCTGAGTTATCCTCCCTCAGCTTCCCACTGTGTCCAACAGCAAACGGCCCTGTGGCCCAGCTGGATTCCTCTTCAGAGGCCAGCTTTGCTTTTGGGTGCTTTCTGCAACCCTCCTCTGCATTCCCCGAAGTATTTAACAACAATAATAACACTTGGGGGTTGTTCTTCCTCTGGATGGTAGAGCTACATCCCCTCTTCTCTCCCTACTCCTCTACTTACCTCTCAGTTGTTCAGTTCTCCTTTCCAGCTGTGAGTTCTGTTCCAGTTTAGCCTTGAACAGAGACTTCACTCCATGTTAAAACTGCTGTTTCCCCTCTCCTGACACCGGAGCCCAGGTCCCACGGTGAATGTGGCAGTGAGCAAGTAAAAGATCAGCCTTGTTTCCTTCTAGCTGATTACTCCTCTCTGTGTGAGAGAGGCTGGGTGTCAGCCCTTCTGCTTGGATGAACTCAGCCCTTCTCTATCTCTTCTTGCCTATTCCACTCTGGGATCCTGCTTCTCCATCCTCTCGTTCCTCCCTGCTCCAGTCTGACATTTGCTGTTTGCTGTTGGTCTCTGCAGGGCAAAGGAGGCTGATCAGCTCAAGCAGGACCTGCAGGAGGCTCGTGAGTCGGAGCGCAGAGCAAAGCAGAAGCTCTTGGAGATCACCAGCAAGTCTTCCTACACAGTAAGAGAGATCTGTGTTGTAATTCCCAGTTCCCTGCCCTCCTCTGTAGCCTGGAGGAGTCTCCTTCTCCATCCCAGCCATGGAGGGGGCTGAGCTGTCTCATTGCTGCTCAGAAATCCTGAGCAGTGCTTGCCCTTTTCATCCCTGCATCTCATCCTGCAGAACTTCACTATGCTCTTTTTTTTTTTTACCCACCCACCTCTTGCTACAAGAGCAAAGGAGCTGCTGGTGAAATTAAAGCAGCAAATTTTAAACCAATTTAGCAGCTGTGTCAGAGCCACTTTGCCAGCACGTGTGGAGTGCACCAGCTTAGCAATAACCTTTAAAATAGGGTTAAATATGTCCTTATTCTTGTTAGGTGGGATAAACACTGTTCAGAACCTGTAAATTCATTCTTTGGGCATAAACTGGACCTTTATGTGCTGGGAAAAAAACTTACTTGAAGGGAGATTATCCCATAATTGTCCATTAAGAGGATTTCACACCTTCCTCTGAAGCATCTGGTCCTGGTTCCTGCCGAGCACCAAAAAGCCAGGCTAGATGACCATTGCTCTGACTTGTCTGGCAGTTCTTTTCTTCTCCTTCCCTAACTGTGCCTGCAGACCCCATCAGGTGCTCCCATCCTGCAGCTCACACCTGTTCCTTCCTGGCCTGGGGCGAGGGGAAGAGCATCAGGAACAGGTTTGATGTGGGAGTTGTGGACACGCCAGCACTGAGGTTTGATTTGTACCTGCAGGCTCCTTCCCCCTTTCTCTGGAAACTTTATAGGAGCAGATTGGAGAGGGGTTGAGATGAAGCAACTTTTCATCCCGATTCCCTGGAGTTCACTACAAGAATATTTGAAGCTGTTAAAAATAACAGTGATGGAAAATAATCAGGTGCTCTGAGCTCTGGGACACTCAGAGCTCAGAGTGCTGGATAAAGCCCAGCTTTGGAGTGCTCCTTCTTTTACAAGTCACTAGAATTCTGGGATGCACCAGCTCCTTAATTCTGGCTTTAACTTGTGTGCAGGGAGACACTTGTCCTCGTTGGAACTCTGCTGTGTGGCCACACCAGCCAGTGTGGAATTTGGGCAGCTCTTCCACACCCATGTTCCCTCGTGTTGCCATGTCCATCCTTAGTGAAACCAGCAGAGCCCCAGCTCAAAGCCCTTGTGCCAAAACCCCATGCAGGGGAGCAGCTGGGTGGCTCTGCTCTCTGTTCCCGTGGAATTAGAGCCTCATTAGGGGAATGTTGTGGGATTGCATGGAGCTCAGCTCCACCCCTCCAGCTGCATCTGCCTAGAGGCAGAGCTGCCACTTCCAGACACATGGGGCTGTGTCCTCTGCCTTCCCTAAAGAGCCCTGGCCTTCCAGACACGGCTGCCAGTGCCTGGTGGGAAGGGAAATGCTTTTTTCCTCCCCATTTCAGTGGCAGGATCCCCTCATGCAGCTGCTGCTCCTCCTGCCCCTCTCCCTGCCCTGGGATGAGGGCTGTGCTGCACAGACTCCATGGCTGTTGTTTTCCAAGGTCAGGAGGAGGCTTGTGTGACCAGCATGTCCATATCCAGGTGAAAACAGCCCTGGAAAAGCCCTTGCTGGGCTCTTCCATCCTCTGTTACACTTCCCTGTATTGCCAGCACATGGAGGGACCCTGTTTTGAAAGCTGGTTTTGGGAGACTTGAGTTCCTCAGCTCTGATGAACAGTGCAGGATTCCAACTTTTCTCTTCCTGAACGAGGGTGTAACATTGGCCTTGTTCTTTTCCATGGTCCCAAACTTGAGCTGTGTTGTCCCCTGACACTGGGAGCCCAGCAGGACTTCACAGGAGCAAGAGAGGGAAGAGGGAGTGGGTGGATGAATAGATAGGATGAAATGATAGAATCATTTAGGCTGAAAAGACCCTTAAGAGATTGAGTCCAATCCCTGACCTAACTCTGTGCTGCAGAAAAGGCAAAAGAAACAGTTAAATAGATATCTTTTTCAACTTTCCAGTCTCCAATCCTGGTTCTTTAAAGCTTGTTTCAGTGTCTTTTTAGTCCTTGAAGCCCAGGCTGCTTTTATGATGTCACTGGTAGGTGATGCATGAGAAGTGAGATGTGGATCTGAGTCTCAGGCCACCAGGGCTTGGAGAACAGCTCATTCCTTACGGACTTGGCTGCAGCTCTTTGCCTCCCTCAGTGCCCTTCAGGTGCCAGATAAAGGCAATCACCTTCTCTCTGATCCTCTGGGAGCTGTAAGTGGCTGGTTTGGGCTTGCCCAAATTTCTGAGCAGCAAAATAAAAGCAGTGGCAGCACCAGGAGGAGCTTTCCCTGCAGGGGAAACTCCTGACCTGTTCTGTGCTCCCTCTGGATCCTTTGCCCCACTCTGTATTCCAGAGGGATCCAAGGGATGACCGCTGCCAGCGTGGTGCTTGCCTCTGGTAACGGCAGGAAATTGCTGTAATGCAGGAACAGGGCTTTGCAGTTTGTTCCAGGTGAGGAAACACATATGGAAAAAGCTCCCTGTCCCTTTTATCACCCCATGGCCCCGGATTAGAAATTACAGCACCTGCTGCAAGAGCTGCCCAGGATTGCAGGGAACCTGCAACAGGAATTCTGCCCCTCTGCCCCGCTCAGGTGAGACCCCACCTGCAGAGCTGCCTCCAGATTTGGGGTCCCAGCACAGGAGGGACCTGGAGCTGCTGGAGAGAGTCCAGAGGAGGCCATGGAGATGCTCCAAGGGCTGGAGCCCCTCTGCTCTGGAGCCAGGCTGGGAGAGCTGGGGCTGCTCACCTGGAGAACAGACGGCTCCAGGGAGAGCTCAGAGCCCCTGCCAGGGCCTAAAGGGGCTCCAGGAGAGCTGCAGAGGGACTGGGGACAAGGGATGGAGGGACAGGACACAGGGAATGGCTTCCCACTGCCAGAGGGCAGGGCTGGATGGGATATTGGGCAGGAATTGTTCCCTGGGAGGGTGGGCAGGCCCTGGCACAGGGTGCCCAGAGCAGCTGTGGCTGCCCCTGGATCCCTGGCAGTGCCCAAGGCCAGGCTGGACAGGGCTGGGAGCAGCCTGGGACAGTGGCAGGTGTCCCTGCCATGGCAGGGAGCTGGATGAGCTTTAAGGTCCCTTCCCACCCAAACCATTCCATGATTTTGTTGAATGCTTTGCTCCACGTATTAGGGCTGTGCCTTTGAGAGCCCTGACTCTGCTCACTCTTTGCTTTTTCCATACTTTTCCTCACTTCTGCTGCTCTCTGACTTCTCCACCAATTTTTTCCTTGCTCCATGGCAGAGCAGTGCCAAAGGAAGAGAAGGAAGTTGTGGCTGTAGCAACCCTGACAAATTGGCTCAGGCCTTAATGGCTGCAGCAACTGAAATTCCTGCTCAACTGTTACTGCTGCTGTTGGGAGTTCTTAAAAACAAAACCCAACAAAGCTTGTACTGAGAAAAAAACAAGCTAAAGGTTGTTTGAAGGCCAGTGGGCTGGCTTGGATGCTCCTGGCTCTCCTGCGCTGCAGGGACGGGAGAACCTCACGTGGGAAGGGCTTTGGGAACACCTGTGTTCCTTACAGGGAAGGGACTTGAATGTCAATGGGATGCAAGTATTTAAATCAGTTAAGTGCTTTGGCAGACCTGTCCCCTTTCCTTCGAGACTGGAATTTAGGTACTGAACTGTCCCTTCCAGCGCCTGCTCCAGAATTAATGTGGCTTTGTTCCGTGCTGGCAGCAAAGGGGGAGGAAGGAGTTGGGTTTCTTTGTCATGTGGGTCTTAACTCACCTGGAAGGCTCCAGCCAGGCCAAGTGCACTTTGAGGCACCCCCTTGTTTATGCTTCTACGAGGTGTTTGTGTTCCAGCTTCGCCGGTCGATGAAATGTTGTCCTTCTCAGATTTGTCCGAGCTGGGAACGAGCCCTGGCTGTTTGTGAATTCCAGGCTGGTGGTGAGGGAAGAGGCAGGTTATTGTGCAGAGTAAATCTGTCACCCCAGTG
This sequence comes from Phainopepla nitens, assembly GCA_013400175.1. NCBI lineage: Eukaryota > Metazoa > Chordata > Aves > Passeriformes > Bombycillidae > Phainopepla > Phainopepla nitens. The sequence continues at coordinate 32,646 of VXBQ01001400.1, forward strand.
CTTGCAGGTCTTGCTGAAGAGGAGCTAACTGAAAGCAGTGCCTGGAGTATCCCAAATAGGAGAAATGAGGGAAAGAAAGAGGCAATGGAAGCTCAAACTCCCGTTTGTTAGAACAGGTATCCTGCAGTGCCATTCCAGGTCTGGGCGTGTTGTTTTCCTTACAGGAATCCCTTAAAGCAAGAAGGAGCATCCAGGAGGGAGATGGGGGATCTTTGGGATGCCAGGCTGGATTTCTCATATCCCAGAGCAGGCTGAGCAGGCTGGCAGCAGTTGTGACTCAGCCCCATCTGATGCCGCTGTGCCACCCTTGACGTGTGCCCTGTTTGCCACCTCATCCAGCGTGCTGCAGGAGCAGAGCCATGACTCCAGCAGGCTTTTCCTCTCCTCCTAATGAGCCCATTTGTTAGAGGTGTGACAGAATTTTTGACTGAGAGGAAGAAGGGTCATTTTTTTAGGAGAAGATAAAATCTGAGGGCCTGGCGGTGTGTGTCACTGGGGGATAGCAAAGCTTTTTGCAGGAGGAAGAAAGTCCCAAATCCTTGCTCAGGTGTTCCAGGAGTCATTTGCTGTGTTATCTCCATTTCCAGCTGAATCTAGAAGTGGTTTCTAAACCTTTGGAGCTGTAAATTACGGAGGAGATAAAAATGTGCCAGTGCATCTCCATGGACCTTGCTGGAATGGCATCCTTGGGCTCACATTGGTCTTTGCTCAGGCTTTGGGGAGCTGTGGAGTGCAGGACTCTGCTGTCACACGGGGTCTTACATTGTCCCTGTTCACAGCTTGACCTTTATAAACCTGATTGAATGTTAAATAGCAGACAAATGACTCCCAAGAGGCAGCTTCTGTCCAACTTAGTGACACCGCAATGATAAAGGCTTGATTTTACCAAGTTTTGTCAAGAGATTTTGAAGGCAGGTAGTGTTTTGTCTCCTCTTTAGGGCTGCAGAGAGTCCTGGAGGAGCAATGGCTTTAAACTGAGGAGCATATTGGGAATGAAGCAAGGGGATCTCCAGGCTGATCTTGTGCTCGGGACTCTGGGCTCAAGTGTTGCTCTGATTTTACGTGGCGTTGCACAACATTGGCTGTAGTGACACTTGTGTGGCCCAGAGTGATTAACTTGTGCTCTCTCTTCAGCAGCCCATGAACTCGAGTACCACAGCACTGCCCACTGACCTGCCAAGCTTCAACCTCATCAGTGAGAGCCTCTCCTTCGACTTCAAGGATACGGACATGAAGAGGCTGTCCATGGAGATCGAGAAGGAGAAGTACGTGGTGCACGTCCAGTCTGGGCTGGGCTGGGGCTTGTGCTGGACGTGAGCCAGGTGTGGCCAGGAAGGTCAAGAGCACCTGAGCTGTGCCAGCCCTGGGGTGGCAGCAGGAGCAGGGCAGTGCCCGTCCCCTGTGCTGGCACTGCTGGG
>VXBQ01001400.1:34157-53088 GCA_013400175.1 Phainopepla nitens
ATTTCCTCATGGAAAGAGCTGTCCAGCCCTGGCACAGCTGCCCAGGGCAGTGCTGGAGTCCCCATCCCTGGAGGGATGTAAGGGCCATGTGGATGTGGCACTTGGGGACATGGGGCAGTGGCGGCCTTGGCAGTGCTGGGGAATGGTTGGACTTGGTAACCTCAGAGGGCTTTTCCAACCTGAACAATTCTGTGCTTGTCCTGGCTGAGCCTTTCCCTGGTGGGGACCTGGTGTCACAGACCTGTCCCTGCCACCTGCTCACCCCGAGGTGAGCTCAGGGCCCTGCTCCAGGCACTTCCTCTCCGTGTGAGAATCCTGTCTCCTGCTCAGGCTGGAATTGCTTACTGTGGTGGAAAGAGTTAACAGCAAGCTGGGTGCTGGAGGCCTGAGCTTGAGGCTTTGCAGGTGTCCAGGGAATGTGGTGATAGCCAGGGTGTGTTAAGGTCCTGCACTAGGGCTTTAACCCCTTTTCCTTGGAATTTGTGTCACGTTCCTGGATAAAAAGTGTTCGCCAGCAAGTTTGGATGTGATTATGAGCTTTGATCTTGTGTTTTCCTAAGGGTGTAAGTGTAGCCTTCGAAATTACCAATTGAGCAGGAATCAAAGCAGATCAGATTTTAATCTCTGTAGTAATGATGTGCTTTGTTCATCGATTTGGTCGTAGATCAAAGCCACAATGGCTCTGTCATCCCGCTCTGGCCAAAACTTCCCGAGGCTGGAATGACACACCCCTGGATCCCAGAGGCTGCTTTGGTTTGCCTCTGCTCAGTGCCCTCTCACATGTATGAAATCACAGACCTAGAGACAGGAGATTAAGAACTTTTAAAAACTTTTCCCAAAGCCAGAAGGAAAAAGATAGAAGCTGAAAATGACAGGATAATTCCTGGTTCTGTACCCAGGTTGCTATCTAGGTCATCCTGCTCTCCTGAGCAGGAAGAGCTGCCTCTGCCAAATGCTGAAAGCAATAGGATGCTTTTCCTGTCTTCTCTGGAGCTGTTCTCTTTCCTTGGGTGCTGGGATAAACCTCTCTACAGATTTTGGCACTGGAAAGGGTTCCTATTACCCTGCTGGCCCTCTGACCTGGCTCAGGGGGTTAATCACAGGTACAGAACTCATACAGTGATTTTTCCAGTTGATTTTTCATTGTAGAAGGCAGTTCAGGATGAATCCTGGGAACAGCTGGCTTTGGGGGGTTGGTTTTTTCCCTTTCTTCCTTTTTTTTTTTTTTTTTTTGGGAGACTTTCTCTCTGCCAGGGATGCTCTGTGTCTACAAGATACCTGATATTTTGGGGACGCTCGTTCCCACACAGTTTACAAGCTAAATCCCTTTAAAACACGACGAGTCAGTACATCAGGGTCCTTCTTCATGGAAAGATTTGTGGGTTTGGGTTGTGGAGCAGGTTTGGGAAGGGGTGCAGGTAGCTCTCCTGAGTAGCTGCTTAAACCACTGTGTGGTGTAAACCTCTGTCAGCTTCACTTGCAAATTGGGAGACTTAAAATACCACCCAGCTAGGGTTTAATTTTGTATAATAATGTAACTTACACTTTTATTGCTGGGTTGGCTGTCTGGGTCCCCTTTAATAAGGAACAAATAATTGCTCTGAGTAGCTCACTGTGTGCTATAAACTGATATTATCAGTTCCACAGGCTAAAAATAATGAAGAAAAGCGGTTTCTGTTATAATTCTGTTATCAGGTGGCACATCAGCACGTGCAGCTGGTCAGTGCTAACCCAGGGCTGTTCTGTGTGTGTGATAGGGTGGAGTACATGGAGAAGAGCAAGCACCTGCAGGAGCAGCTCAACGAGCTGAAGACAGAAATCGAGGCACTGAAGCTCAAGGAGAGAGAGACAGCTCTGGATATTTTGCACAACGAGAACTCCAGCCGGGGCAACAGCAAGCACAACACTATTAAAAAGGTATCAGAGGGCCTCAGTTTGTATCTCCCCTGATGAAAACCTTTAAAAAGAACCCTAAAATCACCCTGCTTTTGATAATAAAATTGTTGGATCTAGGCTTTTTTCCCCAGCTGCTTAGCTTTGATGAGAGAATTCCAGCTTCTGGTGGTCCTGGTGTCCTGACCCAGCCTGGTCTCTCCAGTGCTGTGGGAAGGGATGCCAAGGTCTCAAGGGCTGAAGGTTTTGCTGAGCCTTCAAAGCTGTACAAGGATGTTGTTGGAAGGGCTCTGCATCCCTAATGAACAGGAAAAGCCCTCCCTGCCTATTGCAGCCGTTCTCTTCGAGCACTGAGCTTGTCTGGTGAATAATGAGGGCACAAATACTCCTGGCTTAGGAGCTCTCGGTGGAAAAAGCCAAAAAAGCTCTTCCTGTCTTTTAATCTCTCTAGAGAAACCTGTAGTGCAGCTTCAGTCACTAACAGAAAAGCCTTTGCTGGCAGGGGGTGTGAGACCTCTGCTCCCTGGAGCCACCTGCCTCCCGGCATGGGGCTGACATGAGGAACTACAGCCAAAAACCGGGGCTGCTGACCCGGGGTCACCTGAAAGCTCGCAACAAAACCCCTTCTTTATTTCTACCTCCCATCTTTTTCCTTTGCCTCAGTGCTGGGCTCTGTAACGAGGGGCTGGGGGCACATCCACGATGGATTTGGGTGGTGGTGGTCAGCCCCACTCACCTGCAAAGGCTTTTTTCCCTGCAAAGGCTTTTTCCTGGCTGGCTTTCTGCTAGCAGCTGCCCTCAGGAAGGATTCGGAGATCCGTACGGCACGGGATGCAGGCTGTGGTAACAACTGCAGGCTTGAAAAGCAAATCCCGCTCTTTTTACTACTCCCAGGCAAGAGTTATGTCTGAAAGGATTTGGAAATATCAGTTCTTGCTGACTTTCATGGCTGGGAGTTTGTGATCACTGAATTGGGGCAGGAAAATGAATCTAGCGGGGCTCACTCGCCGGTTTCCCCGTGCTGGCCTGGAGCTATTCAGGTTCCTGTCACACTAGAGCAGAGAAAATAAAAATCTTCACAACCCCTTTTGTCATTGTAGAATCTGGAGGCGTTTCTGCTCCCAGTAGGTTTTGGTAGGATTTGTCTCTGTGTTCCAAGTCCTTGGTTTAAACAGAAACTGCTAAACTCTCACTTCTGACAGAGAGGAGTTCATAGAGAGCTGATGGTCCCATTTGTCTCCCTTAAAGAGGGTGGCTGGGCCATCATTTCCATGTCTGTCAGGGCTTGTCATGGTGCCATCACTTTGCCTCCCTTTGAAGATGGTGACTTGTCCTGTCCCCTCCCTTCTGGAGGGAGGGGGGGCCTGCCCGGCTGCTGCATCTCAGCAAGGAGCAAAGGTTCTCAAATAACAGACTATTAGTGGAGACATCAGAGGGAAATTACAGCCTGCTCTGCTCAGGGAGGTCAGCAGAGCTTTTGTCTTCGCCGTGGTGTAGGCAAAGAAGCACAGGGCGCTGGGAATGGGATATCAGTCAGCAATACTTCAATGACACCAACCCTCTGCCTCACCTGGAAGCTGCTGATTGCTCCAGGCAAGCCCTCAGATCCCACAAATCACCTGCCCTTGTATCACACACGGGGATTATTATTATTATTTGTTGTTCATTTTATTTTGCTGGTTTAGCCTCAAGCCCAGGGCAGAAGACCTATCTGCATTTGAGAATTCCAAGTAGGTTATTCCAAGGTACTCTGGGTGGGGGTGCTGGGATCTGGCTGTGGCACTAACCCGTGCATGAGCTTGCCTGCGCTCCAGCGGGACCGGCTGCCCGCGGTCACCCATCCAGCCCAGCTCTCCCTCCCTCCCTCAGGAGCACTCCCAGCCTCTCTGCATTTGTTCCTACACCTGGTCCTCCGTGCTGGGAAGCTTCTTTCTTGGCACAAGTTGAGTTGGCAACCTCAGAGGAGGAGTGCAGGTAGAGGCACTTAAATAATTCAGCGTGCCTGGTTTTGCACCGGGGGTTGGGAATCTATTGGAGGTGCAGGGCAGCCTTTGAAGATTCCTTTAATGAAGTAAACCAGCACCTTCCCCCCTTGTTTGTTGCAGAAAGAAATTCAGGATGTAGAAAAAAAATACCCCAAACAAACAGCCAAACCTCATCAACCCTGCTGCCAGCACTGTCAAAACAGGCTAAAAATGTGCAGCTCCGTCTCAGAGCGGAGCAGCACGAGGATGCTCAGCCTGTTTGAGAAGCATCCCAGGAAGTAAAGCAGATGATTGAGGACAACTGATGTCTGCAGGTGGCTTTTGTGCCAGAGGAAGGTCACCAGCACACCTGGGGACAGGAGTTGTCCTTCTCCCTGCACTGCCTCTGCCTATCCCTCACCTCCTCCCACCTGGGGGTCATGCTCCATTAATGCCACATCTCTTATTCCTGGAGCCTGCTTTCCTCCAAGGATTTGCCCTCAATCTGCAGGCTGGATGTGCTGAACATCCACTCCCTCCTTTGGGAGGATGAGTTTGGGGAAGCTTTTCTGCTCTGCCCTGGGGCGAGGTTCTTGCACAGCCACAGGGTTTTGGGAGCTCGGAGTCGGTGGTGCTCAGGGAAGTACTGGGATGCCACACTCATGCGTGGCTGAGCTGGTGGGAAATGCTTTTGGAAAAGACAGAGCAATTCCCCAGCACCTCTGGAGCTTGGGAGCAGAGGCAAGAGGTTGTTTTATCCAGGAGAACTCAGCACAAGGCTGTGCTATCCTTCACAGCACCAGCCATTCCAGGAGCTGTAAATCCCTGGAGTTTGGGGTTTGTGCCAGCTCTGGGGAGCTGCAGGTGTTCCCCAAAACAGGCTGCTCTCATTGTTAAGCACTTCCATGGGGAAGAGGCTAAAAGGGGTGACCCTGCAGGCCTGGGCCACCTTGGGGAGGTGTTGGATGTCCCCACACAGACTGGCTGTGGATGAAACACATTATCCCATCCCACCTGGCTTGAAGAGCTCCATGGCCGGTAAATTTGGGGTGAAATCCACCTGTGGCCACAGCACAAGGAGGTGAAACGAAGCCCTGGCAGTTTGTGAGAAGAGTCCTTCAGCAGCTGGGAGCACTCCAGTGCCCAGGAGGAGCCCCCATAATGAAAGCAGCTGTACAGCGAGCGCTGCAGTGTGACCTCTGGGGTTTGGTGCCTGCATTTGAAGGCGCCTGCTAAGTTTTTCATGTTTAATTACGTGGTTAACATGCTAATCCCTTTTTATGAGCTCTGTGGGCACAGCACAGACACCTCATCTGGAAGCTGCTCTCCCTTCTCGGTAGCTCCCTGCCGTGGGCTGGTGCTGTGGCTCCAGCTGGCTCTGATTCAGGAGGGTTTGTCACTTAGGCTGTGGTAGAGGGTGAAAAACGCACTTCTTCCTCATCTCCTCCGCTGCAGGAAAGCTCCCAGGACAGGCTGCTAAAACACAATCAGGTCTTTGATTCCACTTGCTTTCTTCTTGCATAGTCATGCTTATTTACTGGGATTTAAGCCCTTTGAAGTATCCAGGCAAGGAGCAAATCTCCACGCCTGTTCCCAGACAAGCAGCTTTGTCGTTGAGCCTCTGGTCCTTCCACAGGCAGCCTTGGCCTCTCTTGCCAGGCTCTCACGTGGCTGAGAGCAGCTTCTCCTGGGCTTGAGCTCAATCCCAGGGGATCACTTTTGTGGCCCATGGGGATCATGCAGATCCTGCTGGCTCCTCTCCTGGCTCTGATCCTGGACATGGTGCAGTGTTGCCCTTGGCTTGGATGATGATCCTTGTGGAGATGCTTTGAGATCTGAGCTGGAGGTGTTCAGGCTGGAGAACAGCAGGCTCCAGGGAGAGATCAGAGCCCCTCCCAGTGCCTAAAGGAGAGCTGGAGAGGGACTTGGGACAAAGGATGGAGGGACAGGACACAGGGAATGGCTTCCCACTGCCAGAGGGCAGAGCTGGATGGGATATTAGGCAGGAATTGTTCCCTGGGAGGGTGGGCAGGCCCTGGCACAGGGTGCCCAGAGCAGCTGTGGCTGCCCCTGGATCCCTGGCAGTGTCCAAGGCCAGGTTGGACAGGGCTGGGAGCAGCCTGGGACAGTGGGAGGTGTCCCTGCCATGGCAGGGGTGGCACTGGATGAGCTTTAAGATCCCCTTTGGATTTAACCAGTGAAAAGTTCCCAGCTGGAAGCACAGAAGGGTGAGTGGGGCAGAGCCAGGGAGACTTCTGCAGCCTTGTCTTCCCTCCTGCCACCTTTGGGATAGGCTGTGGTCTGTCCTTGTGAGGACTCTGGTGGCTGGTGATGGCACTGCTGCCCGAGTGTCTCATCATGCAGACAGGATGTGCCACCCCCAAATGTCACAAGGCTCCTTCATCATCTGGACAGGTGGAAGGATTTTGGGAGGCTGGCACTGGGACAGACACTTTCTCTATTTTCCACCTGCACCGGGTGAGCAGCGTGCTAGGGGTCACTGAAACATGTCCCTTGAGGACTTCACAATTCTATGAGGTCCCTGTCACCTCCTGGGGACTCCCTTCCTCATCTCTCCCCTTCTGGAACTGCAGATTCCCTTGAGTAGGTCTGTTTTGCTCTAGTGGTTTGCTGGGAGAAGGAGGATGTGCCCCTTGCAGAGAGAAGGAACCAGCACAGGGAATGCTCTGGGAAGGACAAAAGGAGGGAGCCTGGGTGGGACAGAGCAGGCTGATCTGCCACCCTTCCCTGTGGATCCTGGGACTCTTCAGTCTCCTGCAGGGCTGTATAACCCAATCCCAGCTGGAAAGGCAGAACAGGCACACCGCCAGCAAGGGACTTCCCAGGAGCAGCAGCACCAGTGTTTCCCATTTTCCTGGGAGCTGTGAGGTTGGAAAAGATGAGTGAGGCTGCCAGCTTCTCACTCAGCCTGGCACCTGGCTGGGGTGCAGGTGGGAGATGCTCAGTAGGCACAGCAGCTCTGAGAACACATTTTCCAAGTGCAGGAGGAGATGGAGGCTCATCCCACGTGGATCTTGCCCACACACTCCCACGTGTGAGAGACCACATCCCTTCCAGGTTTGTTTTCTTCCTGGTTCTCCTCGGAGCTGGGAAGTGAAACTCCCAGGCAGTTAAACTGGGACACGACAGCCTCTTTTCCTTGTTTACAAGGAACAAGAGGAAAGTAGGAAACGTCAGGCCTATCAGCTATTTCTGTGGCAGCCTTTGAAAAGCATTTCCTTCACATGGAGCGTCATCTTCTCCTTTCAAATGGGCTCATCAAAGCGTCGGGGGCTGGGGGACAGTTGTGCTCGGGAGAGAATAAACAGCAGCGTGGGAGGGAGAGAGGAGCAGGGAGGGAAATGGAAAGAATCTCACAGGAAAATAGGGTTTGGGTTCAAAAGTAACAGTGGGAATTGAAAGGTCCACCTGGTGGGACTGGGGAGTGGGCAGGGGTGGAGAAAGGCACCAGGGCAGTGAGTGGGGAATGAAGAGGATTTGGTGCGTGGAGCACTGATAATAAGCAAGGACTGTAGATCTTCCCAGCAGCAGGAAAACATCTTGGCACTGCACGGGGTGAGGGTGGCACAGGTCCCCCTCTCCTGCAGCCCGGCCATACTGCAGAATAAACAAGGAAACAGCAAGGAAATGGGACATCTTAAACCTCTCCGTGCTGGGGGAGGCTTGGGGGCAGGTTGGTGTGAGGTGCAGCCCCTCCCCTCCCCGGTGCATGGCCCTGGCTCTGGGGGCTCACAGGAGCCTCGGGGGGTTTCCCTGGGCTGGGTTTGCCCAGCCCCAGCAGTGCTGTGCCTGCAGTTATTGGGTTACCTGCTCCAAGCCGCCTGTGCCTGCCAGGCACTTCCTGGGTTGCTTTCGTTTGTTGTGTTTCCTAAATCAAATCAGTCCGGCAGCTCTGGGTAGCAGCAGGCTCAGAGGAGCCCCGGCGCAGGAATGCAGGGAGCAGGACTCTTCCCTCCCTTCCCTTCCTCAGATCTTGATTCATTTGAGCCCAGGCCGCTTAATTGCGCTGCCTCTCTCTCCCTCTAAATTTTCCTTGATGGCTCTGGTAGAGCATCGGGAGCCCCCCCTCCCTCCTGCAGGAAGGAGATTATCATAATACTGCTTGTAAATCAATTTTTTTTTTCCTTTTCTCTGCACTGACGAGGATGTAACTCCCTCTTAATCACCCTGCACAGCGTTACGCTACGGGGAGGGATATTTATTTCTCCTCGCCCGGCCAGAAAAGGGGATGTGGAGACTGCGGAGAGTTTTTGGAGGTGTTGGAGGCTTTCCCCCAACAGATGATGGAGAGGCCAGCACAGGGTGCTGCTCTCCTCTTTGCTTTCACATCCCGGTGCAGAAGAGAGAGGAAAACCAGTTGAGGGAGTGGGATTTCCCTGCAGAGAGCTCCCTGTGCCCAGGGTGCCCGCTGGGATGGGTCAGGATGGCCCCGGAGCTCTCCTCGGCTCCTCCCATCTTCTCCCAGCCCTTGCCTCGGGACAGCTCCGTGTGATGTTCCCGGGGGAGCAGGGATAGCCCTGCCTGCACTCCACAATGGGGAAAACAACAATAAAAGAAGGAAAAAGGGCAGGGGAGAGTTTTCCCACCTGGCACAGGCAGTGGAGAGTCAGGGTGCAGTGAAGAGCAGCCCTGATTTCCTCTCTGGTGCCTGGCTGCAGTCGGATGTGAGGAGTCAGCTGCCTGGAGCTGCTGGGCAGCCCCATCCTGGTCCTGGTCCCCCCTGGAAGGCACCTTAAAGCCCATCCAGTGCCACCCCTGCCATGGCAGGGACACCTGCCACTGTCCCAGGCTGCTCCCAGCCCCAGTGTCCAGCCTGGCCTTGGGCACTGCCAGGGATCCAGGGGCAGCCACAGCTGCTCTGGGCACCCTGTGCCAGGGCCTGCCCACCCTCCCAGGGAACAAACCCTGTGGTGTTTGCCTTTCAGGTGGCAAAATCTGGTCACTGCTGGGAGCCAGTGACCCACAGGGCATGGCCCTCTTGGAAGGTCTGTGTTCCCTCCTCTCCATGGGATCCCATCTCCTCAAGACCTGCCTTGCTCTGTCTCCCTGTATGACTGTTCTTCCCGTGCTTCACATTCCCTGCATAGGTAAAAAAAAGTACCATTGAGCCTCTCTAGGAGCCTTTGGATGCTGTGGGTGAAAACATCCAGCAGAGGAGCAGGGCTACATCTCTTCCTTCTGTCTGTGCCTGTGCTGGATGCTCCCAAGCTCTGCCTGCCTCCCAAATCTCTGGGCTGAGGCAGGCACAGCTTTGGGCTCAGGCTGCCCTTGGGGTACCCCAGGACCCCCAGAACATGTGGAGGGTTAATGGAGAGCTGTGTGTAGCTACAGGCAGAGAGCCAGGCTTGAAACAGTCGAATTCCTTGATAAGCCTGAGGGAAACATCTGCAGCCAGCTCTGTTCCTCCTGCCAGCTCCCCTCGCTGTGCTGGGAGGGAATGTGCTCCTGTGGGCTGGGAGGGGTGGGAGGCTCTGCTTTCCCAGCCAGGCTGCCAAAGGGATGGATTTGGAGGCACAGCCTTGGGAAGGAGATGGATGGCAGGTAGATCATAGAATCATAGAATGGTTTGTGTTGGGAGGGTCCTTGGAGCTCATCTCGTTCCACGCCTGCCATGGCCAGGGACACCTGCCACTGTCCCAGGCTGCTCCCAGCCCTGTCCAGCCTGGCCTTGGGCACTGCCAGGGATCCAGGGGCAGCCACAGCTGCTCTGGGCACCCTGTGCCAGGGCCTGCCCACCCTCCCAGGGAACAATTCCTGCCCAATATCCCATCCAGCCCTGCCCTCTGGCAGTGGGAAGCCCTTCCCCCTTACCCTGTTGCTCCATCCCTTGTCCCAAGTCCTTCTCCAGCTGTTTTAGTGCCCCTTTAGGCACTGGAACACTTCCAGAAATTTGGCTTCCTGTCAGATGACCCCAGCAGTGGGTCTGGCAGCAACTTGGAGCTCTCTGCTCCTTTTTTTCCCCTCTCCAGCCTTAGAGAGGAAGAATGCTGCCTGTAGCACACAGAATCCCTTTCCCAGCTCACACACCTTCCAGCCAGCTCTGGAGGGGACACTGGAGCAGCCAGGGGATGCTGAGGAGGAGCAGAGCCAGCCCTGGCCCAGGAGCTGCTGCTGAGCAAGATTATTAAGCCCTTGCAGAAATTTCCTCTGCAATACAGATTTTTTCCCGACTGGCATTAGAGCTGTGAAGGAATTACTGAGGAAAAGCCATGGGGGAGAAACAGGAGTGGGGGGAAGCGGCTGATGGCTCCGTTGAGGGGCTTAACTCACTGTAAGGTGATCCCAGGATTCCTGTTTCAGCAAAACCGGCATTCCCGGCGGAAGGCACCGTGCTTAATCCAGCTGAAAGGAAGCCCTGGCAATTAGCCGGCTGCTTTGGCAAACTGCTGGTGATCCAGCAGCTGGCTGGAAGGTGGCGCTTCTCCCGCTGCACTCCATTGGGTGGTTGTCTGTAAATCCTGGGATTTCTTCCCTGCCGCTGAGGATTTCTTTTGTCTTCTTTGGCCTGTTAGCGAATGGGCTCACGGCTGCTCCGTGGGGTATTGTTTTTGGGATGGCTGTGGAAAGCTTTCCAAGGGTTTCTGAGTCCTGCAGAGCCTGCAAGGACAGTCCGGGGAGTGAGGGCTCTCCAGCTCTCTCCTCTGGCAGAAGAGATGGAGCAGAGTGGGATGAGATGGGGTCCCAGCGTGGCTGCATGGATCACACGTGGTGGGAGGGGGTTGGATGTGAGCATGGAGAGGATGGGCTCCATTTGGTGACAGAGGGGACACATGTCCGGTGGCTGTTGGAGCTGTGGGTTCTCCCTCAGCTCACTGAGGTGTTTCTCCTCCTTGTCAGGGGCCCAGGACTGGCTCCTTGGATGCAGTCTCCCATGTATTCCATGTGCTGGAAGGCTCAGCCATGCCAACGACCTTGGAGTCTCTGCCCCCGCTTTCCCTCGGGCTGTGCTTGCTGTGGCGGGAGCTGCACGACCCCCGGCTTGCGCACCCCCCGGCCTTCGACGTCCCTGGGATTTTCGGGGGGATGCAGGCAGCAGCTCCCTCCTGGGGGTGCCCTGTGGGAGGTTGGGGTTCTCCCTGATCCCGCTCTGCTCTCTTCCAGCTCACCCTACAGAGCACCAAGTCCCGCGTGGCCTTCTTCGAGGAGCTCTAGGAAACAACTGCTCCGCACCGCTGCTGCTTCCCGGCGGCTCCGCCCCGCCGGAGCCGGGCCCGGAGCCGGGGGCTCCCGCAGGGATCGCCCCGGACCCCGCCGGCCTCTGCACACCCACGGACTCGGGGCTGGCTGCCCACGGACTGTGTGATGTTCTCTAGCTTAGCAGCCGTTCGTCCTCCTCCTGACACTTTGTTTTCCTGGGCTTTCCAGCTTTTTTCTTTATTTTTCTAGCATTGCTTCCAGGCTCGGCCCTTCAGGCTTTTCCCTGGAGCCGGGGTCGGGGCTGTGGCCGTGCGTTCCCACCCTGGCAGCCAGCAGAGGGCTGTGCCCGAGGGTCTCCCTGGGAGGGGTTGGCACCCCTCTGGATTGCCTTCTCCTGCCGGCCCCGGAGCTCTGTGTGCCAGCCCGGAGCCCCTTGTGCCGGTGTGGAATTCCCGCGCCGGCCCGGAGCCCCTGCTCTGCTCCCGGAGCCCCGTGCAGGCGGCGGTGCCGGGAGCTCCATTAGGATCCCGAGCATGTTCCAGTGGAGTGCTGTAAATCAGGAGCGTCGCGCTGGCTCTCCCAGCGCCCGCTGGGGCGGGAGAGGAGCAGGGAGCGGGAGGACAGGGACCTGGGGCTGGGGGGATCCTGGGCTGCTTCCCTGGGGACACGAGGTGGCAGGAAGAGCTCCTCCTCCTCCTCCCTGCTGGGAACAGGGAGCGGCAGAACAGCTAGTGCCAACCAAATGAAACCTTACTGTTCCTGCAAACTGTGACAAACCTGAGCAGCTTCAGATCCTGGGATCCCGGGGCTCCGGGCTGGGCTTTGCCTGGGTCCCAGCGCATCCCTGCCCCTCGGAGCCCATCAGGAATGCCGCTATCCCGGACTGGGCCCGGGGCTGCCTGCTCCTGCCTGTCCCATCGCGGGTGCCTTTGCTCTGACCCCCCCGCGGGGGAACAGGGATGCCCTGACCTTCCCTTCCTGTCTGCGTCCCAAATCCTGTGCCCCTCTCGGGTGGAATCCTCTTCCAGCAGAGCCGGTGCTGCCCTGGGGATCCCTCACATCCCCTCAGGACCCCCAGTTCCACCTGACCCACAGCCCCACCGGAGGCTCGGCCCGGGGCTTGGCGTGGAGTAAATCCCATCCCAACCCTGTTTATTTAAAGCCCGGGATCGATTCCCCGCACGTGGCTGCAGTTCGGATGGCTGTGGCCTGGCACAGCTTTCCCATTCCCTGGACTGTTGTACTCCGAAGGAATAACTGTTTTCTCCTGTTTTAATAAAAATTCACTGCACCAGGAGGGGAGATGAGGCTTCTTTGCTTTTTTTTCTTTGGGAAAACCTGCTCGGAGCCCGGCTGCCGCAGTTAGCGGTGCCGGGATTTATGGGAAGCGCAGCTGCAGTGCTGGGATCCCTCCGGAGCCCCCGCGGGATCGGGAGGGCTCCAGGGTCCCGCTGCCCCGGTGCCTCGGGGCTCTTTTCATCCCTCCTTGAGGGAAGGGGCGTTTGGGGTGCCCAGAGGGGCCGAGCGCGGTGCTTGCCATCCCTGATGCTTCCTGATCCCGTCCTGCCTGGAATGAATAAAGGATGTGCTGCATTGACCTCAATTTTATAATTAATCACGGATGAAACCCCAGCGAGCCCCAATCCCCGGGGCTGTTCCTGGGCCCCCGACCCCGCCGGGATCGGCGATGGATGTGCTTTCATCCGCTCTCCAGCAGCAAAATCCCGGGAGATTCACCACAGCTTGTCACCAGAGCTCGTCCCCGCGGGTGGGCTGGGGGGTTTTTTCTGGTTTTCGTTGTTTTAAGCAGGGCTGAGAGGGGAGGGATGGGGTTTCTTTGGGCAGAAGGATGCCAGTGGGATGCCCACGAGAATTTTGAGGAGGCTGAAGGCAGCCAGTGAGGGATGTGGAGGGTGACCCAATTTCCCACATGGCCTCCAGGGACAGGAATTCAACTGGTGTGTCACCTGCAGGGCCTGCATCCTGAAATTAATCCAGAAGAGCTTTTTCCAGCACAGGGCCGGGCAGCAGGGCTGGGAGGATAAACTGGGAATGCACAGGGGATGGATGTGCAGGGTTTGATGTGCTGGGTGGATGTGCAGGGATATGCTGGGATGGATGCCCAGGGTTTGATGTGCTGGATGGATGCCCTGAGGATGCTCCTGGTGAAGCCAGGGATGGACCCAGCATGGATCCACCTCTGGCACGGGGGTCCCTGCTGCTCCCAGGGGCTCTGCACAAAGCACTGCGCACTTCCAGCCTTCCGCACTCCCAGCCTTGCACTCTCAGAGTTTTGCACACCCCCAGTGTTGCCTCTCACGTTCTCAGCCTGGTGCCTTCTCTCTGCCCGCCCTCCCTGGCACATCCCAGACCGTTTCTCTCCTGTCAAAGGAAGTTTCACCCTGATTTTTTCCTTTTTTAGCAAACTGAACTCGAGAGGAGCTGTGGGTGTGGGTTGGTGTGAGCTGCCTTTGCTCGAGGAAAAGAAACCATCAAAAAGCCTTTGCCATGTACCTGTCCCAGCCCCTTCCCCAGCCATGGGTTCCTGAGGAAGGAAATTGGGGATTGGGCCAATCCCAGGCAGCACCCGAGTGCTTTGGCAGCAGTTCTTCACTTTGAGGTTCCCAAAGTCTCCTCAACTCACATTATTTCACTTCCAAACCATTAAATACTCTCAAAAACAGAATAAAATGCCAAGAGCTGGGGATGAAAGGGACAGAGGGGACACAGGGTGACCTGTGGGTGGCAAGTCCAGGGCCAGCAGTGCTGGAGGGGGTTCAGGGTTCTGGTTCAGAGCCCACCCAAAACATGCACAGCTTTGGCCAGAACTCCTTCAGGAAAGGAGCTTGGAATGGGCAGAGAGGATATGGATGGGGAAACTCAGGCAGGAATGGCTCTGGCCTGGCTGTGTGGCCTCCCCACGGCCACGGGCTGCTGCTCCATCCCCCCACTGTCCCCCTGCATCCCGGGGTGCCTTGGGGGCAAGGGAGGGGGTCACTGTGGGGACAGGGGGACCCTGGCAAAGCCCCGGGCAGGGCTGGGGGGCTCCTGCACGTGTTGGGGGGTGTGTGTGTGAGGGACAGGTGTGAGCACGAGGGCACAGCGTGGCACCCTGGCACCTGCCCATGGGCCACCACAGGGACAGGCTGGAGCTGGGGGACCAGGGCACCCCAGGGTTGCAGGTGGCTCTGTGGGGTCGCTTGGGGGTGGGAATTGGGGGAGCAGCCCATGGGACACCCCAGCCCTGCCCGCAGGCACCCCGGGGTGCTCAGGGCACCCACTGGTCCGGGCAGGTGAGGAGGTAAAACGCTGCCCCCGGGGGGCGCAGCCAGCTGGGTCCTGCTCTTTTCGGACGGTGCCTTGAGGACATGGGGACCTCCTTCCCCCTCGGGTGACAGCTGCCAGCCTGGCGCTGTCCCCATCCATCCTCATCCATCCTCATCCATCCTCATCCATCCCCTCTGACGGCTGGCGCAGCGCCGCCGGCTGCGCCCCTCCACCTTTGTTTTCCAGGGAGAAAAAAGGGGAAGGAAACGGATTTAAGAGGGAGAAGGGAGAGGCAGCCTCGGTGGGGACGGGCACCCGGGGCCACCCCGCTCCCCACGGAGACCTGGCAAGCTCGGCTGGTTCTGCCGGGTTAGTCAGGGACTGACTGTGCAGGGAGCCGCAGCTGCGGAGCCGGAACCCCTGGCTGGGACCAGAGCTGCCCGCTCAGCCCCGGGAAGGGATAATTCATGGATGTTGGGGAATGAACTGGATGTGGAGCTGCTCCAGCTCCCAGCGAGCCGAGGGTGAATCCCTGGAGCCGAGTGTGGGGTTTGGGCGAGGTGTGACGGGTGTGGGATCGTGCTGGGGTGCAGGACCAGGCAGGGGGGTGCTGCCATCCCTGCCCCGGGGCCAGATCCGGAGCAGGAACGCTGGAGTCCCGCTGCCGTCACCTCCTGCTCGGCCACGGGGACACGGGGCATTGTCACAGCCCTGCAGAGATGTGCCGGCTGCCCCTTTCTGGCCAGCCTGGCGCTGGGTACCGCTGGAGCCTGGCACGGGGTAGCACCAGGTCCTGGAGTTCTGGCACCAAACGCCACCAGATTTCGGCATCCTGGCTCTGGCTGCCACCGGATTCTGGCATCGCAGGACATCCCTGTGACTGCAACAGGTCACAGCACCCTGGAGAGATGGAGCTGATGGCGCTCTGCACCAGCAGCGGGGTTGGAGCAGAGCCAGGCGCGTGTTCCGGAGGCAAAACTCCCTCCAGGAGCCCCCACCTTCCCTTCCGAAAACGCCAGGTCCCTCCCTGCGCTCCCGCGCTCCTCCCTGGGCGGGCTGTGCTGTCCTAAACGTTGGTTCCGATGCTGTTTACGAGTTTGAGGGACTTTGAGATCTCTGGGAGTTGTTTCCTGCTCCATCTCCTGGCAGGAGTGAGCGGAGTCACCGCTGCCCTCAGCATCCTGGGCACCATCCACCTTGGAGGGGTGCTACGAACAGGCTCGTCTCAATTTTTGCCATTTTTCCATACAGAAAAATTCTCCCTAAGCAGAATTCTTGCCTCCTCTCCTGGCAGGGCTATTTCTACCCTTCAGAACCCAAATTCAGCAGAGCTCTCCGAGCTTTTCCCATTCCCCCTTCCCTGCCCGCCCGCAGCAGCTGCCTGGAGCTGTGCCCGGTGTTTCCCCATGACGGGTGGGATTTGCTCCGAGCAGTCCCGGCCACGCGGGGAGGAGGCTCCCGACCCCTCCCCAGGGCTCTCTCTCTCTCCGCTGCCCTTCCCGGGTTTCCAGCGGGCGCTGGGAGCCGGCAGCCGGGATAACCTTGTGGCTCGGAACATTGCAGCCATCCCTCTTCTCCCATCAAGCGCTCATTTAGGAAACATTTCACTAAATACCCACCTGACAGCACGGCCCCGGGAGATTGATGCCTCCAGCGCCTCCGAGGGCTCGGTGCCAGCGACTTTAAAATGTCACAACGACACCCCGGGGCACTCACGAAACCTCCCGGTGCCAGGGGGAGTGATGGGAGTGTCCGGAGGACGCTGTGGTGCCAATCCCCATCCCAGCCCCCTCAGGCGGCCAGGAGGTCCCTGGGGTTGTCGTGAGGGATTTGAGAGCGCCTAGCACAGGTTTGTACCATTCCCAGCCACAAGGGGATGATTTCCTCATCCCTGTCAGCTTTCCCGTGGCGTTGGGACATCCCCACCCCATCTCCAGTGCCATCCCCATCCCGTCTCCAGTCCCAGCCTCATCCCTCCCCCTCCCCCTTCCTGGGAGGGATCCCTATCCCATCCTCATCCCCATTTCATCCCATCCCATTTCCAGTCCTGTCTCCATCCTCATCCCATTTCTATCCCTATGTTATCCCCATCCCAATCCTCATCCTCATTTTATGCCCATTCTCATCCCCATCTCACTCCATTCCATTCCTATCCCTACCCTATCCCAATACTCCTTCTCCTCCCATTCTCTTCTTCATCTCCATCCCACCCCCTCCTCATTCCCATCCCCATCTCATCCCATCCTGTCCCATCTCACCCCCAACCCATTCCAATCCTCGCCCTCACGCCATCCCAGTCCCATCCCCACCCCACCTCACCCCTCAGGGCAGGAAGGAGCCCGGGAGTCTCTGCTGGGCAGAGGGAGCCAGAAGGGTCCCTCAGGAGGGATAAACAAGGAGCAGATTAATTAAAGCTCAGTCAGTTCCATTCCTGTGCCAGAGCCACTTCAGTCCTTTTCCTTCCCATCCCCTCCAATTCCTGAAAGAAATCAGGACGCTGATGTTGGGATGTGAATCCAGAGCTAGGGCCCCGACAGTGAGATCGCTCTGAAGCTGCAAATAAACCACAGAACAACAGGCCTGGATCGAGCTCCTCCAGCCTCATTAGGGAGAGCAGCTAATTAGGAAAACACCTGGGAGTGTTGGCAAAGTGCTGCTGTCTCCAGAGGGACAAAGGGACAAGAGGGGAGAGGTGGCACTGACCTGCTGGCAAGGGGATAAAGGGGGAATTGTGGGGAGGAACATTCCCAACATCCCGGCGGCTGCGGCTGGGATTTCAGCTGAAATCCCCCGGACCCCGCTGCCTCCACCCCATCGTGTTAGAACCGAGCTCTGAGGGAAGGCCAGAGCTTCTCCCCACAAAATCAGCGAGGGAATTCGGCACCGGGACCGCGGGGCAGAGCAGAGGGAGCCAGCACGGCTCGTCCCAGCCTTCATCCCGTGAGGAAGAGAGCAGCGCGGCGGAGCTGGGCTTCGGGAAAGCGCGGGGAGCGCTCCAGCGGGGATCCCCGACGAACAAAACCCGCTCAGGGATTCAAATGCAGTTAAGCCACTCAGTTTTCCTCCCCCTCGCCCTGCGGTGCCCGCCCCCATCCCCAGGGAGCGGGAGCCGGGATCACCGGCGGCCCCCATCGCTGGGGAGGGAGGCTCCACCACATCCCTGGCGCTGCGCAGGGAGCTCCGCCGGGGATTGGAGGGGAAAAGCCCAGAAATTGGCCCTGTTATTCCTGCTGGGATTTGGGTGGTGTCAAATTAATGAGTTTCCACCCCAGGGCCTCAGGAGAATTAATTGGGAGGGAACTTCGTTAACATCGAGGAACAAATTGATCTGTTAGAAAAAAAAAGAAAAATGGGAGGAGGTTTTCAATCAGGCTTTGCTTTTTAGGGGTTGTGTCTCCCAGAAAGCCACTTGTTATTGTCAGCACTTCCCCCTTAGAGTGCTGGGATCTCAGCCGCAGTGTCAGACACTGGAGAATCCCTGAGGGGCACAGATCCGTGTGCCCCAACCCCATCCCGAGCTCCAGGGGAAGAGGGAATTTTAGCAGAGTTGGGAAAATCCACCCCCAAGCCACGAGGAGCGACCCTGCCCTGGGAGCCGAGACCCCACAGCACCGGGAATTGCTCATCCCCGAAATCCCCTCTCCGGAGCGAGGCCGTGGTGCTTTTCAGCTGCCGGAGAGGGAAATTCTTCCCGACTGAAAAATAGCTTAAAGGGGACCCCAGCTGGTTAAAGCCAAGGGCGGCTGCAGCGGCAGCGCGGCCGGGAGGCAGCGCCGGGCTCTGGGAGCCGCGGAGCCGGGTGCCGGTGGTGCTCCGGGAGGGGTGGAGGGCTCAGCACACGGGAGCTGGAGCAGCCCGAAAATTCCCGGCAGCGGTGAATTGGATGAGGCTGAGCACGTGTCCGCGGCGACTGCAGGAGGCGGGGGGGGGTTGGTGAAGCGGTTGGTTGGAGCGGCAGGAATCCTATTCCAAGATTTTTGGGGGTCTTGTGACAGTGCCAAGATGAGAGGCACGTCTGGAGCCCGGCCAGCTGTGCCTCAGTTTCCCCATCGCCCTGACGTATCCTTGGTGTCCAGTGAGAGCCTGGGACGTGCCAACTGTTCCCCTTTTCTCTCTCCCACCCTATTCCAGCTCTGGGAACCGCGTCCCTCCGGCCCCCAGACCCTCCCCTCCCACCGCGGCACCTCCAAATGTGCGGAGCAGGAGCCTCGGCAGCTTCCCTGTGCCACTGTCCCCACCTCCAGAGATGCCACCCAGGCACAGGGGACACCGTGATCCCCGTCTCCCAGTGGGCCGGGGTCTGCTGGGACAGCCCAGCCCAGGGAAGGTGGGCAGCGGGATTTGGGATGTGCCCGCTCCTGGGAGCATTCCTTGCCGCGTGCCCGAGCGATGTCACAGGGACACGGATGCCGTGGGGACACGGTGCGGTGGGGACCTGCCCTGGCGCAGGAGCCCAGCTGTGATTAATCAATGTCCAAGTGAGAAATAAGGTGAAAAATGTGACCAAGATTGGGGGCAAACAGGAGATGACTAGAAAAGGTGACAGGGATGGAGAGCTCCGCTCCTGGCCCCACTTCCTGCCTCTTCCAGGGCTCATTTTTTTCCTGCTGTGGGAGCGGGAGCTCTGGCTGTGGGGTCCCTGTCACCCC
>VXBQ01001400.1:66114-83162 GCA_013400175.1 Phainopepla nitens
AAGTGTTACAGGAGTTGGCTCTCTCTGTCCCTTTCCCCTCTCCCATCCCCACTGCTGTCCCATCCTCATTCCATCTCCTCCCCATCCCTGTCCCATCCTCATTCCTGACTGCTCCCCATCCCTATTCCTATGCTTATTTCCATCCCTCCCCCAGCCCCCATCCTTGACCCTATCTCTACCCCCATTCCAATCCTTTTTTTCTATCCCTCTCTCTGTCTTGTCCTCACCACAGTCCACCTGCTGTCCCCATTCCCACTCCTGTTCCCGTCCCCCTCTCTCCCAGCAAGAGCTGCCAGAGGACACGGGCAGAGCCCAGCGGGGCTGCCTTGGCACGGGCCCAGCAGTCGCTCATTTCCCTAAAAGCTTCCCGACAAATTACTCCAGCAAAGGCACTTTGGCTCGGAATTCACTACTGGGCAGCAGCTCCTCACCCCCACCCTGGGGACAGAGTCCATCCCTGCAGCATCCCCTGGGATCAGACAGCAGCCATCCCCACGGGAAGGAGCCAGAGCCCCGACCTGCTCTGCTGTCCTCCTCCCACGGCATGGTCACAGCTCCTGCCACCCGCGGTGCCACACAGCCCACAGCCCCTGCAGTCCCCAGCCTCCTCCACCCCCGGGAGCTACACAGCTCCATGAATCCACAACATCCTGCAGGTGATGCTGGGCTCGGCCCCTCGGCCACACATCCTGCAGTTTTTGTGTGAAAACCTCATTTTTAATGAATCCCCCTTGCCAGCCCTTCTCACCTCCTCCTGCACGGGCTGGAGCCCAGCAGGGAATGCTCCTGCTCTTGCCTTTCAGCCTTTATTGGGAATTTCTGTTTCCAGAGCAGCTCAACTCCTTGGGAGCAAGGAAGAGCAAGGAAAGGCTGTGGCTGTACACTGGAATTTTCATTTACAGCTGGGTTCCAGAGCTTGCCCAGAGAACTCTATCTCCTTTAAGCTGTATCTCGGGAGCCCTGAAGTTTGGGAGTGTTGGGTAAAACAACCCCTCCTGGATCAGCTGGAAAACCCACCAGGACTGGAGCACAGAGAGCAGGGACAGGCCTGGGGGCTGATCAAAGCACAGCTGCAATACACACAAGGAACAGGGAAGGATTTTGATGTTGACTGGGAAAAAAATCCATGGAAAGGAGTGGAGTGGGGGTTCCTTGACCTGTTGGTGCCGGTGGCCTCGGAAGGTGTCTGGGAGCATGGCCTGGCTGCCACCAGCCACTGTTTCCCCCAGTCAGTGGAGCCCCTCAACATTCCCCAGGACTGGGGCACAGGGATGCACATCCAAGCTTGGAGACAGCAGGCCCAGCTCCCACTCTGGAGCATCCCACAGCCCCTGGGGGGTCCCCACTTCCCATTTCCTTGGGGGCAGGGTGCCCTTGCTCCAGGGACTCCCATCCATTCCCAAAGAGGAGTCACCTGGGTGCTCTTATTAATCCACCTGTCCTGCACGTGGAAGTGAGGATAGGACATGGAGCTGATCCTGCATCCTCTGAGCCCAAGCCCTGCGCTCCTGCTCTCCAGCAAGCCCAGAGCTCCCATCTGGAAGGATAAAACCAGTCTCCAGTTGGACCTAGAGCTCATCCAGGCTCCAGCCAAGGCTGGTTCCAAGCTGCTGTCACATCCAGTCCCTGCTCCTGTCAGAGCCATGGTCCCAGGATGGGGCTGACACTCCTGTGACAATTTGCCATCCCACCCCGAGGTGGGAGCCCTGCCCTCCTGGAGCGATCCAGGCGGGATCTGGCCACAGGCAGCTGGCTCCTGCCTGTGCTCTTCATGAATCTGGACCCACCACCTCCCTGCCCAGCCAAACCTGGAATGCTCTGGCAGCAGGCACAGCCCTCCTGGACAAACCCGCTGGCAGAGCTGCCTCCTGGGCTGCTGCTGGACAGGATCCCCCCCTGTCCCTGGAGCTGCAGCACCTCACTCCCTTCCTGAGACAGCCAGGGCCTCCCTCGCCCCACCTTTACCACCAAGGAGAGATGACTCAAACTCTCACTGTGGAGAAACCTTGGCATATTTTCCCTCCTTGTCACTCACCTCCAGCGCAGCAGGAGCAGGGCTGAGGGAAGCTCCCCAGGCTCTCCATTGGGAGCTCCAGCACCCGGACCCAGGCAGGGTCACACCCTGAATTTATCAGGAACGAACACGGCACAAACACCCGAGGAAATGAAGCATCAGTTCTAAAAGCCTGGGTCCTTCTCCAGCCTGGAGCTGGACTGAGGGGACGGATCCTACCCAGGAAATGGGAAATGTTGGCTCCAGGTGACCACAGAGAGCCTCTGTGCAGGGCTGGAGCTCTGCTGAGCACAGACCCCTGTTCCAGAGGCAGGGAGAGAGCCAGGGCAGCAGCTCAGCCCACACCAGGCTGCTGGGGAGCAGGAACACCACACACAGAGGCTGCAACGGGCAGGAGGAGGGTTTATTGAAACAGAAGTGTGTATAAATAATCCTGTCCCTTTCCCAGAGCAGAGGCAGGCAGCCCCAGCCAGGCTCTGGGGGTGCCACTGCCTCAGCCCCACTGCAGGCTGGGGGGCACTGGCCACCCCCCGGGCGGGGGGGCCTGCAGGGACGGGGGCAGCTCCTGCACTGGTGGCCAGCCTGGAGGGTACTGGAATGGTGCTGGTTTCTCAGGAAGAGCACTGTGAGGGGAGATGGAAAGGGATGAGGTGAGAAGCAGTGTGCCAGTCTGGGCCATACTGGGCTTCCCTGTGCCCTCTCCAGTAGCCCCCAAAGAGACGGGGCCAGCCAGAGGAGAGTTTTGGGTATCACCAAACAGGTTCATTCACCCCCCTCCATCCCAAACCCAGCACCAGAACAGTTGTGTGACCATTCCCAGCATATCCAAGCACCCTAACAGTGCCAGTGAAAACTCAGGTGGGAACACTGAGGTGAGGGGAGCAGCAGAGCCCCCCGAGAGGGGCTCAGCAGGCACAGCTGCCAGGTGCTGGCAGCAGGGCTGGTCCCAGCCCCTCATTCCCACTCCTCACACAGCTGAGTTGGAAGAAGAACAAACCAAACCAGCAGATGTTTCTTTCCGAGCAGCCCAAATCCCAAGCCAGCTGTGCACTTCCCAAAGGACAAGGACCCCTCGGAAACGGAGGAGCTGCCAAAGCAGCAGGGTGTGTGCACCAGAGGACCCTTCAGCAGAGGGAAGAGGCTTCTCCCCCACCCCACAGCCTGGGAATCACTCTGTCCCTGCCTCTCTCCTCAGCTTTACTGGTTGAGGTTGCTACAAACACCACACTGGGATGAAGAGTGCAAGAACCATCTCTCCCTTGCTTCCAGCTTGGCCGGGGCACGTTTAAATTCATGGGAAACGTACCTTTTCCATTAATTCCCAAGTGCAGGAAGCTCATTTGTTCTCTCACACAAGCCCTGACAGCAGCCTTGCAGCTTCTCAGGCCTCTACCTCCGATCCTGATGAATCTTTTTAATTGTTACGCCAGAAGAAATCTAATCAAACTCCTTTACATAACCCCGGGGAGAAGCAGCACCCTCCTCTCCCTGCGGGGCCGTGGCCAAGAGCCAACTACAGGAGTAGTTTTCCAGGCAACTAACACAGAGCAAAGTCACTTGGTTCAAGGTTTATCCCCTCAGTGGGGATTCTCCAGAGCCGAAGATGAGGCAGGACCATGAGAACACACACCAGCCCCTCTGGCAGCATTCCCCCAGCACTGTGGCTCAAGCACACGGTGGATACAGAGCAAAGGGAATGCTGCAAGGTGGAGCCACCACCTAATGAGCTGTTTCCTGAGCAGCAGGACTGATCAATAGGCAGGGTGCTGCCTGGGTACTCAATTCCCTGGGGTTTCATGAGCTACAAATGCTCTATCAAAAGTTTACCTACAGCTGGAGCATTCTCAGTGCCTGTCCCACAGGGATTCTCCAGTAGCCAGCAAGGTCAAGGATATTTCCTTTCTGAAGGTGTTAATGGGACCCCTCTCCTCTACCTACTTCCACACTCATGGAACTTGTGGCATCTCAGAAGCTTTGAGGCCTTGGACCCTTTTCTGACGGAAATCCACGCTCTAGGTTTCCTTTGGAAATGGTTAAAAATCAATCCCATGAAATGTGGGCTGGAGGGCACGAGGGGAGCACAGAGATGACTGGGAGAGGCGTTGGTAAGGCTGGAGAGAGGAAGGGAAGTTCCAAGAATTGGTGTTTAATTCCTGTAGCAGATGGTTTCTGAGCCTGCAGGGACAGGGAAGCTGGAAAAAGAGCAGCAATCCTGGAAATTTGTTTTGTGCATTTATGGAGGCAGCAGGGACCACATTCTGAAGGTCTGAACATTCCTCTGGGTATGACCAAGTAGTTCTGAAGGTCTGGAAATTCCTCTGGGAATAGTGACGGCTATCTTCTGTTAAGAGCTGATCTACCCCAGGTTCCAGGAATTCACAGGCAGGACAAACAAAATGGGGCAAGTGAAGTGTAGGGGACAGGAATGTGGGCACCTCTGCAAGGCCAAGGGCGGCCGAGCTGAGGGACAGAACAATCCCAGAGCAACAAGCTCAGACAAGCACCAGAAGGAAGATCCTGCCCAGTCCAAGCACAGAGAGGACGGGAACAAACAGAGAAAGAACAGAAGAGAGATTTGGCACCTGCCCAAGTGTCATCCCATTAAGCCTGCGGCACAGTCAGGTGAGCGAGGAAACAGCCGGCGCCCGAATCTGAATGGATACTGTGAGGAGGAGCCAATTCCACCCTCCCGGCAGGCAGGGCAGGGGGAGCTGTCAACAGATGAAAGCAGGCTCCTGACACTGAACCCCGGGTGTTAACGGGCCAGCACAGCACGGGCTCTGTCCTTGCAGGCGTGTCTGTGCACTGTGCAGAGAGCAAGGGGCACGCCTCTGCTGTGGCTTGTTCCCAAAGTGTGTCCCCTGGCACACACCCTGCTTGGGCAGGCAGGGCTGCATCCACACACGTGCCCCTCACGAGTGCTGGCTGGGGGCAGGGACCTCTGATCCTCTGCACCCTCCCCTATCCCAGCCCTCCTGTGGGATCCCCCCTGCATCCACACCCAGATTATCCCCAGTACCTGTTACTCTGAGCTGCACTCAGCCTCTGGGCTCTCTTGTCCAGCCAGTCCTCGATGGTGCCAGGTGGGATATCTGCTCCCTCCCTCTGCAGCTCCTTCAGCCTCTTCTCCCCTGCTTGAGAGAAAGATTGAGATCAGAGAGGGCTGGATCAGAGGGAGGGCCATGAGAGAAAGGGCCACCAGACCCTTGGCCTTTCACTCCATTACACCTGCTGCTCATTATCCTGCACAGTTTCACAGGGTGGAGAGTGCACACCATGCCTGTGGCAGCCCCTCCTCCTCCTCCTCTGCCCTCCTGCCAGCTGATGCCTGGAGTCACCCCTGGTGACAGCTGCAGCCAGGCAGAGCAGGGGACAAGAGCTAAACCAGCACGGTGGCAGTTTGGGCACTGAGGGGAGTCTGACAACTCCCCCCGGGGCAGATCACCCTCATCCTCGGCTGAAACTGGCCCTGAGCCTTTTCCAGAGCCATGTCCCTCCAAGTGGCAGCAGTGACTGTGCCAGCCCTGCCCTGTTAGGTGGGAGTGACAGGGACAGTGTCGGGATCGATGCAGCCTTGGCAGCCCGGCAGAGCCTGAGCGGCTCCGGGTGCGTGTTCCAGCCGGCAGACAGATCCCAGAGCTGCTGTCAGGGCTGGGAAAGGAGCTCCCTGCCTGACGTGTCCCCAACCCCTGCACAGCCCAGGCAGAGCTGTCACCAGCCCAGGGGCAGAACCAGGGCAGAGAGAACCAGGGGACAAGTTCTTGTATTTAGAAGCATGGAATGGTTTGGTTGGAAGTCACCTCAAAGCCCATCCAGAGCCCCCCCTGCCATGGCAGGGACACCTCCCACTGTCCCAGGCTGCTCCCAGCCCTGTCCAGCCTGGCCTTGGGCACTGCCAGGGATCCAGGGGCAGCTACAGCTGCTCTGGGCACCCTGTGCCACGACCTCACCCTGTCAGAGGGAAGGATTTCTTCCACAAATCACAGAATTACAGAATCAATCAAGTTCAAGAGAGATCACTGGGTCCAACCTACACCTAACCTAAATGTCTTTCAGTTTGAACCCATTACTCCCTGCTCTATTTCTCATGATGGTTAGGAACAAGGAAGGAAACCGGTAGGATACATCTGCTGTTTACTGAATCAAGATTTCAACCCCTCCAATCACTCTGGAAGGGCTGTGTGGGGCAGATGCCCACAGGCATCCCCTGGGGAGAAGAGCACGGAGCCAGTGTGGCACAAACCCACAGCTGCCCAGTTAGCCAAGCTCCCCAGTCCCCCCAACAGCTGCAGGGAGGGAGCTGGTGCTGAGCAGGTCTAGCAGGAGTCCTGACACAGCCACACTCCAGCCAGCACATCAGGGATGAGGACACACTCCCAGCCATCCCATCTCCAGCCTAGTGGGAACCTCCCACCTAACAGAACAGGGAACTCAGAAAACCAAATACTGGTGACAATAAAAGGGAAGCAGAGGCAGTTGCGTGTCCCTCCCTTAGCCCTGCTCATCCATCCTTCTGGGGGATCCCTGATCCCATTTAGGGATCAAGGCACCTGCAGCCATGCCTCTCAGGAGCCTGCTCCACACCCACCCACCATATGTCACACGTTTTAAGGAAAATATTATACCTTTGCAGACAGGGTGTGAAATTAATAGTGCTTGGGCAGAGTGAAGGATCACTTCATCCTACTGGTGGCAACCAATTATTCATCTGCCTGTTGAATACTAAATCAGGATGGCAGAGATGTGCTACACAATGAGCAGCCAGATGGATAATTTGTCATGCAGCCTTTTCAGCTGCTGCTGCTGGGGGGGGTGATGATGTGCCACCACAGAAAGCTCGTTGTGGTCCTGATGCTGCTCAGAACCCACCAAGAAGGCTGGAGATAGGAATGTTCCAGTCTCCCACAGTTGTTCCCAAGGATCAAAGCCCCAGCAGAGCTACCTGGGGTCAACCCAACCAGCTGGCCAGGTGAGGGGATGGGGAGGCAAGAAGCTCAGCCTGGAGAGCTGCTCACACTCAGGGTTAGACTCACCTGGAAACCTTGAGCACCTTATTTCCCTTTGCTCCATATTTTTCCACCTCGTGAGCACATCTCACCTTGGCAAGGGGACAGACAAGCAGTGCCTGTGAGAAGCTTTGATGAGGCAGGGAAGAAAAGCATGGAGAGAACCTCTCCTACCTCTCTGTACCACTGCAATTTTCTCTTCATCCAACTCCCAGCCCCAATGGAGAGAACACACCATAAACAGCCCAAGCTTCTCTGTTCAGAGCAGGGAGCCCCAAGGTACCACACCAGGGATGGAGTAGCCACAACTCATGGTCCTGGCCAGAAAAGTTCACTGGACGCCGTGGAACCACTCTGGATTTGCTCTGCCCCAAATGAGGCCCCAGGTATCCACATCAGAAAGATATCCAGCTGTCTCCCTGTTCTCCCAGCTCCAGGAGCTGCTGCTCCACAGCATTCCAAACCTCAGGCTCAGAAATACAGCAGCAGTGGCAGGCACCTCTCCAGCTCTGCCCACCCTGATGATGTCCATGCCCTTCTGGAGCACACACATCTCATCCAGGGACCACCAAGCACATGCTGAGATTGGAAACACTCCCTGAATGCCAAGAGCTATTCCAAGCAGCAGCTCTGAAAGGCCCTTACCAGCCCTTGTTCTCCACACATGGCCATGCAGCTGGACAGGTGTGAAGGTGCTTCCCCCCTCCTCTTCTTCACTGTGGTGTCTGCTTCAAAGTCTAATTACAGCCAATTAAAAGAGCATCTGTAGTCGTGAAGTGCCTCTAATGATGCCAGAGAAGGGTCCACATTTATCTTCTCTCCCCATGGGTTCTCCTCTTGAAAAAGGCATTGCTGTGTGAGAGACAGAACCCCCAGTACGGGCGGGTCACCCAGCACGGAGACACGCAGGAGATCCTGCAGCTCCCACCCAGCAAGGAGATGCTCATGAAATCCCTCAGCTGCCTCCCTGGTGGATGATGTGGAATCCCAACTCCTCCAGAGCACAAGAACAGCACCAGAATGTCCTGAGATGAGGCTGAGGAGCCCCTGCAATCTGAGCAGCCAAACAAGTGACCCTGCAGCGCAGTGCGAGCGCTCCTCCCGCTCCCCGCCCAGTCCAACCACTGGACTCCAGCCACCCCAGCAGGGCCCCTCAGATCCTCTCAGCCCCATGGACATCCTGCAAACACTCACCAGCTGTGCCCTCCTCTCGCAGCCCTGGCTGGTTGGAGTCACCAGAGCCCAGCCAGGTCGATCCTGCCTGCACCAGGGACACGGATTAGCGGGGAGCCAATAACTCTGAGCAAGGAGATGGCAATTTGACAGTGACTTTTCCTGACATGACTGTACTTAAAATGACAGCCTGGAAGTGTCTGGTTGATGAATGATGCAGCAGATGCAGAAGGCTAATGCTTTGATGGGGGAACAGCTGGGAATATGAGCTCCCTCCCTGCCGAAGGTGTAAACTGTTGCTTCTTGATGAGGATATTCTACAGGGTGCAGAGATGCTGATGCCAAAGTAGGCCAGGCTCCAAGCTGTTCTAGAACATGGAATCATCCAGAAATTTTCCTACTTAACCCACAAAACTTACACAAACTACAGGGTGAACTCCCAGCATTAAAAAGGCCAAACGTTAAGCAACATTTTCCATTATAAAAATCTTCATTATCAAGGTGAGTTCATGGACACAGAGCTACCAACACCAAACACTCACAGGGACTCAGTGACAGGTTCAATATTTACATGATAAAAAAACTGCCATCATCGTTTAGCTGGGTTAAAAAAAAGTCAGACAAGGCTTTGCCTGCACCAGAGCTGAGGAAAGGGGGGTTAAGCAGCACTGTGGGCCCACCAGGAGAGCATCCCCTACCAGCCTGGCCCTCCCCAGCATGGTCACCCCAGGCTTGAGAAGGCTCTGCAGCTGCCAGCCTCCTGGCTCATCTCAAATCCCTGCTGACCCCTGGCTCAAAACCTGCCAAAATCTCCCAGCTGGCTCAGAGAGAGGCAGCCTGGCCCAGATTGCTCCAATCCTGCTGGCTGTGGCTTGGGATGGCTCATGGCTCAGAGATCCTGAGTGGGAATGCATGTGGGACATTAGTGATGGGGGATCCTGTGTGAATTACACACTCTGCCACACACAAGCTTGCCCTCAACTCTGCCCTCAGCCCCAGCACCTGAGACATGGGTGCTTTGGCAGCTGAAGGAGTGCTGGAATGATCCCATGACTCACCAGACACCGTCTGATCCTTCCATCCTGTCTGTTACAGGCTGTCTTCTCCTGCACCAAATCCTGCTGAGCCTCTCCTGCACCAAATCCCTCCACACTCTCTGATCAGAGTTGGAGTCTGTGTGATGCACGAAGCCACACCACGAGAGAGGTGAGCAGGATTGAACTCTCCAACCAAGCACCCCCTGTCCCCAGGCCATCGCTCCTTCAGCGCTAATTGGTAAATGAAATGTTTGACTCTGGAACACAAATGCAAGGTTTCCCAGTAATCTCCCTGGAACTGGCTCTCACCAGCCAATGCTGCACTTACACCGACCCATTTGACACAAGTCAATACTCAATAACAAGTGTAATTGGCAGGGAAAGCTGCCCGAGTGCACAGGAGCTGCCAGCCTTCCCTGCTCCGCTCCAGAGAGCCCTCACTTCTCCTGCAGGAACTGCCAGTGCCTGGAGATGCTGGAGGCTCCTGTGCCTGTCACTCTGTGCCACCCAGCAGAGAGGGCTCAGGGAGAGGCTCTGGCTGGAAGGTGGCTCTGGGAAGGGCTGGAGCGCCCTGGCCCCACCGTGGCTTTATTGACTGCCAGAGATTGATTCAGAGGCACCCCGGGGGCTCTCACTGACTCAGCAGGGCCTGGAATAGCTCTGTGCTGCCTGCCTGCCTCCCCCCAGCTCCCCTGAGCTCTTCCTGCCCAGATGGGATCCCTCCCAGGCCCAGGAGAGGCTCTACCCCACGCACACCCCCCGTCTCACATCCCACACTTCCAACACTTCAGCCTGGCTTTGCCAGACTCTTGGCAAAACAACAGCTGGCTCCAGCGAGGATGTGGGCATGGGAGCTGCTCCAAGCTGGGCTACACTGGGACACCAGCTTGGGCAAGGAATCCTTCTTCTCTGCTCCACACTGTGAGGCCACATCTGGTGGCTGTACCCAGTGCTGGGCTCCCCAGTACAGAGACAGTGGCATAACCCAAAATATGGGAATTTCCATCTGGAATTTCCATTCAAACATTTTTAAAATTACACATTTTTATTGTGAACCTAGTCAAACAGTGGATCAGGTCACCCACAGAGTCTACAGCCTTGAGATATTCAAAACACAACTGGACATGGCCCTGAGCACCCTGCTTGAGTTCACCCTGCTTTCAGCATGGTTAGGATTAGATGATCTCTGGTGGAGATGTCAACCATTCCACAAGTTCTCACCAACACCTCCCTCACACTCCCTGGCAGTGTCCAAGGCCAGCCTGGATGGGGCTTGGAGTAACCTGGTCTAGTGGAAGGTGTCCCTGCCCATGGCAGGGGTGGAGTGAGATGAGCTTTAAGATCTCTTCCCACCCAGCCCAGTCTGTGATTCTGTGATTTTCTTTAACCACTGAAGTAATGACTCCTACGGAGAAAACAGAGCTACCACCTCTCTTCCCTAAAAGAAAAGTAGTTCCAAGAATGGTAGTCCCAGAATGAGAAAGTTCAAAAGTGCTCTGCAGACTCCCAGCAGGGAGCAGCTGCCATCCACCCTCTGCCCACACTTCACTTCCATCCAAAGCCACCCAAGCAGAGGCTGTTTCTGGATCCAGGACCCCTTTCACAGCCCGACAGCAGGACAGCTCTTCCCACCAGCTCTTCCCACGGGTGGAAGCAGCAGCTCCCTGGTATAGCAGCAAGGTGGGGGGAAATCAAATCCATAAATTTAAGGGGATGTGATGTACCAGTGCCCTCTGCTGCTGACAGTTTTTATTCCCTGACTGAACAAAACCCCGAGGGCTCACGAAGGCCACTCCAAACTCTTGCTGCCAAGTGGTAACAGCACTGCTCAGCTCCACGTTTGTGTCTGTGCCAGCAGCTCGAGAGCAGGGAGCATATGACAAACTGCAGCACTTCCAGGCTCACACAGCACTGGGAAGCAGGAGGGAGGGATCCCTGCTTGGCTGGCTCCAGAGGATCACAGCCTGCACAACCCCTCACAGCTCCCTGCAGCAACTCTCCCTGCAAGGAGATCCTCAGACACTGCCTTGTTGGAGGACTCACCTTGAACCTGGGCACTCAGCTTCTCCAGGTCCTGCTCTGTCATGTGGGAAAATCTGCAGTTGGACCCAAAATCACACTGTCCTGGAATAAAATAGTGAGATTTGAAAATACAGTTTCAAATTCTCTAGATTAGATTTTAGGAAATATTTCTTCACAGAAGGGTATAAAGCATTGGAATGGACTGCCCAGAGAAGTGGTGCAGTCACCACCCCTGGAAGTGCTCCAAAAGGTGTGTGGATGTGGCACCTGGGGACATGGTTTAATGATGAACCTAGTGGTGCTGTATTGACACTTGGACTTGCTGATCTTAAAGGTCTTTTACAACTTAAATAATTCTGGGAAATCCTGAATTCCTTGAGAACCACCCACAGGAGGTCCTTGTGCAAGCAAACCCATCACACCTGGATGCCAGACACAGGCCCAAAGCCCTCCCTCCAGCCTTGGGCTGGCTCTGGAAGGACCTGCTGGAGCCCAGGCACTGCTTTCCACCTCAGAACTCCTCACCTGTTTGCAGAAACTTCCGACAAGGTTTCTTGGTTTGTTCTTCCTGCAGGATAGCAGCAGCATCTGGGGAGACAGGGGATGAATCCAGGTAAAGATCCTGGGCACAGCAAAATCCCATCATGTCCAGTCCCACCCTGGTCAGGGACCAGAAGGAAGCAGAGGGGCACCCAGGCAATAGTTTCACAGCCAGTTTAACCCACTCTGACTGCACTCCTCAGGCTGGCACTAACACACCTGGAGCTGTGTGCTGAGACAGGTCAGAGCCACACGAGGGTTTCACCTCTGACACTGCTTGATTCAGCAGGATCACGTGCTCAATTCACAGGCACACAGAGTGTATAAACTCTCAGTGCTGATTTATTTCCTCTTCCCACTCCCCCCCTCATCCATCACCTCCCCAGTCCCAGGAAGGGGGTGGCAGACAGCTGGGAGCACCCACCTCGGAATAAGTCGTACCAGACTCTCTTAGCCCGGAGATGCTGCACTCCATTGAGGTGTTTCTTCCTGTTGTGCAGGTTGTCCTGGAAGGACCTGTCACAGTAGTCACAGAAGTATCTTTTCCCCATCTCTCTCCTGGCAAAACAGCATCAGCATGTCCTGGAATCATCAGGCAGCTCCTCGGCACCCAGCCATGGGAATGGAGGATCCAGGATTTACAGCGCCTGCTTCCAAAGGAGGAGAACTCAAATCACTTAGGGTTGGCAGACAGAGAGAGAGGTGAGACCCAACAGTTTATATCCTTGTCCATCACAGACTGCTGGGGCAGGATCTGCTGCCTGTACATGGGAGAAAAGGCCTGATCTGCATTTATCTCTGTCACCCGAAGCAACAACAGCCCTGCTGGAAGGATTCTCCTTCCCCGAGTTCAGAGCACAGAAAACAGAGAGCCACAGGCTCCAGGGAAGGTGCAGCACAAACCAGCCAAGGTCAAACAGAAGGAGCTGGAGGTCCTGGGGACCTTTAACCACAACCTCCACGAGCTGATACAGAAGAGGAAGGAAACTCCTCCGTGTCCATCTCTGCAAGGTAAGGAAGAAACTCAGCAAAGCTCATTTTATCCTCAAAGATAAAACAGAAGCTGATCTCACCTGTCCTGCAGGTGGGAAGCTGCATGACAAACACTACAGGACATATTTCCTACAATCCACTGAGCCACCTGTTTTCTCCAGTACATCATGGATTGCTCTCCTCAACCTCCCCAGCCTACACACCAAGGTGTGTCTGCTCTGAGTACAGCACTAAGATCACAACAGAATTTGGGAGCTCCCACTGTGCTGGGCCTGGAGCCACTGTCAGTGCAGGTGAGATCAGCGTGTGTGTTATCCTTCAGGCACCTGCCCCATCAGGTGTCCCTGCTGGAGGTGCAACAAACACCCTGGAGGAGCTGCAAGCTCTCTCCTGAGGCACCTGATGAATGGCAAAGATGGATGGACTGGGAGATAAACTCCAAAAGCAATTCTCCAGGTTTTGACACTTTGACAGCCGAATGCATTTAAAAAGTGGCACAGAGACCAGCACAAGAAATAAAGATTTTATAAATAAAACGGGTCCAGAATCAATCACAGCCCTGAAGAGCAGAGCACCAGGCAATCCCTCAGAGCCTGGCGTGCCCAGCTCAGGCAGGGCTGCCAAGCCTCCTGCCAGACATCCATCCCAGCAGGAGCACCACCTTCCCTTCCCTTCCCTGCTCCCAGGAGCTGCTGCTTGGAAATCAAACCGCTGGAAATCTGAGGCCTCACACCACAGGTTAAAGCAAAGCTGCATTCCATGGGAAGACGTTCTGAGGTATTTTAAATTGGACTGAAAACCTCCATACTGAAGGTAAAATGTTTGGATATTCCAAGTGAATTGGAAATCTCGTGTTGAGGTTCTTTCCTGGGGGGTGAGGGCTGGCCATGCCCCAGCTGTGTGTGCTGGGATCCCAAACCTCCCATGCCCTGGGCTGATCCCAACTCAGCTCTGCAGGGCTGGAGGTCTGAAATCGTTTTCCTCCAGCCCAAGAATCCAAACCCAAGCACTGCTTAATGAGCACAGAGCCATAAATTCCCTCATCCTTTGCATCCCTGAGTTTTGCAGCCAGGTTTGCAGCACTGTGGTGGGGCTGTTGGAATTCAGAGGGAACAAGTCTGGCCCACGGGCAGGGGGTGCTTTTCAATGCTGAAAAATCCCTGTTCCACATGTTATTCCATAGTCTCCCAAAGTTCCTGGTGACACAAAAAGCTCCCTGTCTCAGCTGCTGGCTCCTGCACTCCATCTCTGCAGAAGAGAATGCTGCAAACAGGGAAAACAAATGAGATTCTGCAGTGGTCCCACATAAGTTTCCAGAGATCTCCCAGGGAATTGTGCCTGCGGAAGCCCAGCAGCAGCCAGCCTTTGAAATCGTATTTCAAACTTTCTCTTTCATCACCCCGACAGCAATAATTGCAGAAGCTCCTTCCCCCTCCTCCCCCAACAACCAGGGCAGAAAGCTCCTCCAGATTCCAGACAGCCAGATCCCACATCCCAGCAGGGCTGCCTGCTCCCAGATTCTCCAAGCAATTCCCATTGCAGGGGGCAGATGGATTCTAAAAAGCAATTAGAGGAGTATCAGATTCTCCCCGTGAGTTCTCCCTTCAGTGATTACACCCAACACTTATTCCCATCTTTTCAAGGATTCCACGGCATGGATCCTTGCTGGGTTCTGCCAACTCTCTGCAACACCAGCACTTCCCAGCGCTCTGTGAGCCCAGAGGAGTAAAAAGCTGCTTCTGAGCAGCACCAGCCTATTTCCATCTCCCCAAACGGCTCCAGCAGTAAACAAAGAGCATTATTCAGCTGAAAACAGAGATGGTTCCTAATTAAATCCATCTTAGTCATTATGAAATAAAGTAAACGTAGCTGTTCTATAAAGAATTGCCTTAGCCTTGCCGTTTCCTCTCAGCATCTCCAGCCCCTGATTTGCAATTGAATCAGGGTGCTCAGACCTGGACCCACCGCAGCCAGAAATCCTCTAGCCAGGCTTTGTGCCAGCCTAAAAGTCTCCCTGAATAAATGCAAATAAAACCCCCACAACAACCCAGGGATGTGCATTGCATGGAAGTGTAACAGCAATGCTGTGCTGTGTCTCCTGCAGCCCCGGTGGGTGAGCCATACCCGGCCGTGAGGCACCTCGGAGTGACAGCGAGGGGCTTGGGACAGCTCCAGCCCAGACATCCTGGGCACCATCCCACACTTTCCCTTCTCCAGCTGCTGCCAGGACACTCCTCGCTGCTCGGCATCAGCGGCAGGCTTTCCCTCGGGCTCTGCGGGGTGTTTCACGGGGCAGGGGGAGGAAGGTGAGCCGGGCAGGGCACGGACTCCTCCGTGGCCGGGCGGGGCAGCTGCGGTGCACACCGAGCCCCGGGAGGGGCTGCTGGGCCCTGACCCCAATTTCCTGCTTTCTCCCAGCCCGGGCTCGGGGCCATTCCAGCCACTTGGGATACCCAGGCAGATGTGAATTAATTAAATGCAAGCGTCAGGCTTATGATACTCAGCTGCCAATTTAACTGGGCTCGGATCTGCAGGGAGACTTGGAATGGCAGCAGAGTCTGCCAGCACCCTCCCAATGACAGAGGCACAGATCCTGCTTTCCATTACACCCAGAGGAAATCACGGAATCATTTGGGTTGGAAGGGACCCTAAAGCTCATCCAGTGCCACCCCTGCCATGGCAGGGACACCTGCCACTGTCCCAGGCTGCTCCCAGCCCTGTCCAGCCTGGCCTTGGGCACTGCCAGGGATCCAGGGGCAGCCACAGCTGCTCTGGGCCCCCTGTGCCAGGGCCTGCCCACCCTCCCAGGGAACAATTCCTGCCCAATATCCCATCCAGCCCTGCCCTCTGGCACTGGGAAGCCATTCCCAGTGTCTTGGCATAGAATCATGGTATGGTTGGGTTGGAAGGGACCTTAAAGCTCATCTCATTCCAACCCCTGCCACAGGTAGGGACACCTTCCACTGGAAATCCAGAGCTCGATTTGGGATCAACACCAACCTGCCCACACACAAACCATCCTGCTGGGAGCAATTAATGGGCATCTGGGGGAATTTGTCTTAGATAATCCAGAGCAGTTACATTTGAAAAATAAGAATTGAAAAATAAAAATTGAGTTTTTCTGAGCTCTGCTCTGTAGTGACCACGGATAGAACTCAAGAGAAGGGCTGGAGCTGGGCCAGGGCAGGCTCAGGCTGGAGCTCAGGGAAAGGTTCTTCCCCCAGAGGGTGCTGGCACTGCCCAGGCTCCCCAGGGAATGGGCACGGCCCCGAGGCTGCCAGAGCTCCAGGAGCTGCCAGGGATGCCAGGGTGGGATTGTTGGGGGGTCTGGGCAGGGCCAGGAGCTGGATCAATGATCCTGTGGGACCTTTCCCATGCAGGATATTCTGAGGTTCCAAAGGGATAACACTGTACAGGAATGTGCCAGGCACCTTCCAGGCTTCCAGAACAAGCAGAGGCCTTGTCCTAACCCAGAAGAATCCCACAGATCCCCACAGTCACTGCACGAGGGAACAAATATAAATAAATCAGGAGAAATTACTGAAATTACTCTGCAGACAGACCTTGTGCTACTTCCGAGTGGGTGAGACAAACAAAACAACAGAGCAGCGTCACTTGAGGCTCTGCTCTGGAATTTCATGTAGATACTCATTTAACAACAGCCCTGTGGAGAAACAGCTTCAGTGCTAGGATTCCCCTGTCCTGTCCTGTCCCTGTCTGTTCTGCCTTCCTAAATCCAAATTCACCTCTCTCCCACCCGTGCTAGAGTCATCCTGGGGCTGCTCTGCCCTCACTGAGGTTAAAGAGAGAGAAACAAGAAGAGAGGGCAGCAAATGGGAACGTTCCCACTTTTGTTCTGCCCCATGGGGCCAGGTCCCACTCCTCCCAAGGCCTCTGGAGCAGCTGTCAGAGGGTCCTCAGGCCCTGGCACAGGGTGCCCAGAGCAGCTGTGGCTGCCCCTGGATCCCTGGCAGTGCCCAAGGCCAGGCTGGAGAGGGCTGGGAGCAGCCTGGGACAGTGGCAGGTGTCCCTGCCATGGCAGGGGTGCCACTGGATGGGCTTCAAGGTCCTTTCCAACAGAACCATTCCACGATTCCTGAGCCCCACACCCCTCTCCCTCTCCCCTGACACTGACATCAACCACCTTTTGCAACCCCAAACTACAGAAAACACCCCAAAGCCCGTCCCAGCCACCTTCCGCAGCTGAGCTGAGGGCAGGGACCGCAGCCTTTTTCCTGTCCCCGTCACCCTTGTCCGGACACC
>VXBQ01001400.1:83955-112750 GCA_013400175.1 Phainopepla nitens
GCCTGGCCCGCCGTACAGCGCACCGCCTACATCCCCCAGCAGCCGCTGCGGCGCGGCGCAGGCGCGGAGCGCGCGGCCAAGATGGCGCTGCTGCGGAAGGTGTACGGGTCGCTGTTCCGCCGCAGCTCCACGTTCGCGCTGTCGGTCGTGCTGGGCGCGGTGCTCTTCGAGCGCGCCTTCGACCAGGGCGCGGACGCGCTCTTCGAGCAGATCAACGAAGGGGTAAGGGCTGCGTAAGGCCCTGCGGGGCCGCCGGGCGCGGGCCAAGCGCTGAAGGTCAGGCCGGCCCCGCTGGGCCCCGCCCCGGGGCTGGCCGAGGGTCAGCGCTGAGGGGGCTCCGCCGCTGTCGTGGCGCTCGGTGCTCGGGGTGTCCTTGGGCTTCTCTGGCCGCTTGGAAGGGGTGTGCTAGGCAGGGGGAGCGGCAGGGGTAAAGGAGATTGTTTTGTGCTCTGTAGTTCCCCGGCTTGGCCGATCCGCCCTTGGCGTGGGAGGGGATAAAGGCTGGTGGCCTTGGGTGTCCCCAGATGAACCTTGGGCGAGAGGAGTTAAGTCGTTCCTGTTCCTAAGGACAGCAGTGACGGGATAATGACTGCGGGACACCGAGGCTGCCTTGGGGAGAGCTCAGAGCCCCATTCAGGGCCTCCAGGAGAGGAGGGGCCAGGAGGGACAGGACACAGGGAATGGCTTCCACTGCCAGAGGGCAGGGCTGGATGGGATATTGGGCAGGAATTGTTCCCTGGCAGGGTGGGCAGGCCCTGGCACAGGGGGCCCAGAGCAGCTGTGGCTGCCCCTCGAGCCCTTGCAGTGCCCANGACAGCAGTGACGGGATAATGACTGCGGGACACCGAGGCTGCCTTGGGGAGAGCTCAGAGCCCCATTCAGGGCCTCCAGGAGAGGAGGGGCCTGGAGGGACAGGACACAGGGAATGGCTTCCACTGCCAGAGGGCAGGGCTGGATGGGATATTGGGCAGGAATTGTTCCCTGGGAGGGTGGGCAGGCCCTGGCACAGGGTGCCCAGAGCAGCTGTGGCTGCCCCTGGATCCCTGGCAGTGCCCAAGGCCAGGCTGGACAGGGCTGGGAGCAGCCTGGGACAGTGGCAGGTGTCCCTGCCATGGCAGGGGTGGCACTGGATGAGCTTTAAGATTCCTTCTCGCCAAAACCATTCCATGATTCCATGAACAGGACTGTTCTGTGCATCTCTTATGTGCAAGAGCAGAACTGCCCTCTCGAGTGTGGCTGAGAATTCATGCCCGTGGCTCTGGGCCACTAATCCAGAGCAGAACAGGGGAAGGAGAAGCTCAGCAGCTTCCTCCCTGTCCGGATCAGAAGCCAGGAGCCCCCATGTGTCCCCCAGATCCAGGACTCCATCACCACCTCCCCAGGCAGTTTGGATTTGCAGTTTGGATTCTGGATTTCTGGATTCTGTTACCCCAGCCTCACTGAAAAGCTGACAAAAACGTCTTGATTTCTTTTTCCCCTGCTTGTTTTGCATGCAGAAACTCTGGAAACACATCAAGCACAAGTATGAGAACTGAGCAGCTCAGCAGCAGGAGCCAGCCTGGGGTGGCAACAGGCACTGCAGGGATGGATTCAGCCTCCTGAAAGTGGGCATGGATTCCTGCTGGAACAACTCCGAGCCAGATGCTATCAGCCACCGACTGATACAATGTGAAGGGACTGGAGGAGTTCTGCTGCTCTGCTCCACTTACTGTGTTCAAATAAAACTCCTGGTCCTGTCCCGTGTCTGTGTGTTCACCTCACTCACCTTTGGCCTCCCTGTGCCTCCTCCTTCTCTGGGAGGTGGAGAGTGTTTAGGAACAGCCCTGTTCCTTAGTTCCAGGGCACTGCCAGGAATCATGACATCTTCAAATGGGTTTGAAGATGGGTGCAGTTCAGTGACAGCCCTTGGGAAGGGTGAGAAGCTGTCTGCTTCTTCCCCTCTGTTCACAGAAAAGGGGCTTGAAATCACTCACAGCACCTTTTGTAGCTCAGATGTGATGGAAGTTCCTGGCCTGGCCCCTTTCAGGGGCTGCTGGAGGCCTGCCCTCACAGAGGAGTGTGCTCTGCACTGCTGGGCTGAGAAGGGGGATCCCTTTCCTAATTATTCCTGTACCTCTGGCTGCTCCCACGGCTCGAGGGGTTTGGTTTGTGTGTCACAGCCCTGCCTCCATCCCGAGTGACCCTGCCCTGCTGGCAGGGGAGAGGGATCACCCAGCTCCCCCCAGCCGCTGGCTCAGGGCAGTCATGGAATGGTTTGGATGGGGAGGGGCCTGAAAGATGGTCCAGTTCCTCCCCCCTGCGCCTTCTCCCAGCCTCAGCAGAGTCATTCCCTTCTCCCTGAAGAGCCCAGCCCTGCCTGGCCCTGTCAAACACATCTTCCTGCATGGGAAGGGATATTTGGCCACTTCCTGGGGTAATGCCTCAGTTAATTCCTCAGCTCTCAGGTGGCTGGAGGGAGATCTGGCTGAGTGACTCCTTCTCTTCCCACTCTCCCAGCCCTGCAGCCCCATCTCTCCCTCCTCAGTCCATTTTCACTAATCAGGAGGAATTTCAGCACAGGCAGAGCCCATTAGAGCCAGTGCTCACAGCAGCTTTGTTGGGTTTGCAAACGAGTGCCATGGGGGTAAAACATTTACTCTGAGAACACAACAGCACTTGAACACTTGTGCTTGTGTTTTTGGAGCCAAAGCCAACTCCAGCTGTCCCAGTCCCAGCTGTGCTTTATGGAGATGGTGAAGAGAAAGGTTTAAGCTTTCCTGGGACAATTCCAGCCAAGTGAGTGCCAGCTCCCTGTGCTCTGCTGCTGTTCCACATCAGGCTGAGCAGCTCAGGGAGTTGCAGGCTCTGAGCAGCAGGAACCAATGCTGAATACAGGATGAGGGGACAGCACTGCAGCGGGCAGCAGGGAGGAGCTGAAGCCATTGGTGCAGAGAGCAGGAGCTGCAGGAGAGCAGCGTTTATCCCAGCAGGGGATTTCCCTGGATACAGCAATAAATGTAATTCCTTTCTCCATGCCTGTCACTGGGAGGTTTGGACAGCACCGATAGGCAAAGAAGAATCTCCTCAGAGCACTAAGGGCTTCCCCTCATTTCATGGCTGTTCTGCTGCATTTCTGCTTCTCTGCCAACAGCCCCACAGCAGCTCCAGTCACGTTCCTGCCCTCTGCACAACACCAGGCACCCAGGTGTGGACCTTACTACCCCACTTTACCACCCCACTGCTCCTGCAGCACTGGGATTGCCCTGGAGCACAACCCACTGCTGATTTTCTCACTGTGGGGGTGACAGCCACAGGCACTGGTGCAGTGCAAGAAAATACAGTTTGGTGGGGAGATGGCACTCAGGACACATTAACCACTATATTAACCAAGCAAAGCCTAACTGGAGACCAGGAAGCTCATCAATATTCTCTGTAAGGGCCTAAAAAAAAAAAACCAACTAAGACGTCTACATGTTTTATTTGTAGCATCTGTTTTCACAGGCCTCACTCAAGGGGCAGAAATCCATAAGGTCTTACTCACCTGAACCCCTGGGGGGTCTGTTGGCAGTGGGAACAGCCTGAGCCTTTCTCTGCCAGCACGGAGCTGTGCTGGGAGCTTTAGGTGGAGCTCAGGGAAAGGTTCTTCCCCCAGAGGGTGCTGGCACTGCCCAGGCTCCCCAGGGAATGGGCACGGCCCCGAGGCTGCCAGAGCTCCAGGAGTCTTTGGAGGCTGCCAGGGAGGGATTGTTGGGGGCTCTGGACAGGGCCAGGGGTGGGACTCGTGATCCCTTGCAGCTTGGGACAATCTATAACTCGAGTTCAGGATAAGGCATTTCCATGGAAGCCATGCTCTCGGAGCTGCCCACTCCAGGGTGGGCAGGGAGGGCGCAAGGAGCCACTATGAAAATAAAACTCTGTGAATTATAAATAGTACAAAAGGGCAGGAATGGCTGCTGCAGCCTGTGCCATGTGTTGGGTGCAGCCACTGGCACACACAGTCAGGGCAGCTCCTTCCCACAGGGAATGCAGCTCCGTGTGAGCCCAGGTGCCAGGTATTGCACACAACATCCATCCCCTGAGCAAAGGGAATGCCAGGAAACGGAGCCTCCTCCCGGGCAGGGCCCTGGGGAGCTGCTCAGGAGGGGATCATGCCCTTGCTGCGCTTCCTGTCGGCCATGGCCCGGCGGTTGTGGTTGGCCCTTGTGCTTTTGTTTGCTTCCTTCCTCCTCCGCTCCTGCGCCGTCTCCCGGTTCTGCCCGTGGCCCTTGGCATTGCCAACAAGGGCAGAGCTGTCGTGCTTGTGCCTGGAGGACAAAGAGGAAGGACATCACAACAGGCACGCTGCACTCCTGGGGATGAAATCCCAGAGCTCCACAAACCCTGGGGTGTGAGGGGTTCAGCATCAGCCACACCACCACCATGTCCTTCCACACACTGAGCCCATCAGCTGAAAACAGCTATGAAACTGTCCCAAAATCCCTGTGGGAGCTGTTGGAGCTCTGGAAATTGTGCTCTCCAAGATCCTGTCTTGCACAGGGTTCTGCTGCTTGGAGTGACAGGACAAGGGGGAATGGCTTTATGCTGAAAAAGGGGAGATTTCGATTGGGTATTGGGCAGGAATTGTTCCCTGGGAGGGTGGGCAGGCCCTGGCACAGGGTGCCCAGAGCAGCTGTGGCTGCCCCTGGATCCCTGGCAGTGCCCAAGGCCAGGCTGGACAGGGCTGGGAGCAGCCTGGGACAGTGGCAGGTGTCCCTGCCATGGCAGGGGGTGGAACAAGATGGTCTTAAGGTCCCTTCCCCCCCAAACCACTCCATGATTCCATGCCATGCCTACCCCTATTCAATGGGATAAAACAACCAGAGAAGTAAAGGGTGGGTGAGGAAGTCCAGCCCACTGTGGTAGGACCCTGACACACAGGGATGCCAAGGAGCAGGAACACCCTCAACAATTCAGTCAGCAGCAAAGGAGATCCTTGCTTACCCCCTCCTGGCAAGGAATGCCTGGCGCCTGGCTTCAGCCCTCTCCCGCAGGACTGCCGGGTCCTGCACAAAGTGGTCCTACAAGGAGGCAAGGGTACAGGTCAGGAAACTCAGCAGCACTGTGCAGAAGCCTGGAGAGGAGAGGATTCTGTTGGGAACAGAGTCAATTCCTGGTTCATTATCTCTGGACCAGTGGGATTGGTGTCAGGGACTCTAAACACAACACCCGGCACAAAACCTGCCTGAAAACCTTCCCACACCATGGCTACTCCCAGCACATCCATGGAAACAGAGTGCCAGTGACCCTCAGAGTGCTCTGCTGGCACTGGCTGTCTCTGGGATAAAGGAGATTAAAGCTCCCCATGGAGGAAGTGTCACTGCTGCAGCACAGCTAGGCCAGGAGGCAGTGCAGAGCTGTCCCTGGGGACACATCACAGCCCAGCAGCCACTGAGCAGCAGCTCAGTCCCTGCTGCTGCTCCAAGATGCCCTCTCTGAAACAGGAAATCTGCTCCACATCACCTGCAGGTGAAGCAGGGAAGAAATATGGTAAATCTTAATGCAATTCCAGCTAAATGTCACCTTTGTTCTTTCCTTTTCAGCTTCCTCCTCCTCCTCCTCTTCATCCTCTTCCTCTGTCTCCTGTCCTTCCTCCTGTCCTTTAGGTCTCAAGACCTGAGGAATTGTGAATGGCCTGGGATTTAAGGCACAAATAGTTAGAAAAGAAAACAGCAGAGCCACAAACATTTCTCTGAACAGCAAATCCTTTTTGGTTTGCATTATGTCTTTAAAAATATGAGACTGCACAGATTTTATGGACTTCATTTTCCTGAACAAAAAAAATCAGGAGACCCAGGAGTTAGTGCCACGTTCCTATGGGCAATTAACAAACACACACTCTCCACTGGGGAATGTTCACTATGAAATTGTCACTGAAAATAATAATAACAGTTAAAAAAAACCAACTCTGAAACCCCACAAGGAATTTCTCCACAGAAACAACTGCTTCCTTTGGGAAACGGGCATCCAGACACAGCCAGAAGGCAATATTAAGGAGAATCCTTTGCTAGGCTTTATCTCAGCAGACAGGGAGCATCTGTTGTACAAGACAAATTTGGACAGAACCATTAATGCTCAGCCAGTGCTGTGCCCCAAACCCTCTGACTGGTCAGGGCTGTCCAGGGAACCCCAGTTCCACTGCTGTGCCCCAGTTTCCTACAGGGGGAAATCCCTGGAGAAATTAATCAGGCTTTATGAATCACTCTGGACACGCAGAACAAAGGGCCTGGGGGTGGAGGAAGAATTTACCACATGCCTGTAACTCTTCTTTAACATAAATATGTGTTTGTGTTTAAATTCCATTGGAATTCAGACCCACCACTCCAATGCCAAAGAAATAAATGTAAAACCAGAAAAGCCTTTGTTATGTCAAACCAACAGATCCAGTTTCCAGCAGTGACATCCACTAATTGTTTCTAAGTGCAGTGAGACCTGAAAGAGGGGAAAACACCTGGGTGCCACATTCTCACAAGCAAAACTCCCAAAAAGGATTTAAATTGAAGCTTCTCAACACTTTAGGAGGAGGGGGAAAAGGGACAAAAGAGCCTCAAAGGTTTGATTTGGTTTGAGGTTAGGAATGGAGACATCTTCCTAACACATCAGAATTCAAAAGGCCACTTTGAGAAACGTTAAAGGAGCTTTTAAACCACATGTTTTCTAAAATAAATATTCTCCAGCCTCCATCCCCACTAACCCTTTGCTTCCCAAAAGCTAATTGTGTGCAGCTGTCAGTCATGGTGCAGAGTGCTGTGCAGCCCATCAGGGACTCAATTTCAGCTGTCAGCACTCAGAGGGGATTGGCAGGGAAAAGTCTGTCTTCCCAAATGTTGAAGTTTTCCTTTGCTCACTGGCCATTTGAGGTTGCCCAGCTCCACCAACTTTCCAAGCTGTTCTTCCCTGCTGCAGGGTAGTTTCTCTAAGGAGAAG
Source organism: Phainopepla nitens (assembly GCA_013400175.1). Classification (NCBI taxonomy): domain Eukaryota; kingdom Metazoa; phylum Chordata; class Aves; order Passeriformes; family Bombycillidae; genus Phainopepla; species Phainopepla nitens. Next base: position 90,898 of record VXBQ01001400.1, read on the forward strand.
CACTGCTGAGTAAAGTTTCCACTCATGGCAGATCCTCCTCTTGGATTTGCTGATTAATTGAGGCAATGGTCGAGTGGAAGCTGGAGAACATTCTGGGCACACTTTGTTTTCCTTTGCAACACATTCTTGAAGTTTAGGAATAGGTTGGCTAGGAATTCAGTTTATATACAGCCACTTTTCTTTGAGGTTCTTTGCCTCAAGGGTGCAGTCACTTTGTGTTCAAGGAATAGTCTGCCATGGGAACACTCCCTTATCCACTGGAGAAGGGAGACCCAAACCTTCCTCCTTGCACATCACAGTGAAAACAGAGAAAGGGGTGGTTTGAAACTCTCGTGGAGGAACAGAATCCCAGAACCCCCAGGTTGGAAGAGACCTTCAAGCTCATCGAGTCCAGCCTGTGCCCAACTCCTCAGCTAAACCCTGGCCACCCAGTGCCACACCCAGGGATGGTGACTCCAGCACCTCCTGGGCAGCCATTCCAGAACTTTATCACCCTTTCTGTGAAGAACTTTTCCTAATATCCAACCTGTATTTCCCTTGGTGCAGCTTGAGACTGTGTCCCCTCATTCTGTCAGTTCCTGGAGCAAGAGCCCAGTCCCAGCTGAGCACAGCCACCCTGCAGGGAGCTGTGGAGAGTGCTGAGGTCAGCCCTGAGTCTCCTTTTCTCCAGGCTGAACAGCCCCAGCTCCCTCAGTGGTTCCTCACAGGGTTTGTGTTCCCAGCCCCTCTCCAGCCTCGCTGCCTCCTCTGGATGTGCTCAGGGCTCTCAAGGTCCTTCCCAACCTGAGGGGCCAGAGCTGGGCACAGCCCTCGAGGTGCTCCTCACAGTGCCCAGGGCAGGGGAACAATGACCTCCCTGCTCCTGCTGGCCACGCTGTTTCTGAGCCCAAAGCAGCGTTTCCCAGGTTGGCGGGAGCCAGAGAATTCCGTGGTGATTGCCCCGTGGCTCCCTCCCTCCCCCTCCCCTCAGCATTCACCTCCTGGAGATGAGCTCATCATCCGAGTCAGCGTCGTTAGCACCCACTTGGTTCCCATCGTAGGTGTCGTCGTACTCGTCCTCGTAGTCCTGGTAGGGCTGTGCCGCTCCGGGCTGCAGGGGCAGCTCCTCCAGCACCACGCTGTACTGGCTGTAGCGCTGCCTCTGCTCCCTCACCAGCCGCTTGTCATTCACCAAGCTCCGGGTCGTGTCCTTCTCCCTCCTGCTCGGGAACAGGGCAGGAAAAGGCAGGCTTAAAACCTTCCCTCGAAGCTGCTTGTTTAATCCCCTGTTAGTCAGTGGAGTGTGAGGCAATGCAAGTCTCATCCCCAGCACCACAGGCCCTCCTCGCCCCACCTATTATTGGCCTGCTGGTTTATGGAATCATGGAATGGTTTGGGCAGGGAGGGATCTTCAAGCTCATCTTATTCCACCCTCAGACCTTCCACTGTCCCAGGTTGCTCCCAGCCCTGTCCAGCCTGGCCTTGGGCACTGCCAGGGATCCAGGGGCAGCCACAGCTGCTCTGGGCACCCTGTGCCAGGGCCTGCCCACCCTCCCAGGGAACAATTCCTGCCCAATATCCCATCCAGCCCTGCCCTCTGGTGTGGGAAACCATTCCCTGTGTCCTGTCCCTCCAAGGCCTTGTAAACAAATAGTCTCTCTTCCATCTTTCCTGTTAGCCCCTTCAGGCCACAACTAGGACATCTCAGAGCTTTCTCTTCAGGCTGCACAATCCTCATTCTCCCAGCCTTTCCACACAGCAGAGCTGCTCCATCCCTCTGATCATCCTGGTGCCTCCTCTGGTCTCACTCCAGCAGCTCCAGGCCTTCCTGTGCTGGGCCCCAGGGCTGGATGGAGTGATCCAGGGTGGGTCATTTGTACCAGGGCTGTTTGGCCACTAAAAAAGAGCAGGAACTGGAGACCACCACTGTCACTTCAGACAGAGAGGAAGCCTTCACAGGAGGCCAAATGCAATTCTAAACCAGATGAAATCTGGCCAAGGTGCATGGAACACAAATGTGAGGGGAAAAGGACAAATGTAGATGGGGAGATACAAAAAATAACCAGTGCAGGTGAACAAAACAGTAGAGAATGATTGTGATTCAACCTCTCAGAGCACTGCAAGGGCTTGTTTTTTAAATTTAGAAGGCAAGTAAATTATAGTCATTTTTAAAGAAGAGAAGACCAAGAAACAGAGGGATTAAAAAGCAGCTGCTGAGTGTCTGAAGATGCACAATCATAATCTCTGAAGTTCCATTTTTCAGACCAGCCAAGTACCTATTTACAGCAAAGCAAAAAGGGGATTCTGCTGTCCAGCACTCCCAAGACTACTTGCAGCCCCCAGAGTCCAGGAGGACCCAGCATCAGTGGATTTTATCAGAGAAAGGACCTATCCAAGGCAGTGGCAGTGACTCAGGAAGGGACAGACTGAGGGGATGTGATCCAGCAGCCCTGATTTTCATTTGGAATCTCAAAACAAAGCAAGTTTCCAGCTGGAGGTGGTTCCCTCTCTGCCATGACTCACTGCCTGCATTGGCTGCACAATGCCCTGCCAAGCACGTGGTGAGTTCAGCCATCCCAGGATCCCTGGGATAACACCTCCTGTGGGAATTCAGCTGAGGCTGAACCTAGCACCTCCTAATTGCTTCCCTTCCAGCTGGTCTGATGACTGCAGAGGAGCTGCATGAAATGGTCTGGGCACCAATCCCAGGAAAAACAGTTCCTCCATGGAGCTCAGGACATGCTCTGGCTTCAGGAGACAGATTGAGCTGACAGCTAGGGCTGGACAGGCACAGACAAGTGCCATCACTTTTCAGGATCAGCAGAGTCTATGTTGGCACATTCATTTCCTTGTGTTTGATTCCTCCTCATCCTGGATGGATTTCTCTTTCTCAAGGAGAGTCTCTGCCCCAAACTGCTGATGCTGAGAGTGGCCAGAACAACCTGCTCTGGCTCTTTAGGCACTATGGTGATACCAGGCTTAGCAACAGCACCCCAAACACAAGAGAATTTGGTGAGCAAAAGGTATTTAGAAGGAGAAAAAAAATTAAATATTTTGATACAATTCAAATCCAAAGATCTCAGACTAAGCTTGGAGAGCCCTGTTACCCCAGCACTGGGGTGAACCATCAGTGCTGAATATTAAATCCTGGAGACAAGGCACTGCAGCTTTTCCTTGGATTCAGTTGGATCTGGTCATCTTGGGCATTGCTGATCTTCAGGTTTTAAACTACTCAAACCACGGTGAGTATGTCTGGAGTCCTGCAGAGTTTTCCCAAATGTTCTAAAATGAAGGGAGGCAAATGACACCACGAAGAGCAGCAAGAGGATAATCCCAAGAGGTCACATAACTACAGCAGGAGAGAGGAGAACTTCTCCAGGAGTGATGGCACCCCTGGAGGGCAGTGCCATGGGAGCAGATCCCAGAGCCCAGCTCAGGCATGATTTACAGCTTCCAAAGCTCTCCAAGTGATCTGCAGAGGGAGCTCCGAGCAGGATATTCCAGCCACTGGATGCTCTGTGCTGAACTCGGTGCTCTCTGGCCTTGACCAGCTGCTGCAGCAAGGCTTTGGGCATCAGGGATAACCCAGCAAGGCTCTGGGAATCAGGGATAACCCAGCACATCTGTGCAAGGCTTTGGGCACCAGGGATAACCCAGCAAGGCTCTGGGAATCAGGGATAACCCAGCAAGGCTTTGGGCACCAGGGATAACCCAGCAAGGTTCTGGGAATCAGGGATAACCCAGCAAGGCTTTGGGCACCAGGGATAACCCAGCACACCTGTACAATGCACCTGCCTCACAGAGCAAGGCACCACCATGAGGAGAAAGGTTCTGTCTGTAAATTCTCAGCTATGAACACAACAAAAGTCATGGCCTTGGCCAGAGAGAAAATAAATTCCTTTCTTGCTCAGCCAAGACAGGATCAGCACTGTGGCACTGCTCTGAGGAGCTGGGCCACTGGACTTGGGGACAAAAGTAGTTTTCTCCCAGAGTTTGATGCAACTTTCCAACCAAAACCTTAACTGGGAGCTCTCAGGTCACGTGGCTCCAACTCCAGCCAGACTTTTAGTTATCTGCTGTGAAAATACATCCCAACATTAAGATCACACTTGGCAGGTTAGAGGAGGTGTTTGAAGTCTACTGGAAGGTATCCCTTCCCATGGCAGGGGGTGGAACGAGATGAACTTCAAGGTTCCTTCCAAACCAAACCATTCCATGATTCTGTGATATGTTTTAAAAGAATCTGGAACAAGGGAAGCACACTACAGAGCTGACATCAGTGGGAGCCAGCACCACACACCCAGCTAGGCAGAAAGCAAAGTGAAAACTGGTGGGGTTTTGTAGAAATCTCTGCTCATGGCAGGGGGGGGGGATCCCTGCTCATTGCAGGCAGATTGACTAAATGACCTTTAAGTGACTAAATGACTTCCCAACCCAAACTACTCCACAAGTCAAAGTGCCCTTCTGCAGGAAGCCTTACAGCAGCAGGAACAACAGAAGTAGTCTAAGGCACTGAATGTTATCAGATGTTGAAGTAGATGGATATTGAATCTTCCCTTGGCTCTAAATCAAATCATTAGTTATTCTCAGCTCTGAGTCACAATCCCAGGCTCAGGGATGGTGCTTTTCAAGGTTTGTTGCTCAGTGCAAGTTTAACATTAAGCCCAAGGAGCAAGAGCCTGACATTACAAATGAGCTTGGCAGAGCAATCTCCAGCAGCAGACACAGGAAAGCCAATTAGGAAAAACACTAAGTGAAACCAACCCCCTCATAATATTTCATTTTACTTTCCCAGACAAACAGGTGGGAAACATTTTTGATAAGCCTTCCCCCCTGGCAAAACACTCCTGCAGGAGGTTTTTAGGAGAGATAAATGTGCAGATTTCCAGGTGTTTGTTCCTGCTGACAGGCAGAGTTAATAACTGGGTGCCAACACTCACCTCTTGCCTTTCTGGATCCGAGACACATCCACTGCATCCCTACTGAAAACATCAAACTCATCATTCTGGAAAACATTATAGCGAGAGCTGACCAGAGGGGTAGGGTCTGGCTTCAGCTGTCTGTTAAAAAACAAGGAGAGAGAATAAAAACAGAAGTGAAGTGAGGAACAGAAATCCTCTCCCTTCTCTAAGCCCTTGTTTTATCCTTTGTCAGGCCCAAAATGATCCTGGGCACACCACGAGGTGCTGGCTGAGTCACAGGGCACAACCCCTTCCCTTCCCAGCCACGGCCTGGCACGAGCACAGCACTTCCCAAAGCTTGGATTTGAGGGGAAACTAAAGTAGCTCACAGGAAGCCAAGAGAAAATTCTCCTGTTCATTTCAGAGTCTATCAAACTGTGCAGGACAATGGAATATTCAACAGACTGCCTGGTCTCAACACAGTGATTCAGTGAAGACAAACGCTAAGTGTGATGAATTACAGGCTGGAAAAAATTCCAATAATTTGTTGCTGCTGATTTCAAGATATTTATCTCCCTTGTTAAATCTTTCTCAGGGTTCCAGGTTTCTGTTTGTTCAACTTGTGAGTCAAAAGACTGTACTTTTGACATTCATTTTGGTGGTGCAGACAGCTCAGCTGAGCAGCTGCAAATGCTGCTGTGCTCCCCTATAAATCAGCAGGGGTCAGAATTCGACATTTTCTATCGAACCAGCAGTTTTGTTTCAAGATGCAAAAGACAGGAAGAAAAAAAATCCAGCTCTATCTTGTGGAACTGCTGGCTTTGCAGAAAAACCAATCCTTCCTAAAGCCTGTCCTGCACCAGTTGTGCCAAAGTCAGCAGATATGACTGTGGGAACACAAAGAGTGTTGCAAAACTAAGATTTTTTTACATCATTTTTCCGATAAAGATGCTTTCCTTTAATGCAACAGTGAGACAGTCTGCCCATAACTCCATGAAATGTGAACAAACAGCACATTCACATCCTGATGCTCTGTCAGGAACTGCTGGTGCAGCACAAACACACACTCACAGCTGCAGACAAATTCCAACTCAATCCTGCCACCAGCTATAAACCCTCCATCCCTTGTCCAACCCAGGAAAGCATGACAAGCCTGGCAAGTTTGTCAGAGGGAACATAAAAATGGATCTGAATTGTCATATCTTCATTCACAATACAGCAGCCTGTTAAATAACCATATTTGACCATGTGGGTTGAATTCCAGCTGAATTGGCTCCTCTGAAGACACCCTTTCCTGCAGGAGAGCTGGGATTTTCACACCTCTGACAACAAACACTGCAGCAAAATGACTTTTGAAGGCAACATATTCCATTCCATTCCATTCCATTCCATTCCATTCCATTCCATTCCATTCCATTCCATTCCATTCCATTCCATTCCAGTGTTTCATGTACAAGGAGTTTTATCCCCTGGCACAAAGCACAACCCAGCACCCGCTCTACTCAAACACTGAGCAGCAAAGGTCCCACTCCTCTGCAGGGACACAAGGAGGGCAGAAAACTGGTGACAGGTGACACTGAGAAGCTCTCACTGCAGTTCTCTACCCCAAATATGCAAATTCTTAGAGCTCCACAAGTGTTGAGCCTTCAGTGAGAACAATGAAGTGAGACAGAAACAACCAGAGGTTGTCCCACACCTTTGCATGCTTCGGTCCAGCTTATCCAGGTATGGCACCAGCTTATCTTCCAGGATGTTGTTGATCACCTGCTCAGTGTCGTATCCATACTCCTCCAGGCAGGCCAGGATGAATCCCTCTCCAAGGTCTGGCAGCAGATCCTTCACTTGGGAGATCAGGGAGTCCAGCTCCACGCCGGACACGCAGGCGACGGGTGCGGCCGCAGCGCCAGCACACTACGGACACCAAACACAACCAGTGGGCACTGGGGAGGGACAGGGCTGAGGGCAGGCAGTGTGCACAGAAATACAGCAAAAGCAGCACTCTGGGCTCTCAGGGTTTAAACACACAAGTCCAAGACTGGAGCCAAAAGAGAAATCAGCTGTTTCAACTACACAAGGTTTCCGACACAGATTTGGGCACACAGCTACTTTTGCCAGACCCTGAGTCACCAAGGACAGCCTGGAGAATCCCTTCCTCAAATAACAGGTGAGCTCTGCATTTCAAAAATATGCACATGAACTGCAGGGATGAAGCAGAGTATTTGAATAATCCCCAGCAAGGGAAAACCCAAGCCACGGGAGCTGGGAGCAATTTGCTCAGAGCTAACTCAGGATTCAGGTGTAGCTTCAGTTCTCATTTCCCAAGGCTGCATGGAGACCCAGCAAAGGTCAGAAATGACACCAAATCTAATGCTGTCTCCAAAGCTGAGCAAATCAAGCCTGTCCTCACAGACAGAGGAAGGCCAGGAGGAGCAGAGTCCCCGGGAAGGGCAGAGCCCAGTCCCACCACAGAGCTGTACCCACCTCATCCTCCAGGGCACACGCAGCCCCCAGGTCCTTCCCGTCCTCAGGGGTGCTCTCCACTATTGCTGAAGCTCCATTGGATGCTGCTGGATCTTTAACAGCTTGTCCTTTTTTCCTGTCTACTCCTTCCCAGGCACTTTCCACTGCTTGGAGGATATAGGCTGTCCTGGTCTCATCTCTAAGAGCACAGCATTAAGGACATTCCTGGAAGCACATGTTCAGGGATCACCTTGAAGTAACTATGGGACAGTCAGCGATGTCTAAATTCGTGCCTGCATCCACACTCACAAAACCATGGAATGGTTTGGGTGGAAAGGGACCTTAAAGCTCATCAGGTCCCACTCCCTGGCATGGGCAAGGACATCTTCCATTAGACCAGGTTGCTCCCAAGCCCCATCCAGCCTGGCCTTAAACACTTCCAGGGATGGGGCAGCCTCAGCTTCTCTGGGCAACAACTCTCCCCTGTCCTTTTTTTTCCTGTTAAGGGAAAAGTTTCTAGTACTCCTTGCTAGTCATGCAGCTTAACCAGAGGCAGAAATCTCACTGGTGTGAAGGAATCCAAGAGCTGGCAGGTGTGCAAAGCCCAAGGATACAGTGCAGAGGATGCCTGCTGGAGCAGACTCACGTCATCCTCAACAGGGAACAGCTCGTCGTAGTCACGGAGAAATCTGAAAACACAGGAGCAAGTTTAATCAGTGGAGCTCAATTAATTACCACTACTGTGCCTCTCTGACAGCCTCAGTGCTCAGGTAGGAACAGAGAACCTCTCACCCATGGCTGGATTCCAGCCACGCCTGATTTTTGTCCCACTACACCACAGCAGCACTCCTCAGGTATGAGGGATGGAACTCAGTGCTGCATTACAGGGAAAATCTGCTTTACCATGTGAACATGCTCAGAATGCCAGCATGGGCAGGAGGACAAGATGGAATTCCCAGTTCTGCCACTTCCTTTGCATCTCCAGCATTAGTGTTTAATATTTTTCTGGTCTGGTCAGCCCAGCTGGAAAGCACAGATCAGTAATAACAGCTCAACTTGTCAAGGGAGCTAATGGCTAAATTGCTCTTCTCCTCTTTGAGAAGCTGGATTAAAGGGAGTGAAGAATAGCATTTCTCAGTGCCAGGGTCTGTGCTGCAGGCTGAAATCCTCTCACTGCACTTCTCCCAACTACTTGCAATGATTTCTGACTCCCAAATGCCTCATAATGCTGCCTCAGGCAATTCTGCTGTAATGAATGGCAGAGGAAGGAGCTGAGCCCCCCTCGGGCCTCTTGCCAACCAGACTCACCTCCTTTCCTGAAGCACCGAGGTGAAGATCTGCAGAAATTCCTCAATAAATGGCTGAATATTCTCACAGCTGCAGGAAACACAGCACAGTGAACACTCAGAGGTAAGTCTGCCAATGTCTGGCCTCACCAGCCAAACCACTCACATTTACACACCAAGGGAAAGTCCCATTTGAAAAGAGATTTCAGGCCACATTTGGCATTCATAGGAGCAAAGAGTCAAATGAAAGCAAGTGGTTTTTAAGGCTTCAGCAAACATTTCAGCACTTAGATCTAAAGCTGTATCACACCTAGAATTACAAGTTTTCAGACAGACTTTACAAATAGTTTGATGCCTCAGACTTGCAGTGAGCAGAAAAGGGTGTGTAGAGTTTTTGTAATTGTGCCTTTATGATGTCTTGGGATTTCACCAGTGAACCCTCCAGAAAGTTTGTGCTCACCTGTGCAAGAACACCTGCCAAGCAAACTCCCATTGCAGCTTCAGTGCCCAAACCCCTGGGTGCTGCTGAGGCTCCAAGCCTTGTTCCAAGGCACCTTTGGGTGGGAAGGGACCTTACAGTCCATCCAGTTCCACCCCTGCCACGGGCAGGGACACCTTCCACTGTCCCAGGCTGCTCCAAGCCCTGTCCAACCTGGCCTTGGACACTTCCAGGGATGCCCAGCTTCTCTGGGCATCCTGTGTCAGGGCCTCCCCACCCTCCCAGGGAACAATTCCTGCCCAATATCCCTGCCTTCTGTCTGTGGGAAGCCATTGCCCCTCGTCTTGTCACTCCAAGCTCCTGTAAACAGTCTCTCTCCATCTGTATTGTTGGGCCCTCCAGGTCCTGGAAGGTCACCATCAGGTCTCAAGGTATTACACATGATCAAAGTTTGCACGAGCCACACACTGGGAAAGAAAGCTCACTGGACCCAGCTCACCACAGAGATTCTGGACCAAACAGCTTCATCTGGAACATTCCTGATACACAGGACAACAGAATTTGACCTTAGCCAAGTCTTTGGCTACAATCCCAACACAAATAGCAGTTTCTGTTCTTTTTCTCCAGTAAATTTGTAAATGAGAAACTATTTCTCCCACACAGCAATCAAGTAATTGGCGAGTAGCACAGAGCCAAGTGCCAATACCTGCTCTCTAGGATGGGCTGCAGACAGGCTTGGTTTATTAGGATGTGAAAAACTTCTATCATCTTCTTTCTGGAGTGTGAAATCCTCCTCCACAAATCAGCAAAAACACTTCAGAGAGAGCAAAAGACACTGTTGGTGTCAGCACAAGAATCTGTAACACATCTTTATGCCAGAGTTAATCCTCTAAAGAAGAATTTCATTAGGAGAATAATTTCCTTGCTGCAAAGACCAGATATTAGACACATTTCATGGTCATTAAGGAAAATCCATGCTCCAAATAAAGCTAGTTTCAATCCCAGTTGTCCTGGCAGCTCCCAAACAAGACCTCCACTGTACCAGCACAGCCTGTACCTCACAGTGAGACTGAGCTACACAGAGATATCATCCACGTTCTCACACTTTGTTTCAATTTGAATGCACCTCCCATCAAATTCCTTCTTACAGAGCACTAAAAATGATTCGTCACCCCACTGCCCAGGAAAATTCGGAATTACTGAAGTCATCTCTTCAGAGGTCTTTGAAGCAGCATAAAAAAAGCCAGGCTCCTCAGGGATGGGTAAAGCAGCATGAAGTGAATTTTTAACTAAGCCCTAGGAAGTCTCACTGAAGATCCAAAGGAAGCCTTGGCAGGAATTCTCACCTGTTGTCTTCATAATGCCTCTTCTTGATTGCAGATTCCAGCTCAGGAACTGCCAGTTCATAAAATGAAGCTAATCTGTAAAAAGGGGGAACAAACCTGTACCTGTCAGCCGAGGTTCCAAAAATCATTTGCTAAAAGGCAGAACAAATGGCTGATTTCATTAAACCCTCCTCACCAGCAGTACCCATGAGCATCACCTCATTTTGGTATTTTTGCCCCAAAACGCAAGCAAACACACCACAGACAAAGAGCAGCACTCTAAGAAAATCATAGAGAGGTCTTTGAAGAGGTAGGAAAGAAAAGCATTTGAGAAGCATCCTGGTGCTGACCAGAACCATCTGGTGAAGCCAGAGAAACCCCTAACACAGATCTGCAGCGTGCAAAGACCCAACATTCACAGAAGCCTTCGTGTTGGAAAAGCCCCCTGAGATCACTGAGTCCAACCATTCCCCAGCACTGCCAAGGCTACCACAGACCACGTCCCCAAGAGCCACATCCACATGGCTGTTAACCTCCTCCAGGGATGGGGGTCCAGCACTGCCCTGGGCAGCTGTGCCAGGGCTGGACAGCCCTTTCCATGAGGAAATGTTCCCTAATACCCAACCTGAACCTCCCCTGGCACAGCCTGAGGCCGTTCCCTCTCATGCCTTGTCACCCTCTCCCAGGCACTCAGCTTCTGCCAAATCTCACTGATTTTCTCTAGCATAGAACTTGGGCATAACATCAAAGACATTTGTTTCCCAACCTTGAAGAACTATTCCTCTGAAATACTTTCTGCTTCCCTTGCTTTGGGTCCTACAGCAGGAAGTCCTTTTTGTCCATAACTCGTCCCTCTCCACCCTTCCCAGAGCACACTGAGTACTGTTCAGCTGACTTTGGAAATTGTCAGCTGGTTCTGGGATCACTCCTAGACAATGTCACACATAGTACAGAAAATCTCCACATCCCTATATCCATGTATTTACTATGCTGCATTCCTGTCAGAGAGAACCCAGCAGCCCCTGCATTAAAGCTGACTCCTCATTTAACAATGGGACAGGACACAGTAGCACATTCAGTATCTTTACACGGCCAGGCCAAGCTCTGCCTGCACTCCAAGACATACCTGTAACAAAACTCGTGTTTTTGGAAGGTCTGGCAAGCCAAGGGAAAGACATCAAGAAAGGCCCAGAGAGTCGTGCAGGTGTCACATAAATACAGCACAACGTCCTTCAGCTCCTGAGAGGGAAAGAGCAGTTACTGAGGGAAGAGCCAGGCAAGTGTTCCCAGCAGGGACACAGAAAACTGGGGCCAGGCCTCTTCCTGACTGCACAGAGTCTGTATCAACCATAACCTCTACAGGGTCTGGGGACAGAGACAACATTTCTCCTAAAACTCCTACTCTTTAAGGATCTATAATGCAATCCCAACTGTCTGCTTTCATTAAAGATCCTGTGAGATTATAAGAATCCTCATCAAATCCTGTTCTGGACAGTGGCTTTGCCCTCAATACACCCTCCACACATGGAATTCTTCCCCATGCAGCACTTTTCAGGAAGCACTGCACAGCAGAAACATGGGAATCAAAGAGATGTTTTCAGTCTGGTCCAGTGCAAGCTGCATTTCTGAGGCAGCTGAAACAAACTAAATGACACACTAAATGATACCTACAAACTATCATTTATCAATAAATCATAGTTTGAACTGATAGTTTGTGCCCACACACAAACTGAATGACTAAGGTTTTGTAGAGGATCACATTCACTGTCTTTGTACAGTCCCCAGCACATAAACCCCTCTTAATTAACTACAGCTAAATTACACTGTTGTTAAAACACACTTTTCTGAACAAAAAAATAATCAATAAATATCACTGCCAGGGTTAGGTAGAGACTTCTGTCAGATATTCTGTTACATTATTTATAAGTTGGTTAAGCAAAAAAGTTGCCAGGCTTAAAACTATCCACATTCCAAAGGATATGGCTGAAATGAATCAGCTCATGGTGGAAAGCTTTTATCATCATGTCCCAGGACAAAGAGTGCAACAATGGCACAGAACCATGAGCTGTAGGAGCTTTTGGGAACAGAATGATCCTCTGTGGTCTGTTCAGCATGCAGGAGTGCAGAGAGTTCAGTCCTACCTGGAGGGGCATGTTCCCTGCAGTCACAGTGACTTTCTCTTCCAGTTTCTGGGGCTCAGCAGAGGCCCCTTCACACTGCAAACCACACTTGTGCAAAATATTGTTGAACACCTAAATCAGGAGAACAGGGCAGTATTAACAGACAGGAGCCAGCAGCAGGACACAGCAGAGAAGGCCAGAAGCTGAAGGAAGGTGGGAGGCAAGAGTCATCAAGTAGTAATTTTAGATAAAGGTTCAAAACCTCCATGACACACATTAACAAACTAGGAAAAGGGAGAAACAGCAAAGTCAGGGAGGTTTAGGCTGGATATTAGGGAAAGTTCTTCCCCCAGAGGGTGGTCAGAGCTCAGTGTTTGGACAATGAGTGGGATTGTTGGGGTGTCTGTGAGGACCAGGGGTTGGACTTGATGATCCTTGTGGGTCTCTTCCAACTCAGGATATTCCATGGTTTCATGAAATACATTCTGCCTGCCTACAATGTTCCCTTTCCACTCTCCAAGCTATGCCACATTTCCAGATGAAATCTCAGCAGGAAAGTGGTACCTGGAGGACAGTGGGCAGAGTTTCATCAAGGTCACTGAAGTAACTGGGCTGCTGAGTGAAGATATTTCCTGAAAAGGGAAAGGAGAGCATGTCCATCAGTTCAGACATTGATGCCAACGAGCAAATTAGCACCAGAAAATGGTACTTGTGTTATTGCTGACACCCCCCTGACACAGCTACTGACCCTGTGGGACACAGCCCACCCTCACTCCTCAGCTCATGCACAGGCCCTGCTCCTAAAAAGCTGATCCATCAGCTCCCCAATGCCACTGGAGATCCAGCAATGGGAAAATGCTCATCAGAGCAGGGCAAATGAGATGTCAGATGATTCATGCTCCAGGGGCTGAATCAATGAATAATGCAAATACTATCACTGAACAACCTCAGTTCCTTTATTTGACAACTGGAGTTGACTTTTAATTACTGATAACAGTTCAGCACACACCAGGAGATGTGCTGCCGAATATTTCTTAAGGGTAATGAGGCTTTAGTAACACCTGCTATTATATTACTAGGACTCCATTATCTTTACAAAATACTCCACTGAATAATGCCATACCATAAATCCTCACCAAGTAAGCTACTGAGGCTCCTATTTTCCTGGGAATTACTGTTCAAATTATGAAAGTTAAGAATTCTCCAGCAAGGACAGAGCAATGAGACAAGTTTCAGATAAATTTATACCCTGAGAAGAACCTCAAGTTTATAAAGTTATAAATTACACACTGGAACTGCTCACACCACTACTGTCACGACATCATGAAATAATCAGGTGAGCAAAGCCTTGGTCACCTGCATGCAGCATGATTGTGTGGCACTCCAGAGCATAATTCAAAAGAGGTTTCATTACTTAGGTCTTTTTTGGAGTATTTTAAGATCCAGATAACCTAAGCTTTGCCTCTGAGAGAGAAGTATCTATCTTGCCATGCCCACTTTCCATCTCTGAGGCTCGACAAGGAATTTAGAGCAGAAGTAACTGAAAAAGGATAAAAAGATGAAAAAATGCAAAGGTTTATCTAAGATTTCCTGGCTGGGAATCTGTCTGCACCACATGATCTCTAACACTTCTCATGTTAGTGAACTTGGAAATGAGACAAAAATAACCACCAAAGAAATAGAAAACCTTCATCCCACAAGCTGCAGACAAAGTGAGTTAGAATTCAGGAAGAGCTCACTTAATTCAAGGGTAGATATTCTTCTACTCAGGTGCTCAGGTGATGTTAAAGATCACAGGATTGGGAAGGGAGCACAGGATAAATAGAGAAGCTAAATCAATATGCTCCATCTTCACTCCTCAGCATCCATGGCTGGATGTTCCTCCCTGTGTACTTGCCACTAAGGCTGTGTGTACAGACACAGAAATGCAGGAATAAGCACAGCTTGAGCAAGGCTCTGAAGTGTTTGTGGTTTGGAAGCTCTGGGTACATCAGTGTCTGCATTGAAGTTTCAGGTTCTCCCACTTCCCACAGCAGTGATTACCTCACACTGAGTGTTTCACTTGGCTCCCAGCTCTGGGAACAACAGCACTCACAGCTGGACTGTGCCCATCTCCCAACCCTCCTCACCCTTTCCCATCTCTAGCAGGGTTTTACAGAGCCCCACATTGCTCTTACAAGGGCTGAGAACACATTCCATGGGCACAGGAAACAACCCTCAAAACCTGAGGGTTTATGTCTAACAACAGTGCACACGGAAAAAGAAAAGCACAATCTGATCTACAAATCATACATCTTATTTGCTACTGAACAATTAATTTTCAGAGCAGTTCCACTGGTATAAACCCCACTAAGTCACTGGTCATACAAGCAAAAGCCTAAATGTAGCAAGTTGTTCCTTGGCTTTTACTGACCAATCATCTTCTGGAGCAGAAGGCCATTTCCTTTCCCAAAAAGGACACAGAGATCCAGAATCTTGGGGATATCGAACAGGAAGTTATTGTAAATAATTTTTCCAAAGACAGAGGGAGTAATAAAATGATCCTACAAAGACAGGAAAAAAAAAAGGAATTTAAAGGATAACCCATATCTTGCTCTGCAGTAACTCCAGCATTTTAATGACACCTTTAAAAACATCTGTACAAGGTCTACTAAGGAATTTATTTCATAGAAAGGAGCAACTCTGCTTGAAACAGCTTCTGTGGAACCATCTATTCCCACATTCCTGTCCCTGCCAAACTAGGCACCCCACTGATCCTTCACCAGGAGGTGAATTAATCTACCTAAAAGTTTTCCAAAAAATCTCCCTACAAGTCCCCAGTTCCCAGCCTGACTCAAGAAGAGCTCAGCTCAGGAGTGGGAATGAGTGACCAGGCACAGGGACAGCCTGAGGTTCTTCCTGGGAGAGCAGAACCCAGCACCAGAGACCACAGAATCAGGGACAGGCAGGGAGAAACCCCAGAACTGCAGCTCTACATGCTGACTCCTGAACAATGTGCCACAAACTCATCACACTGAAGGCATTTCTTATAAAATTCTAGATGAGAAAAATTCCATTGTTTGACACTGAGAAACAGGCAGCGGAAATGTGATTTTGGATTTTGAGAAGCCTGGTTTGCCTGTGACAGCAAATGGTTTCAATCCCAGTGAAAGGCAGGGCACATTCTCCCTGCTGAAGCAGAGGGATGGGGCTCAGTGCTGGCCAGGTTCCCTTTCCAGAACTCCTGCTGACTCCTGCATGACAACAGACTATTCATTCCCTGCAGAGCACTCAACTAGAAAATGGTTTCAAATGCTCGCCTGCCTCTCGGAGTGCTGAGGTTTAATCAGATCCTGCAATGAAAGACACCACAGAGGTGTCAGGTACTTCTGCTGAAGTGGTGCCAGCTGCAGGCTCCAGCATTCCTTCATCCTGCTCCTGTCCCAGTCCTCCACTCCCAGGCCTTTCCCTCCAAACATCCTGAACATCACCACTGTGATAAGCAAGGCAATCAACACAGCCCTAACACATCAGGAACCAACAAGGAGACCCAGGGAGTGATTGCTAAAACACAAGCTGCCTCACTCATCCTGCCCAAAGGCCTGGTGAAAATCCCACAGCTCCAGATGGGAGTTGCACTCACACAATTAGTGCTGAGGATGTCTTCTAATTATAGAATCTCAGAATGGTTTGAGTGGGAAGGGACCTTAAAGCTCATCCAGTGCCACCCCTGCCATGGGCAGGGACACCTGCCACTGTCCCAGGCTGCTCCAAGGCTTGTCCAACCTGGCCTTGAAACGCTTCCAGTGATCCAGGGGGCCACAGCTTCTGGCCACAGCCCTGGGCACAGCCAGGGCCTCCCCATCCTCCCAGGGAACAATTCCTTCCCAATATCCCATCTAACCCTGTCCTCTGGCAGTGGGAAGCCATTCCTCCCCATCCTGTCCCACCAGACCTTTGTCCCAGGTCGCCCTCCAGCTCTTCTGGAGCCCCTTTGGGCACTGGAAGGGGCTCTGAGCCCTCCCTGGAGCCTTCTCCAGGCTGAATGCCTGATGATGCCAAGATAACAGTAATTTAAAGAGATTTCACTGTATGTCCAAAACTTGGGGCAAGTTCAAGGAGAGACAAGTATTAGCAGGAATGTTGTGGCCCCACGTGGCCCTGAGGGAGTGAACGCTCGGGAAGTGGTGGCCTGAAGAGCCTGTTCCACGTGGCCACAGAAAGGCCAACGTGCTCTCTCCTCTTAGCACTACACTTGGACACCCTGCTATTACTCAGGAAGGAGATCCAGGCAATCCACCAAGGAATCACCGCATAGTCCAGATACTTCAGCTCTGAGTGTTATCATCTCCACATGGAGAATCCAGCTGATAAAATCATCAGGGAGAGGAATGTCGTGGAAGAAGGAAAATGACTCATTTCTCTAATTCCCTTTTCTCCTAAGTCACACAACCCGGAGCACCTGCAAGGCATGGGAATATTCACCTTGGACTCCTTGTGGGTGGACATCCTGAGGAAGGTGAGGAAGACACTCCGATGGAGGCACTTCTGCAGCTCGTTCACCTCCGGATGGCAATCCCACAGCACGTCGAACCTGCGAGGGGCGGAGCGCAGGTAGGAATCCAAACACTTCTGCAGGGTCTCATCAAATATCACCTGGCACAGGGAAAGCAGGAAAATGGGAAGGAGGGAGTGTCACACCTCCATAGGTTGTGCCCCTGAGCAGCCCAGTTAAATTTAAAGCAATCTAAAACACTCAGGCATATGAAAAGGACTCCCATATCCGTCAAATACAAGCCAATTTTTAAAATTCACAATGGAAAATCCTTAGGGAAATACCTTCTTTGCATTCTAAGGTGCAGTAATGGAAATTAAAATGTTTCCTGTGTGACATAATAAGCATAAACAAATCTTTATGAAAATGATGTTAGGCTCACGGCTTTTACAAGCACCTAGATGTTTACGTTGTAGCCTCAGATAAAAAGCAATGATTACCTGGCACCAGAATTTGTCATGAGGCAAAGCCAGAAGCCAGTTCAGGTCATCTGCAATGAATTTTGCTCGCTCCAGGAATTCCTCCACCAGAGCAGGGTCTCTGACAGCAGGAGGGGGTTTGTACAGCACGAACGACCGATCTGCTTTAATTTCTGGGTGCTGCAGAAAACCAAAAAAACACTGTATTAAAACTCCAGACCAAGTGACAGGAATGACCATCTGCTCACTGAATTCCAGGAAACACAAAGTTACCTTTTAATACAACTTGACACTATAGAATCACAGAATGGTTTGTGTGGGAAGGGACCTTCCAGCTCATCCAGTTCCACCCCTGCCACGGGCAGGGACACCTCCCACTGTCCCCAAGTTCTGTCCAGCCTGGCCTTGGACACTTGCAGGATTCCAGGGGCAGCCACAGCTGCTCTGGGCACCCTGGGCCAGGGCCTCCTCACCTCCACAGGGAACAATTTCTCTCCAATATCCAACCTAAATTTCAATTTGAACCAATTACTCCTTGTCCTGTCACCATAGTCCTGATGATAGGAACATTCTGTTCCCTGGTAGCTTCCCATTTTCTACCCTTTCAAGGCAGTGGTTTGTATCTTTCTTTATGAGCAACATTTTCAGACCTTGATGATGTTGCAGATGTTGCTCCTTGCTTTCTCTTAACCAAAGCCTGACAAAGCAATCCTCCCACACCTTCAAAACAAAAAGCAGGAGCTTCATTGCATGCCTTTGAACTCTCTATTTTTCCTCTGAACTGGTTCTTGCACAATATTCCATGAACTCAAACTGACACAACCATCAAAGACAGAAATAAACACTTCACTGCCTTTCCCAAGGGTTACTGAACAGGCTTTGCCCAAATACACCCACCCTAAAAGGAGAATTCCAATGAGCCACAGGTTTGGGCTCTGCCTCATCCCACACGTGTGCTCAGGGTAAAGCTCCTCAGGAGTGAGCAGCACTGACAGTCCCATCCTGCAACACAGCAAAGGCTCTCTCCAGGCTTTATTTCTGGGAGAAAAGGGTTTCTGCACATTGAATTTTCTGGTTTCATCAAGCTGAAAGGCCAAGGGATGGATCCCAGTGCCACAGCTCAGAGCTAAACTTGAAGCAGAGCTTGCAAAAACTCCCTGAGCATCTCCCCATTGCAGCAGAGGTTACAGACTCAAGAGAGGGAGCTGTGCTGGGAAAACACAGTTTACTCCAGATGTTGGATACACTTAGTTTGGTTCTTGTGTTTTGGGTTTTTTTATGGTGGGTAAATGAAATCTCAACTGTCCGAACATATTTAAAAAAAAAAACTTCTTTAACAAGCAGGCTGAACAAATTTCACAGAATGACAGAATATCCTGAGCTGGAAGGAAGTCACAAGGGCCATCCAGCCCAGCCCCTGGCCCTGCCCAGACCCCCAACAATCCCACCCTGGCATCCCTGGCAGCTCCTGGAGCTCTGGCAGCCTCGGGGCCGTGCCCATTCCCTGGGGAGCCTGGGCAGTGCCAGCACCTCTGGGGGAAGAACCTTTCCCTGAGCTCCATCTCAACCTCCCAGCACAGCTCCAGCCACTCCTGTCACATGTCCCAGACCAAGCCTCAATAAAAGACAATTATTTATTGAAGGTCTGCTTGGCTTTCAGGAAAAACAGAGCTCACCAGTGCTGGTAAAGTTCTCAGCTTCCCTGTCTTGGGATCCCTTTCTGTCAGCTGGAGCTCATCCAGAGGCAACGCTGGCATCCTGGTGGCTTGTTCCTGTCCTCAGCAAACAAAAGCAGCACAGGATGCACTTTACAAGGTCAGTCAGGCAAAAGCAGAACAAAAGAGGCTGCAGCCCTGCTGTAACACACACACACACTGGCTGGGAATACATTTATGCCAAGCAATTTATACCCAGCAATTTATACCCCACCAAAATGCCAAATCCTGAGGGAACACCCAGGAGCCACCTGGACATGTCTCAGAGGAAATCTGGAATGTGGTGCTAAACTTTCATCCCTGTTCCTTACTGAAAGGCCACAGATATCTTCCAGGACAGCAAAATGCATTTGGGGGCACTGTTTAATATGGAAATTAGATATTTCAATCTGGTTGCTGAAGAGCTGTGCTGAACTCTGGCCTCTGTAGCCTCTTTCAACACTTGCAGTGTCTCTCCTGACAGCACAAACTGCAGGGACAACCCAAACACAGCCTTGCCTGTGCTTTAAAAGAGGATTTTTGGTGCCTGTGTGTAGAATCTCAGAGTACTCAGCCAGACAAGGGACACAGGCTGAGCCTACAAAAGCCTTCCCCGCTCCTGCCAATTTTGTGAGCAATTCTGTGCTCACAAAACCACAGCTTCATCTTCAACAGCATTTGTGGGCTCAGAAATGTTTCAATTAACTTTCTGAAATTCACTGTAAGTCAAATATTAGAGTAACTCAATAGAAAGAACGTTATGGGCACTGTTAAAAAAGTTCAGATTCACAAAAAAATGCAAGTTGCAGGTTAACTGAGCTTTTAAATTCTTGAGGGGGTTATGAGTCCTACAAAATGGTACAAAAAAGTTATGTTCTTGTTAAGAAGGTCACACATTTCCTCAGATGCACATTTAATTGCAGTCACATTGCCTGGGCTGAATAACAATTAAAACAAGAGCAGTGTCTCTAAAGCTGAACAACTCTGACTCAGGAGTGAGGTTGTGGTTTAGACAGCAAATGAAAAAAATAACATTTTTCATTCCATAAATTTGTCACCTATTGATTTAGGCAAAAATTCTGTATTTTAACATTTTAGAGCTCAATTAAAATAGTATAGCAGAGCAACAGCAATACTCACAGCATAGAAAACTAAAAATAATTCTGTCTTTCCAGGGGAGTTTAAAAATTAGAATGTTGACAGCAGCAACTATTACCTTATGATAAACAATTTCTTTGGAAAAAAAAAAAAGAAACCAGCAAAACTTTTCAGCAGAATAAGCCAAGCTGGCTTTCAGTTCAGTTTCATGATATATTTAATTTGGATCTTAACATTTTTAGAGTCATTCTGAAAGCTGCACATAGAAATGTGTGTTTGTAACACAGAAAAACATGTCAAGTGTCTCACTTCAAGCCTGGAAGGCACCAAAATCTCCAGTCCAAGTCAAAAACATCCTGGAAGAGACACAAGCCCTGTCCAAAAGCTGGTTCAGCTAGAGAAGAGAATAAACCTGAGTACAGGATAACCTCAACAGAGAATTATTCCTGATCACTCTCAGAAGCTTTTCCTCTACAAAGAACTTTGGTCTAAACCACAAGCCCACGATTAATCTGTTGTGCCCTGAGATTTCAGGTACAGTGAAAGAGTCAGACAAAAAACATGATGAACTAGGGAAACTTATTTCCCCGGGTTTTTCCAGGGAAACTCTTTTTCCCAGCCCCAGAAACGATCACTGCCCTGCAATTCCTGCTGATGTGGACACCCATGGAGACACCCAGGGTGAGGTGACACTGCTGAGGATGAGAGCCACCACCGCCCAGCTGGCACAGGGAATGTTGCAGCATGGATTCATGGAACCGTTTATGTTGGAAGGGACCTTAAAGCTCATCCCATTCCAACCCTGCCATGGGCAGGGACTATCCCAGGCTGCTCCCAGCCCTGTCCAGCCTGGCCTTGGGCACTGCCAGGGATCCAGGGGCAGCCACAGCTGCTCTGGGCACCCTGTGCCAGGGCCTGCCCACCCTCCCAGGGAACAATTCCTGCCCAATATCCCATCCAGCCCTGCCCTCTGGCAGTGGAAGCCATTCCCTGTGTCCTGTTCCTCCATCCCTTGTCCCCAGTCCCTCTGCAGCTCTCCTGGAGCCCCTTTAGGCCCTGGCAGGGGCTCTGAGCTCTCCCTGCAGCGTTCTCTTCTCCAGGTGAGCACCCCTAGCTCTGTCCCCTCGGCCCTGCCCCATGGCCAGACACCCTCAGTTAAGCCAACCCCTTCGGGCCCTGCCGCTCCCGCCGCCTCCGCCGCCACGTCCCCTGCCCGGTCCCTGTCCCTGTGGCACCGGGCCCTGCCCAGCCTCTGCCGCCCAACCCAACCTAACCCAACATAACCCAACCCAACCCAACCCAACCCTGCCACAGCCACCCGAGCCCCGGTACCGGCACTCCCGTCCCGCCGGCCCCGCACGGTACCAGAGCCCCGGTACCGGCACTCCCGTCCCGCTGCCCCGCACGGTACCAGAGCCCCGGTACCGGCACTCCCGTCCCGCTGCCCCGCGACGCTTCCGTGGCCAGGCGCTGCTTCCGGCCCCGGGCGGAACTACCGGGCTGGGCGGGGCCCGTGCGGCTCCGCCCCGGCGGCGGGACCGGCCCGGCTCCGCTCCGGCTGTGGATCCGAGGGCGGGAGCGGGAGCGGCCCGGCTCCG
>VXBQ01001400.1:123045-177187 GCA_013400175.1 Phainopepla nitens
AATGCCGCTGGCAGCCGCCGGCCCCTGCTGGGCTGCTCTGGCCGCTGGGGCTGTGGTGTCAGCGGTGTTCGGTTGCCCTTGTGCGTGCGGCCGAAATTCCCGTTCCTTTTGTGAGTGGGTCTTGTTAAGGCTTTTTGTTTACGTGGTTTTGGGGCTTTAATTGCGCCTCTTCCCCGTGTTCCTTTTAACAGTCCTGTTCTTTCGCTGGGATGTGAGCAGATGTTGCCCTTCCCTGGTAAGTGCTTTGCCCCCCAGCATGGAGTTTAAGTTTGTGCATTGAAGTTGTTCCAGCTCCTGCTCTTTTAGAGAATGTTTTTCGATCAGCAGGTGAGACGTGGTGTTTCTTCACAACTTCATACAGGAAACTGATTTCTTTCCTTTCTGAGCACACTTCCCTTACTGTGGGAAGGTTGGGTGTGAGCTTGTAACTCTTGCAGACTTCAGGTCTTACAGGCACTTTTCTGTGTGCTTCACCTGTTTGTTTTCTTGCGTGATGTAGCCATGTGCAATAAGGCTTTCTTTTAGAAGGAGAGAACTTGGCCAGTGAATCATGTCAGGTAGTGCTGAGTGGAAGCACAGCTTGGCTTTCTGCTGAATATAAAGGCATATTTATATTATTTATATTGTGAAGGTGAGTCTGCTGCGAAGGGGTGGCAGCGTGACGGAAGGAGCTGTGACAGGTTTGTTGTAGTACCTGTCATGCTCTGAGCTTCAGATAAAGAGCTGAGATGCCTTTTGTCTGCTACTAAAGCACGTGATGTTTGGAAATGAACTTTTTTGATGGAGATGAAGGAGGTTTTATGAAGGAGTGCTTGTAAACTGGAGGGGAGGAGGCTGACATCTGATACCTGCTTTGCTTCAGCTGTTACTGATTACAGTGGGTTTGGGAGATAGAAGTGGTGCTTTCTTTCCTAGCACAGGAAATACTGGGCTGTAAGTGTTGAAACTTTGTGCAGATAAGTGAAGGCGGGGCATGAGGCTCTAAAATGCTGCAGTGACAAGTGGTTCTGTGCCTGCTTTGGAGCTTGGGGAAGGGCAAAGGTGCACCAACAGTGATGTTTTGCTGGGTGTTTGCACTGAAAGGTGCTCTTGTCCCACTTCAGGTTGTGGGAATGATAAATTGGGAGCCAGGCTGAGTTATCTCCCTGCAGTGCTGTAGGTGCCTGTCGGGGTACTGTTAATATCTATTGCATGAACTGTCTGCCCTAGCAGTTATTAAAATATCAGTGTTAACCTACTCAAGGAACAAGCCATGCAACCCACAAATAATACCACAAAAGTGGAATAGGTCAGCTTGATAAGCTCTCATTTTATTTTATTTATTTATTTTCCATAAAAACGGCCATCTGCAGCTGGAGGAGACAGAAATGGAGCCTGCCCAGGCTTCTGAAATAGGGGATACAATATTTTATCTCAGATCTCATTCCACCTACGTGCAAACCAGGATGATGGAGAGAAGTATGTTGTCAGCTTGCAGGAGTAGGAGGAACGTGGCTGTGCAGTGCTTTGCTGGCAAGTAACCTGGAAAAAAAGGAGTAACTTAAGGAGAAGGGGATCTTTGGGCTGCTGGAGTAACAGGCAGGAGCCTGGCAAGTCTGATGGGACAGGGAAGAGAAACTGTCAGGAACTGGGTTGGCATCTGGCATGGAGCTTGAGATCTTTTCACCTGCAGGGCTCAAAGGGCTGTGAAGGCTGTTGCTGCTCTGGTGGCTTCCTACTGGGAATTGTAACTGATACAGCAGGGGAGGACTCTTCCAGTTGGTATTGGTGGTGTCTTCAGAGCACATGACTCCAAACAACCAAATTAGGGCTTATCAAATCCTGTGAACCAGAATGAAACCTCCAGGTACTTAAACGGCGTGTGTTTCATAGTTACTTTCACTGGCTGAATCAAAGTAATGCCATGTTTCTCTCAAAATAACCTGTTAGGTACTGAATTGTCCCAGAAATAACCTGCAACTGTACTGCATTTGTCTCCAGCCTGAGTAGCTGGTGGTGTAAAGATCTGCCTGTGAGATCCCATGTGGGTTTTAAACTCCGAGAAATGAGCTTCATGTCTTCTAACTTCAGCCCTCTCCTAGATATTGGTGCCATAACTTCCTACTGCTGTCAGGAAAACTTTGGGGATATGCTTAGGACTCAGTTTGTGCTGTAATTCTTGTGAACAACTGGGTTGTTAAAAGGCAAGTATTTCTTTCTTTGTGGTGCTTCAAAATTTCAGGGTGACTGAGTGGTTTTGCATGAAAGACCTCGAAGTGGAGTTAGTGGCAAAGTGAAGACCTCCAAGTGAAGTCAGTGGCAATTCAGGCATTTGAAACACTGACATTTTACTGGGACTGTTCACTATGCCCAGCAAAGAGCTGGAGCCCTCAGCTCCTGCTGCTTTCCAGCTTTTCCCCTGGATGTGTTAGCCCCAAATGGTGCAGGATTGCTGTGTGCATTGCAAACGTGTCAGCTGCTCGTGGGATGGGCAGAGGTCACAAACCACAGCCTCCTTTGGTGTCAGCTGGCCTTATTTGGGGGCAGCTTTAGCAAAACAGCCCAAACTTTGTCCTTTTGCTTTGGGCAGCTGAGAAGCACTGACAGAATGGACTTGATACCACAGAAATGTAAGGGTAAACTGGAGCATGAGTAGCCCTGACCTGTTCTTCCCTTCACCTGCTTCACAGTTTCTTGTGGTCACCAAGGAGGTGACCCCCAGCTGGCTGTGAGTTTTCCAGGGGTAACCTGTCATCCCTTGAGGAAGGCCTCGAGTCCATCCCTGCTGCTCAGAGCTACAGGGAGGAACCAGCCTGTAGTAGCAGGAAAGAAATGCAGCATGATCTTGTTGCAAGCAGTGGTATCTGTGGCGTTCAGTCTGTTTGGAGGTGTCAGGCTGTGCTGCTCTGAGCCACAGGTGCTCTGTTCTCCTTCAGGAAGTAGCAGTGTGCCCCTGGAAGTGAGGCTTGGGCCTGCAGAGCCATGCAAAGTGAGCTGGGGAGAAAGGGAGGGAGGGCAAACAGGAGGCCTTCTGGAATGCTGGTTGAAATGGGAAAGCTCTTTCTGGAGTCACAGATGGCCAGCAGGAAGCACTTGGTAAAGGCTTCTCTTAAAACACAGTTGCTGATTCCTGGCTTTGGTTTGTCTTCTGAAACTCCTCAGACTTGGAATCTTCAGGTGAAGTCTGGAAAGCAGCAGTTGTTTCAGCACTTGAGTGTGGCTGCAGGTTAAGCTGGTAGCTGGGTGTGTGCTCTGTAGGGCTTCCTGGGGGCAGCTGGAGACTTCAGAGGCCCTGTTCCTCCTCCTGGGTATTAATGCTGAAAATAGTTGCAACAAGGTAACCATGGTAAGATCCATCTGGAGGTTTTTTTGGAATTTGTGTGTGTATATGCATGAGTGAGGCAGCTAATGGCATTGTAATAGCTATCATGGTGGTGGTGGACTCTTCCAAACTCCGGTAAGAAGAGGGGAAAAACCCAGGCTCCACAAAAGACTTCCTAAATAGGGTGCTCTTGGCCTTCCTTGGGGGAGCTGGATTTCAGAAGGCTTGAAGCTGGATGTTCCTTGTTCAGTGATATTGTTACTAAACTTACCCAAGCTGTTGTATTGAATTATTGCCATTTCTGAAAAATGAATACCTTGAGCAAGACTCCAGTGGAAGCTGATTTTGGAGGGGTAAATCCATTACTTTTGCTCTTGAGCAGGCATGCAGTGAAGAGCTGTAAGGCAGCATTGGTGGGCTGGCTTGGGGGCAGGCAGTTGTACATAACCACTCGTGCCACTAATGAAATGTGTCCTCAGTAACACGAGCAGATAGATCCTAAGTAGTATGAACCCCCTTTTTAAAGAGAAATTGAACCAAAACACTGAATTGTAATACTTCAAAATGCAGCTTTGCAGCTGGTTGTTAGTTGAAGGAGGGCAGAACAAGAAGCTGAGGCTTGGAGGAGCCCTGGGAGGTGACGAGCAAAGCAGGTTGTGCTTTGCCTTGCTCTGTGCATCTCGCTGTTGTTTGCAGCAGTTTGTTTGTTTGTTGTTGGGATGGGCTGACCAACCACGATGGAAATGGGGCTGGGCTTGCTGTGGAGAGCTTCATGCCAGGTGCTGCTGGGACTGATGCTGTCCTGACTTCTGTGCCGTGGGTTGTTCCCCAAATGATTCTGCAGCGTGCACACAGCGTGGTGGGGGTCAGTTCAGAGTTGCTTGTGTATCTGGTGAGGCATTAGAACTAGTGCTAGGTGAGCTTAGCTTAGTTATCCTGTCATCTTTGGAATTAGCCTGAAGCTGGAATGAAATCAGAACGTTGGTGTTAGGCCCTGGCTACTTGGGAAGAGCTGGGCTTTCTGAAGGGCAGCCAGAACAGACCACGCTCCTGCCTGGGCTGTGCTCTTCAGAGGGAGAGCCAGAGCAGGGAGTGTTCAGATGTTGGGACTTCTGGGACTCTGTGGCAGAGAAGGCTGCTGAGAGGGGCTGAGAGGTTCCAGAACATGGCCTAGAAGGCAGTGAATATCCATATGGGGAGGACTTGTATTGGTATTTAACTGTCTTCTTCCATCCTCTGCGTGTGGATCTCAAGCTGTGTGTTCTGTGCTCCCCTCCATTCGATTTTATTCCAAGAACTCCTGCATCATCTGCAGAGTGACCTCGTCTTGGGTTAATTTCAGAACTGAAGTGATTGTTTACTGGCCTGTCTCTAGCAGATATTCCAGATTTAACCTCTCAGGTTCTGCTTGGTTCAGCCCTTACTGGGATGAGAATTGAAAAAGAATTGAAAAATTTTCTCTGCTTCCTACTTTTCAAGGGAACATCATTGTCCAAGTAACTTTACTTCCTGGATGTGTTTCTCCCTTGCTGTGAGCACACCAGGCCCATGGCTAAGGCTGCTACCAAAGGCTCTTGTACCCTATTTTAAGAAAGATTTTCATCAGGGAAAATTGTAGACATCTTTCTTTAACTGAGATTTCTGAAAACAAAGTAGCATGAAGTAAATCTCTAGGGTGCCTATCTGTATTATGAAGTCTTTTATATATACAAGTCTAATAGTCTCTAAGTATTTTGGATTGTTCTGGTACTCTGAGGTTTAGTTTCTGGAACATGTAATCAGTATGGAGGGAAGTAATACACTTCAGGTTGAATTTGTGGAGGAGGGCTGCTGTATTGCCATAATTAAGTTTTTGTAGTTTTTCTTTCGAATACCAGAGATTTGTGCACTGGTATAGACATTATTTATAGAAACACTGGTAGAACAGTTTTGTGTTGCCCTTTTGTGGGCCTCATTTGCTTCTCCAAGTTTGGGACTGCAAACTAGGGCTGTAATCAAAGCATTAATTCTGTGGTGGTACCTGAAAGGACAGAGAAATAAAAATAGTTTCTTTTTCCCTGTACCTTTAATGGAGGGGTTTGTCTTCTCTGTCAACCAGGAAAGGGTAGACTCCTGACAAAATGAGACTTGTTTTCTTCAGTGCTGCTTTTTCTGCTTGGGGAAGTGCCTGGGGGAAGCTGCTGCCAGGCACCTGAGGGAGGAGAGGACAGGAATGCCATCTGTGTGGGTTGACATGGAGTCTGTGAAGACAAGATGCACTTGGTTGGCTTCCTGAGTGCCCTTGGAGAGCAGAGCAAAGGCAGGACTCGCTGCAGGGCATCTCCCCAGCTCAGCCTGGCAGCAGCCTTTCATGTAGGGCTCATGTGCATCCTAAGACTCCCAGGCCCTGTGAGTGGCTGCTCAGCTCCTCTGAGGTCTGACTGTTCTGGGCAAGTAGGATTCTTGTTTTTTGGGGTTTTTGTACAGCTGGTGGCAGGATTTCAGAAAACAGACGGAAAATCAGATCTTCCCTTGAGTATCTTCCCTGTCATGTAGAGTTTAGCACTGTCTAGGTTAAGAGTAGACCACCAGAATACTGATTTTGGTGTTTCAGTTGCTAGGAGTAGTAGTTGGAAGTATTGAAGAGTTGAGTGAAGCTGAAGGGTGGATTAAAGAAACTGTTACAAAAAGACTGAGGACATTGAGAGACAAAGACTAAGAACAATTTATTTGAACTGTCCTGGTGCAACTATGGCTGTGGGGTCTTAATACCTTCCACATCCTACACAAGATGCTACCTGAGTAAAGTAACTTCTCATTCTTTAGAAGTGAGGCCTCAGTTTTGTGCAGGAGATGTCAGAAGGATCCAGCCTAGCAGCTGATCCACCATTAAGCTCTGTCCTATCACTCCTGGGATGTCACTGTGTCCATTCAGAATGAATTTAAGTCCAAAGCTGCTCGTGGAAGTGGCTGCCATTAGGTCTGGAATTGGTGGAAAGTTTCCTTGGTGTTTCCAGGGCTGGAATGATGGAAAGCATTTCCCTGGAATACCCTGTGCAGTAGCTGGGAGGGACCCAGCCTGACTGTCCCTGTTTTCCTTGCAAGTCCATGGGGACAGGGAGGAAGCCAGTGGCTGTGGCTGGCTGATCTCATCTCTTGGAGCCATCATTGACCTAAATGTGTACCTGGGAGAGCTCTGCTTATTCCACTGCTACCTGCAAGCCTGTGATTGCCATCATGGACACTTAAACCAGAGAGAGATGAGCTGCTGGGAACGTGTGCTGGTTGCTGCATCCTTGTTGGGCTGGAGACCTTTGCTTGGAGGCCTGTTCACCTGGATGTGCTGCAGCTGGAATCTGTCCTCAGTTTTACCTGCATCCAGCCTTGGGGTCTTCTCCAGCTAAAATTGCTGCTGTCAAAGCTGACTTCTGCTGTTCTGTGGGTCTCTAAGTTCAGACTTTTCAAATACTTGTCTGTCTCCTGACAAAGAACAGATGAGCCAGAATTAGAGGCAGTGAGAAGAAAGCTCACCTGCCATTTCACAGAGCAGCTTGGCTTGAAATTTAATGTGAAGACACTTCTCTTGAACTCTCTGCAGCCAGGTTGCTGTGGTCTGACCAGAGTAGAAACAACTTTACTTTAAATGTTTTGACCTGATAGCTTTGATTTTTTTTTTATTGTGGTATTTGAATTTTCTTTATTTCCTTTTTATTTGCTTCTGAGAACAAATACTTAGTGTAGTGTAGGCATGGTTGAACTTTTGATCCAAGAAACCTGACTAAAATGTCTAAGCAGATTGCATTTCTAGATTATTTTGATTATTTTCCTTTAATAAATGGAAGCTTGAAAGCAAATGAAGTGTACTTAATGTAAACTTGCAAATTTACTGCCATTGCCTGCAGAACTTTTCTTTCCATCTGAACACTGTGCATGTTTTTTTAAGAGTGGATAAGCTTTTCATCAAATTAATGACTAATCCTTATCAAACAAGTGTTCATCTTTACAATTAGAGAACAGGAATGCTTAATTGTGTGCTGATTGGTGAACATACTAGTCATGAGTACATTTGAGAATTCAGATTCTTAATTTTCTCTCACTGCTGGTAGCAGGAATTTGCTGTGAACAGGGCATTATATTCTGGTTGGATACCCATTATAATTAAATTATCATCTTTGTCTATGTTCAGTGAACCTTTCTTTGAGTAACTTCCAAAAGAATGCACCTTTTTGCACTTTGGGAAAATCTGAACTCTCTGAGGAAAAAGGAGGAAGATGGAACAAGGTAAATATTTTGAGGTCTGCTCAGCTTTCCTTGGAGGTTTGGCTGGTGGATTATGGTCAAGGCACAGTTGTGTTCTAATGCAGAATACAATAGCTTGCTTGTTTTCTTTTACTTTGGGCTGGAATCTCTTAATCCCTTCAGACTCAAGCATGAGTATCACATGATTTGGAGGTGTTTGGTTAGTGTACTTCACTGCTGCAGAGCATCCCTGGATGTAACAGATGAGTAAATTGGGGCTGCACAGAGAAGCCACATGGAAATTTTCAGTTTTGGAGATCCATGGCCAAGTGTTTAATATTTTGTGCTGGGTTGTGTTCTGGCTAAGCCATCTGCTCAGACTTGTCAGTAAGGAGGGAGATTGGATCCCTGCTCTAAAATTCCAAATTCATTATAGAGAGGATTCCAGCTTGAAGGTACTGACCCTGTACCTGTGTGTTCAGTATCCTACAGTGTTCAAATCATTACCAGGGGATTCTGAGGGAAACCTTGCAGGAAAACTGATGGTACAGCTAATTTTAGAGTCTGTGACCACACGGGACACCAGTGGATGTAGAGCTGTGTAAGTAATGCACATAAACCCTTGTTAAAGGAAGTGAATAATAAATATTCATTAACAGTGGATTTGAAGAAGCAGTAGCTCCCTGTACAGCTGTCTAAGGGTACCAGTGTGCCTGGTCACTGTCATGTTGCCTTTCCCTCCTTCAGTTCTGCAGGCTTTAGAAGCTGCAACCAAAATGCCTTACACTCGTCAAACTGGAATTTTGGCTTTTAAATGACAGGCTGAATGCTGACACTTGATGAGGGTGACTGCTAAACACTGACCTGGGGAGAGGACTGGGAGAGGGGTTTTCTGAAATAGAATAGGATTCCCTAAAGTGCTGAAAGATGGTCATGAGCTGAGGATAGCAGACAGACTCCAGTGAGTTAGAAAATGTTGGTCTTGACTCTTGGTGCTGCTGTTGCAGCATTTGGTCTGTTAAGCACAAGATCAGGGCAGTAGCTTCAGTGCCTGGTTCCACCTGCAGCTGGAGCTGGCTGCTTCCCGAGGTGTTCCACTCACATCAGAAGAATTGCAGAGGTAATTGGGCCACTGGAATCGTGGTGGCTCTATACTTAGCTCATTACTCCAAGCAAATTATCCTTTCCTTCTCCAGTGTTGAGTGGCAGGCTGGAAAGCCGTCTAGCTTTCCATTGCTGGGGCATTCCAACTCCTCTGCAGTGTTTTCATTGCACAGGCACTTCCTGGGGACTCTTGAAGGGCTGGTGATACCTGAGCAGCACAAGGGTCTAAGGGTGAGACTTCTAGAGTAATTCACTGAGGAGGCTGCAGTGCCAAACCTGCTGTTGTAATCAGCTTGGAGTAGGAGGCAGTCTGGAAACCTGCTTGGTGCTCTGCTCACCTGTGGAGGGTGGTGGAGTCATCCCTGCCACTGCTGATGCCTGAGCTGGGTGGGTCTGCTGGGGGAGTCAGCCTGGGGAGTTGTGGACAAAGGGTTTTGCTCCATTTGACAAGTGTAAGACTGGTATAGCAAAGACAATAAGAGCTATTTGTTGCTTTCTTTGTGAAGGCTGGTCTTTTACTAAGCTGTTTGTGTAGGTGCCCGTGGTGCTCCCCTCCTGCAGGGTCACACCCAGAGAGCAGCCCCATTAACGCTAATGGTGCTCTTGCACCACGTCCCAGCCCCGTGGTCCCATTCAGCACTCAGGAATGAAGACTTTTCCTCTTGCATAAGGCACCTTGATTTCCTTGGGTTGGGGAGGAAGCCCTTGGCAGCTCCCTAAAGAGTAAGTTACAAGCTGCTGTGCCCTGTAGCTTATTTTTCTAAACATTAGTATTCCAAGTTATTGTCCAGCTTTCTAAACTGTACGAGTGCCTGGGGCTGGACCACTGCTCACAGAGGCAGGCATTACCTGAGCAGCCCTTGCTGGATACTGATCCTTTCCTGCTTCCAGCATGCTTCTCTCTCCTGGACCCAAATTATTTGGTATTCAAAGCAGAGACCTAGTAGGGCTAAGCCTCATGTATTTGAACATATTTCAAGATCCCCAGGACTGCAATGTGGCTTTATCTACTTTGTCTCCTTTCAATTTCTAAGTATTTCTAACTACTGTTAGGTTTTTTTTCCTGGTTCTTTCAGCAAAATTCAGCTTTTAGTCTCATCATCAACCCTTACTGCCATGTGTCAATCCCAGCAGACCAAGTTGTGTAGTAGTTAAGAAATGATTTTTCTATAAATATGCTGCAGGTCCAGTAATGTATATTGAGATAAAGTGACTTTATGAAGGCAAGGAATGGTCAATTAAAACCTGCCTTGTCCAAAGAAATGGGTTTGAAGTGGCTGGGATACTGAAAAAGGCAAGAAAGAACTGAAGGGTTTTTTTTGCAAGAAGTGAGCAGGTGGGCTAGGGAGAATCTAGTTTAGCTTACAGCTTAAAGAAAGGCCTAATGCCAAAACACCCTCAAAACCTAATTTATGTGCTTCAATTCCACAATTTTTCTGCTGCCTCTTGCCAAGACAATTAAAGAATTCCTGGAGCTCATCTGAATTTCCAGGCTGGGTTTGGAAGGCAGTAGCCACTTCTGCAGGTGCAGAGAGCACTCCAGTCTCTTCAGGTAGGCTGATGAGTCTTGGTGGTTTCATTGCTGACATATTTGATTTTCAGGAGGCTGGAGATGTGGCTCTGGAGCACGTTTGTGGTGCACTTGCAGGTGTAGCTAGCTGGGGTTTTGCTGCTTGTGAAAGGTCAACTTTTAAGCTTCAATGGATTGATTAGCAGTAAACTTTAAACTGGTGTTGCAGCACCCGTTTTCTAGAGTTTCAAACCTCCTGTTTGACTCTGGAAAACTTAGGAGGAAGAACTTAGGTCCCTGTGTGGGGTTGCTCTTCTTAAGATCTGCTTAACTATTTGTAAATAATTAAAATGTGGAAGGTGAAGGAATACCCTAGGCTGTGTTCAGAGGGGGCTTGTGCAGCTGTGTGAAGATAATTTGGGTAGGATAATTTTTGGTAGGATAATTTTTCACGCCTGTGAAAGCAAACACAACCAGCACCTTGACTGAATAGCAATTAGTCAGGTTGTGCCATTGTATTCTCCCCTGGGTCACCCTTTGGTGAGTGTTGTTGAAAGACTTGACTTAGCAGAGTTTGGACGTGTTGAAACAAATTTCATGGTTTGAAACTTGTCTGAAGAATCTGCTGCTTGTTAGGTGACTCCTGAGGGGCTGTGAGCCTAAAAATCATGACTTGGTTACTTTGATTATTTTTTTAATAATATCTTAACCAGATTATTTTTTTAAATAACATTTTAACCAGAACTCGGAGATTAAACAATAAACTGACAGTTTATTGCATATAAGAATGTGAAAGAGAAAGTGTGAGCCTTCCTGTGGAGCTGGGAATCCATAGATCATGCTGGGTGAGTGACAGCTCAGCCTCTATAGGAATTCAGAGCATCTTTGCCATGTTATAAAAAGCTTGTTGCCTGGTGCTGATCTGTTCCTCCAACACTGAGCTTTTTGTAACCTTTAAACTGCAAGTATAGGATAAGAATTTATCCTGTTAAAACCTGCATTTGTTTGAAGAGTTAACTCCTGCTTGTTCACCTCTGTCCTACATCTCTAGATCTCAGTTATTTTAAATACCAAGGTGTGTGTCACTCAAAACCTACCTACCTGGTGAGTTCTTCTTTGGCAGAAAAGTAAATGTGACCTGGAGTGAGCAAGCAGCTGTGCCTGTCTCGCTGCACTTTTCTCATTCTTCAGTTTTGCCTATGGAGCTGCTAAATCAGGATTTAGGAGTTGGTCTGCTGGTGAGTTTTTGTGAAATCCTGGAAATTTCTTGAAATATTTGAGATGAGTGTCTATCACGTATCTTGAAGTGATATATTTTAATCATATCATATATTAATCATATATTAATCACTGCAGTCACTTTGATGTGTCTCTTGACGTGAGGTATTGTATCTGATGGGAGTTCTACAGGTGTGCTTTTTGGGGAGGAATGGGGAAAAGTCCTGACTAATGTCTCATCTACACAAAATAGGCTGGGTGAATGCTCTGCCATGTGCTGGGTATATGGAATATCTTAAAAATGAACTAGGTTGGATGGAAAGGTCTGAAGGCTTCGACTCTGAAGTAAGGAATTAGTCTTCTAGTTTGTCTAGTTAGGTGTGTCCTGCTTTGAAGCCTCACTGAATTTTCAAGTGGAGAAGTAGCAGATTTGTTTGGTGTGACTCAGTAGCCTTGAATTATATCCTTTTTTAGTACTTTGAGCTAGCTTGGTGCAGACCTTTCACAGAACTGGTGCTCTTACTGAGCTGCTGAAGGGGGGTTAAGTTCCTCACATCTCCAGTGCTGTTCTTTCTCTTCCTTCCAGTGCTTTAACTCCTTGTCACAAGTGGCAGGGTGACAGTGCTCCTTGCAGACCCATTTGAGGTAGAAATCTGCAGCTCCACCTGTGTTGTGTCAGCCCATTGCCTGTTCAGAGTTTAAGGAGCAGCCTTGGTGCTGTGCTCAGCGTGAGTACCCTGACACTCTGAAGGGCATTTTAACCCTTCTAGACCAGGCTTGCTGCAAATGAAGCATTTAACAAGTATTTTTGCAGGGCTTTGCAGTGTTTCTGTGGTTAAAGGATACCTGTGCTGATGGTGCAGGCTTAGAGCAGCCTTCACAGGGCACAGCTCTGTGGTAACAGGGCTGCTCCATGGATCCTGTGGCTCTGGGGGCTTGGGCTGACTTTCTGAAGCAGGAGGGCCTCAATACTGAAAGGATACCCACTACTGGTGATTGCACATTGTCCTTCAAAAATGCAGCTCCTGACGCTGTTTTGTATCTGAGCTATTGCTTCAGATGTACTGGAGATTTATGTAGGAAGTGGAAGCAGATGCATTCCTTTCCCTCAGAGCTTTTATTAATTGTTAACTGAAGCAGTTGAGTTGCTGGATTTTGTTTAGTATTTGTGGTAAGATTTGATATGTTGCTTGATAAACGTTCATGTGTTTTGCACAGATAAAATGTGCTTAGTCCTTGTGGGTTGTGGAGTAGTGGGCTGTTGGATTTGTGGATGTTAAGATGCTTATGTATTTAATTCAGCAGTGAGAACTAATGCACTGAAACTTCATCCTGGAGAGTTACTTAGTAACGCTGTTTGTCCCTGAGCTGCAAAAAATAATGCTTAGGAAATTAGCAAGGTTAAATGGAAATTGTACAAAACACAAATGTATCTATTTAAGAGAGAAATCTATTTCATGTCTATCTCTGCCAGAGATAATAAAGCCTTCAGTGGTTACTGTGCTCAGGCACAGACTCCTCTTTAGCTGTAGAATCAGGACTTGCAGTGCTTGTCTCTGAGTTGTATTTGATCTTGGCTGTAAGCAGAGTGATTCCTCTGAGGTCCCCGTCGAGCTCCAAGGTGTGATTCCCTCGGAAGCTGTGGCAGGGAGGGCGGAGCACGGCTGGGGGTGCTGCCTGTGAGCTGCTGCAGAGCCCTGCAGCCTCTGCCCCGCATCCGCTGGGAGGTAAGGCCACTCTGCCAGCACACTTAATCTGTTTTTGACTTGTCAGCATCTCAAAGACAGAAACAAAAAGCACTTTGTCCCGGCTGCTCTGGAAGACTGATGCTTGAATGGCTCTTTGCATTGTCTATTGAGTGGTGTTGGAGCACTGTCCTAGTGAGCACATTGTTGTGTGGCAGTCACTCCTCTGGGCAGTTCGCAGCTTTCCTGAGCATCTCAGAGCAGCAGCTTCACATGAGCCACTTGTTTGACCGGCTCCAAGGTCAGCCTCGGCAGAGGAACTCGGCGAGACTTCCATGGCAACTGGTGGCCCTTGGGCACAGTCAGCCTGTGCCAGGGCTGCCCTGCTGCCTGCATCAGCCCCTGCCCGCTGCAGCTCCTGCCCCTCAGTCGAATGAGCACAGAACCACTGCAGGTACTTTCTCATCAGTGCTGAAGAGGCTCCAGAGGATCTCTGGAGGTGTGGTGGTCTGTCCAGAGAATCATTTATGCTCATTTAGGCTTTATTGCTGGGATAATCCGACGGAATATTCTGGAAATATTGCAATCTATGGTCTAGTTATTTTCTTTAAATATTATAATAAACCTTTCTTCAGAGCTTATTCCAAGTGTCAAGATACAGGAAAAAAGCCTGAGTCTTTACCTCATGGTAAAGGTACCTATACCTCTACCTATATAGTTTTCCTGTGGCCATTTTCTGAAGCTGTGATTGTCAGAGCTTTTAATTTCTCATAGGTATTAGAGCTGTGTGCGAATTTCCCTAATACTTGCAGGTGATCATGAAGCATTTGGTTTATCTTTACATAGTTGAACTTGGTTTCCTGCTGTTTGTTCCATGCTGTTTAGGTTTTCTGTTTGCATTTACCTCAGTTAAACAATAATAATTAACTCCAAGCATTGAACTGATGCAATTATCATATTGGGAGAACAAACCAATAAACATAATGCAGTAAGCATTACTGCAACTTCCTGGTAATGAAAATTCCAGTAGCAGAGTACTTGATTTAATTTTTAAGCTTTGAGAAAATAGTGGTCGTGATAAAATGACTTTATAACTGACTTTCACTTAGGCAGCTGCTTAATGCTAGGAAAAAGCTTGGGGTGTGAGGAAGAGCTTCAGTGGCTTTATCGTTAACAGAGGGAATGTCTGAGCTCTCGTTCACATTTGAACCCCAAGATGCAGTGTGCAGATATATTTTTAAATGACTGTTGCTTCCCCAGACAGTCTGCATGAGATCATTTACTCCCTTCTGGTGAGGCTTAAGTGTTCTTAAGCTGGAAACTGGGGAGTTAAAGACACTTGGATATTGCTGCCCAGTTCTCCCACCAGCCCACACAGCTGAATCAAGTGTGTGTGTCTCCTGAAGTGTGTGGCCAAAATAGGTAAGAGCTGCTCACTGAGGAATAGAATGTGGGACTGCTGAAAAGAGACAATATCTGTCACAAAATCTGGCTGTTGGTGAGGAGAAGCTGCTTAAGCTGCCAGGGGCAGTTTTTGTGTGCAGTTGCTGTGGCCATGGCACTGAGGATGCTTCCAGGACAGAGCAGTCTCTCTTGGCTGTGCGTGGCTTTGGCAGTTTCCGTGGCAGGAGAGCCTGGTTAACCAGCACAGCTGTAGAAGGAGCACAGCTGCAGCCTCTGAAGGGCCTGCTGAGCAGCCCTGAGGAACTTGAATGTGTTGTGTAAGGACAGCTCTGACTCAGTGGGGAATGTAAGCACGTGGTTGAGCAGTATCAGTGTTGGAGGCAGAATGAGAGCTGCCAGCCTCAGCAGTGAGGGCATCAGTTCAGTACCATTACCCCCTGAGATGGCATCACAGGTTCCTGCCTCCCTGGGTGTCCTTGTGAATTGATTGCTGGGTGTTGGGGCACCTTGGCAGCTGTGTGCTCTGCTGCTCAGCCAAGGGGTGGGTGGCACTGACTGCTGGGTGAGCACCTCGGGCTGACTCCAAGGCTCTGGCATTCCTGCACACAGGTGCTGCTCCATACCAGTTCTCACATGACAGACAGTTGCTCCAAAGTCAGCTTCTCGTAGTTTCTTGCTGAATTTTTTATCAGTTTTACAGATACTGCCATGAGATTTGTATCTTAAGTATTGGTATTTGGAGCAGTTATTGAAGAATTGAAGCTGAATGCTTGTGGAACAACAGTGGGTTTGCAGGCTGGGATATATTAACAGTATCATGGAATTGAACTGTAGTATTAACAGAGCCATTCTAAATATACTGCAGCATTGCAGTCCTGGCAGTGATTGTGATGCCAGGCCTGGACTATGAACACATCCTCCATGTGCACACTCATGTGGGAATGACAGGACAGCACGTGCTAGGCTTGAAGATAGTGTTTCTTTCTGTTTGATAGGGAGTGTGGCAGGATTGCCCTTGGCTTCTAATGTGTTACACAGACTCAGTGCTCTGGGGCTGTCCAGGAGTGAGTGCAAGCAGCAGGGTATGGGGAAATCTTTCCCTTGAATGAGAATTTCTGCAGTCCATGCAGAGAAATCTGCTTCTGTTGGGCCTTTCATTGGCTGTGACGTGTCAGGAAGCTAGTTCTGGTTTTCCATCTGCATGAGAAGTCCATCTTCTAGCTTTGGTCTCCCAGGCTTTCCAGTTTTTCTTCTTGCTTAGGTTTTTAGCTTGCTTGTGTAGTAGTTTATTCCTCATTGGGCAGGTTGTTAGAGGGGAACACCTGGTAAATAATGCTTGTAGACTCTGCAGTGGATTGGTGTGAGCTGTTTAGATGTCTGCTGCTCTCTTACTCCTGACTGCTCCTCCTGTGTGAAGGAAGTATGGGGGTGTTCTGGACAGGAAGGAACACGTGTCCTGAGAGCCAGACTGTTGGAAGGGCACTGCCAGGCATAGCTGTCCTGATAGCAGTGAGGAAGTCAATAAATTACAGCTCTGAACACCTTCTGAAGCTGCCTGGTCTTTAAACACACAAACTCTTCAGGCCATCTAGAGCTGATTTGTTACTGCAGGCAAATGTTGACCTGAAGGACGCTTTGGTCTTCCTTGGAGTTGTCCTCCTCACTACCTGCACTAGCAGGAGATGTGTGTTTTTCACTTGTAACCACAATGCATTAAGTTCTAAAGTGAAAAGTGTTACTTGAGCTAAAAGTGGAGGTGAGGCAGCCTTGAATGCCAAAAGATGGGATTGCCAGTGACTGATGTAGGATCTCTACCTTGTTTCAGACTTCCCTTTCAGTAGGTGTCCTGGGGTTCTGATGGAGTTTAATAGACAGGTTGGCTTAGTAGCAGAGACAAATGGTGACTTGCAGTGGAGCTGACACTGTAAAAGAGGAAAATGTGAAGAGCTGACATGCTCTTACTGCCTTGATTCCCATACCTGTACGTTAAATGGGGGCTGCTAGAAACCTCTCCCTTCTGTGGCAGCAGAGTGGCAGGCTCCAGTTCCTCACTCTGCTGCCTGAATTCCTGATTTCTCCTGGAGCAGCTTTGCTCCCGAGCTGTCAGAGCAGCCTGCAGCCCTGCTCTGGGAGCAGCACTGCTGTAGCAGTTGAGTGAGCAGTGGAAGCCTGAGTAAGTACCACTGGCTGTTCCTCAAGTCTGACATCATGTCCAAGAATTAGATGGCTCTCTCTCACCGTGGGGATAATGAAATAATTCCTACTGTGTTATTCATTAACTCACATTTCATTCAGTGGCTCCTAAGAGGATAACGAGCACGTTAGAGGTGAACTTGCATAAGACTTCTGACATCCTTTTGATAAGTTAAGTAAGAGTTAAAGCTGTGGCAGTGGGGCCTTGCTGAGGCAGGTGGCCTGTGCTGTTTTACACAAACTGACTTGAGCTAATTTAGTGGCTTTTTTTGTCAATGGTTACAAGAAAATAGCCTGCTCTGAAGTTGTGCAGCAATAACTGGTGCCCAGAGGCAGATGAACTGGGCTTCCTGGTACCAGTGGCTGTTGATGAAGCTCCCTTGCCAACTGGGAGTGCTGGTCTGTTCTGAAGGCTTGCCAGGGGTTTGCCTCCCTCCCAAAGAGGTTTGTCTGTGCTGTGCAATTGAGGCAGTAAACTAATATAAATAAAGATTAGGCTGTTTGTGGGAGGAATGATGATTGGATATTCAGGTGTCTAACAATCTGTCTGATCTGAGTATTGCTGTGACTGTGCTGACATCAGTAGTTCATCCCCACAGGTAATAACTGAGGTAATTCTAAACAGAGGCTGCAGTAGGATGGGACAACTGAAGAAATCCAGAATTTCCAGGTGGCCCAATAAGATTTTAAATTACCTGGTATTTGCAGAAGCACTGGGGTGAAGAGGCTTTATCTGGGAAGAAGCTGTAGGTGATGGTCTGGTGAGTCAGGCCGGTGCCATCCTGCAGAGGAGGCGTGTCCCTGCCTGGCTGTGGGTTCTGGTCCTGGCTTGGGAGTTGCTGGAACCTTTGCAGGTGTGTGTAGAGTTATGGTTTGGGTGCTGAGTACACAGCTCCAGGCCTGGGTGCTCAACTCTGCTGCTCAGAGCCCTGGTAGTGGCGTTGTATTTCCCAAACACAGAGCAGGAATACTGTGAAAATTGGGAGTATTCAAAAAACTGAACTCTGGACATCCCTTCTGGGCACAGAAGGTCCTTCTTAAGGCTTGAACTCTTACTGTCCTTAGTTTTCCAGGCTTTTAAAAGTCCATTGGCATACAGAACAGTGTGGGAGCTCTGGTGGGTGCTGTGGATCCTTAGCAGAAGAGGTGCCATAAAAGGAGCAGTGCAAGAAGGACTGACCTGCTTCAGGCCTCTGCACTGGCTGCAGGGTTTAAGGGAAGGACTGTATGAAAAGTTCAGGTTTCAGGGAGTTTTGTCCCCCCAGCTCACTGGGTGAGGGTTTATGGGAAGAAGAGGATGGAGAAGGGAATTAATGATCATACATATTCTAAGAGAGGCTGAGCAGAAGCTTCACAGGTGATCACAGTGCTTGCATTTCCTAATGTGTAACCCTTCACTCCATGGTTTTTATGTAGGGCTGCTTTAGGCTGCAATCACAAGTTGATTTCCATGGTGTGGATGAGCAGTGAAAATACCTGCTGGGTCATTAATGCAGGGCTTGGGCTGTCAGCTTTGCCTCCCTTGTTTACTCATTGTGCAATTCCATGTAGCAGCTTAGGCTGAAGATCCAGCCCTGAGCCGTGCCAGCCTGTCAGGGACCCCTTCCACACCAGGGCTCTGACCTCCTGAAATGTGTGAAACAGTAAAATACCACAACAGGCCACTCTGTCCTACCTGGCCTTGCAGGATCTGTTTTTCAGCACCCAACCCAGTGGCAACTGGAAAAGAGAAATCTTTAGTTCAAGCTTCAGGTTGTTCAGGCTGAGCATGGAAGTTTGGCTGTAAGTGCTGGTTGATGGTGGCATTTTTATTTGGAGGCCTCTGCCATCAGGGAATTCTTGTGGAACAGTTCTGTCAGCTGGACCTGGAGCTGATGCAGAGATGTCACATCTCCAAGCAAATCACACAGGGGTGGTACTTCTAATAAACATACATCCCTTGGATCCTTGTCCTTCCTTGACAGACTCAGCTAAGCTTTCCTGCATAAAGATGTAATCTTCCATCCAGGAGAGGAGTTGGGCTATTTTTTGGCATTTGAATCTAAATGAGCAAAACTGTGCAGGCTCTGAAATACAAGACCTGAATGCTGAGGTTGTTCCTGCAGGGAGCTGTTATTTATCTAAGTTACAGATGCTTTTTCATCTCAGGCCTGAGCATTTGCTTCTAGATTTGTCTTCACGTGTACATTTGTGTTTCACCAGCTGCATAACCTTCTGAAATAAAGGCTTACAGTAAAAGCAAGGCACACTTATGTATTCTGAGCATTGTTCTTGCCCTTGTTCTGTTTTTGCTCAGAGCATGAAGGTTTCCTTTGCCTTCGAGTATTTCTCTGAAGTTGGTTTCAGATTCCAGCTTTAATATTGGGATTGATTGTTGAGAAAGGATATGCCTGGTGATCCTCTAACCTCAGCTGGCTGAGTCCAGAGAACAGCTTGGTGCAATGGAACTGTGCCAGTGGGGGCTTGCACTCCGTGGTGTGCTGTTCTCTGCCCATTCCAAATTATTCTGGATTTTTTTTGGATATATACTGATCTTGGTTCTTTGTAGGTTCCCATTTGCACTCAGAGGGGCAGAAGTAACTTGTGTTTGTTTTGTAATTGAATATTCAGGCTGGTTTCTGTGACAGAAATCTGGTGGGGAACTGGCTTCTGTGCAAAGGAGAGCTTTCTGGGAAGTTCAGTCCCCCTGGA
Source organism: Phainopepla nitens (assembly GCA_013400175.1). Taxonomy (NCBI): domain Eukaryota; kingdom Metazoa; phylum Chordata; class Aves; order Passeriformes; family Bombycillidae; genus Phainopepla; species Phainopepla nitens. The sequence goes on from VXBQ01001400.1 coordinate 142,370, forward strand.
TCTGATGGCAAGTGTTACTGCAGGCAGCCTGGAGAGTTACGGGAAGGGGAGGAATTCCTGCCCTCTCTGGGTTTGGATTTTGACCAGAGATTGCACCTCATAAGATGTTTAAGGAGGTCCTTGAGTACCTGAGCAAAGGGAGGCTCAGAATTGTGTTTGTTCATTTTCAGCAGCTCCATGCTGAGTGCACAGCACGACCCAGGGTGTCAGCTCAGGTCAGGGGGTTTTGCCTTTTAATTTCAGCAGAGGAAAGGCAGTAAGGTAAGTAAAGTAAGCAATGTTTATTGCTCCCTACCTATGCTGTAGCTACTTTCTTTAACCAAAATTTACCAGATTTGCTTTTTCACTTCAAGCAAATGCCCCTTGAAAATTTTTCCCTCACGGGTTTGATGCAGACTTCTCAGACTTCATGTTCAGTAAGTACAGGCTTGGTTTTGCTACTCAGATGGTTGCCAGAGGGTGCTCCAAATGGAATGATAGAGACCAAAAATAGATTGATTTAGTTGATCTTAATTTTTACTGTGGAGTGCCACTTCTGTGTATTTAATTGAAGCTTGAGATCTGCAAGTCACAGGTGAGAACTGCAGTGTTACAAATGTGACTTGTGCTATTTTCACATCTTTAGGAAAGCTTGTGGATTAGTACACACGTGCTCTTGTATGTTTTTCTAATGTGCAATTTAAATGGGACATGGTAAATTTACTGTAAGGATGGTTATAAATCTTTATATTCTTTAAAGGAAGGTGAAGTCCTACTGGCTGATAATGATTTAAATGCAAAAATTGAAGTGGGTAACTGCAGTCTCCTGACATACATATTTTTTAAAATCTGGAATTAAATGAAAATTACCTTCCCTGATGCATCAATAACAGAGTGAGCTGTGAACTGCTCTGACTTCTGCAATGCCTGTGGGAGAGATGCAGATGTGTTATGTTTGGGTAATGTGCTGAAGAGCCCAAACCTTTGTTTCTTTAAAATGATGATTTATCTCTTAATTGCAACCAAGTCTTTCTTAATAAATTAGGTTTGTTTTGAGTCACACAGGGAAGGAGTGAATGTTCTCTAAAGGATAAAACACTTAAATGACTACTTACATTCTTTGTACTATTATTCTTCCTTCTCAGGGTTTATTGTATCTACCAAAAGGAATGAGTTTCTTTAGGGAAAATAAGTGAGAGGGGTTTTAAATAAGTGTCTGTATATACTAATCTGTTGTGCTTTTGGAAAGGTCATTTAGTATAAAATAGGATACTGGAGGAATATCTCTTTTAGGTGAAAACTGATCTGCTATAGAGAACTTGGTGTGGTCTGATTTGAGTGGGCAGGTAGGAAGGGAAATCTTGCTGTTCCCCAGAGAAACTCATTCCTGTTGGAATCGCTGTTTGGATGGCAGGATTAACCAGAGGAGATACAGGTACCCTGTAGAGTTAACTCCCTTTTCCAGCAGCCAAGTATCTGCTGGTATCCTCCTATGGAAGCTTGGACTTCGATGGATTTTAACTTAAAATAAGAGAAGGGTGAGACTGTGGCTGGTAGTGGCAGCTCTGTCAAACCTTGTTGCACTAGCAGAGCTGCAGTCTGTTGCAGAGTTCCATTTCAGTTCTAGCTGAAACTCTGTGTTTTGATACACATCCGTGCCTCAAGCAACCACAAACCCTTCTTTGGTGTCTCTGAAATGCCTAAATGTATTTAACTTTGGCTTCGTGCTGTTTAGTTTTTTAGAATAAGCATATTCTGTTAATCCAAGTAAATTCCTTCCTGGCACTGAAGGGCTGTGCAACCTCAGTATAAGGGAACAAGCCTGGGTACTTTCAATAGTATGGAAGTTGTTGTGGAGAAAATATTCTGGGGACTTGTCCTGACTGAACTCAGCCTCCCTGGGCAGTCTGGAGACATGACTTTGGAAATTGTAGTCATTCTTGCCTTTGACACATTCAGGATTTGAGCATTGCAGAGCATCTACCTTGGTTTAGTTGATGGAGGAATACTGGGCTTAAAGATACATAAAAGTAGAAAAATATGCCTTAGAGTCAACTGGTTCTGAAGCAGCAGTGTTGTCTCTAGAGGAATGCATAGTGCAGTGTGACAAAATTAACTGCTCTATTAAAGACCTCTGTACTTCACACCAGATACTGCTAATGTGTGTAATTGATCTTCCAAACCAGCTACGGGAATTGAAGCCCATTAAAACATTTCTTGAGGCGATCACAAGAGCTGCAGGACTCCTCCGTGGGGCTCCTGCCTCCCACATCAAAGGGCTGTGCTGCTTCAGTCCCTGGTGGCTGCTCTGCTGAGGCTCTTGGTGATTTGCAGTTTCACTGCTCCTCGCTGCAGCTGGATACTCAGACAGCTCCGTGTGCCTTTCCCACCTGCCTTCATGGGCAGGACCCACTTGAAGATTCTTTTTCTTTGCCTGCTGTTTGTTTGAGTTGAGGTCCATTTAAGTGCAGCTTAAATAAGCGAATGGAAAGTAGCATTTTGCTGTTACGTTTCCTGGTTATGAAATTAACTGTGACTTTCCACAAGTGGAAAAAGATAGGAATAAACAACTGTCTTAATACTTGGAAGATACTGAGGCGATTTAACTACAGCAGGGAAAGTATTTGCTTTTCCTGCTTTTTCTTTTTGTTTTAGTGAACTGAGGAGTTCTAAGGCCAGGTTGGACGGGGCTTGGAGCAGCCTGGGATAGTGGAAGGTGTCCCTGCCCGTGGAAGGGGGTGGAAATGGATGAGCTTTAAGGGCTCTTCTAACCCAAACCATTCCATGGTCCTGTGAATCAGCTGAGCAGAGAAAGGCCAGGAAGCAGCAGGTTTGCTGGAGGCAGCGTGCTGGTACATTATCCAAACCAGTTTGTCCCCTGTGATCTAAATGCAGGAATTAAGAGGAGAAGGCATCCAAGTCTGAGTGTGTGTTAATTCCTGTAGGGAGCCAGAGCTCTTCCCTGCTGTGCCTGGCTGAGGGCAGTGCCACTGGGAATCTTCTCCCTCTGTAGTTAACTTGACTGGAAACTGCTGGAACTTTGGGGAAGCTGGAACTGGCAGTGGGCTGATGGAAATGCCTGGTTGTTCTCCCTGGAAGGAGTTGCTGCTCAAGTGCAGAGAGGGCAGGACCCTCTTCTGGTAAATCCTGGGTGTGCCTGGAACTTGCTGGGCAGATAGAGCCAGCAGAAAGCCCTGTGCAGGCCCTCGGGCTGCTGGGGTTTCCTGACACAGCTCTTGCTGCTCCCCTTATCGTGGACAAGCACACTTGGCTTTATCTCCTCCACACTGGACCTTTGCAGTATTTGCACGCGCGGAGCTTCTGGTGAACGGTGAGTGCTCTTGGTGTCTTGGCAGCCTCGTGGGTGATGCCCAAACAAGTGTATGGACTGCTCTCTAGGAAGCAGCTTTTTGTGATCAGCTCTGATGGTTGATTAGCTCCTGAAATGTGCAGTTCAGGGGGTCACTTGTAGCTACAAAAAGCTGTCTCTCAACCGGTCAACTCTTTCAAGATGGTTATTTTATTCCTTTCAGGATTGTTTTACAGACTAATAAGGGAATACCTGAACTCAAGGCTTTTCTTGGATTGAATTAATTACTATTTTATACTGTAAATGGTGCTGTGATCAAACATACTTGTCCCCTGCCATGGTAATTGGAAAGACTTTGAAGGGAAGGGCTCTTCATCCACAGGTTCACAGCTTCTGGCAGAAATACATGAATTACTCTTAAAAGGCCCTTCAGTTCCCTTCAGTACAGAATGCAGTCATGTGCTTGACAGCTCTAAAGTGGATCAGGGCTTTGGGAGGGTGCTTGGTGTCTGAACTGTAAACTCTGCCATTCAAACTGAAACTACTTGGATATTTGGCAAAGAAGTGAGCAGGCTAAGAGATGAGCGAGCTAATTCATTGGTTTTGTAAAGAAATGTCATTTCTGCAGGAGCCGAAGTGAGTCTTAAGCTGCCTCCAATTCTGTAAACCTGAAACGTCTTGCAGTGTTTCAGGCTGTGCTGCTCTGGAAGGAAACATCTGCAGCACTGTAGAGTGGTGGTTCCATGATCTGCTCTCTGGGTTGGTTTTGTCTTGTTTCGAGCAGTTGGAATATGCCATGATGGATCTGAAATGCCAGAGTTGTGTAAAAGAAGGAAAGGGGGTGTTTTGTTTGGGAGGAGTATGGGAGCAGTACCCTTCCTGCTGGCTCACTCTGCTTCAGGGAATGGCAGCATAGTCTGTTTTAAAGCAAAACCACCTTTATATCACATCACAAGAGGCGTTTTTAGAGTGTGCCACAATGTTACCAAGTGCTGGGTTAGTTTGAAACATGAACTCTGCCAGTGGTGTAAGGTGATCCAGTGTGAGCCCTGGAACACGCAGCCCCCCAATGGCCTCTGTTCCTCGATGAAGGCCCTGAGGGTGGATGTGTGGAGCTTCCATGGCCTCCTTGGCAGCACAGGTCTTCTCAATGCAGTTGAAGAATTGATGGATTAAAGCTTTACCCATAATTATGTTGTGCAAGGTGTGCAAGCAGAGAAAGGGATGTCTGGTTCTAGGCCTTGAGAACAGCAAACAGACTTTTGTGTCCTGCCTGTCCTGGGCTGTGTGGCACAGCAGAGCTGGAGAAGAGCTTGTGTCAGAGCACGGAGGGACAGGACACAGGGAATGGATCCCAGTGCCAGAGGGCAGGGCTGGATGGGATATTGGGCAGGAATTGTTCCCTGGGAGGGTGGGCAGGCCCTGGCACAGGGTGCCCAGAGCAGCTGTGGCTGCCCCTGGATCCCTGGCAGTGCCCAAGGCCAGGCTGGACAGGGCTGGGAGCAGCCTGGGACAGTGGCAGGTGTCCCTGCCATGGCAGGGAGCTGGATGAGCTTTAAGGTCCCTTCAGACCCAAACCATTCCATGATTGCCAGGCCTCTGTGGGGACCAAGGTCTCCATTAGGAACACCTTGTAATAACTTAGGCATTTATTTCTCAGAGCATTAATAGATTATTAATAACAGGTATTTGCTGTTTCAAAAAAGTTGTCTTACGACAAAAGCATCCAGTGGTGTTTTGTTCAAGAGATTTTCAAAGTTTTATGCCAGAAAAAGTGTGGTGAAAATGAGGTCAACTGAGGAGCTGAGAGCTGTGACTGTGTGTGTTGTCCTGAGGAAGTTCAGGGTGGGAGAAAAGGAATATTGTCATGGGAGTCTATCTTGAAACTCCAGAGGAACCTTCAAATCACATTTGCTTCTTGAGTCTTCCTATTTACAAACCTTTCTTTCTCTTTTTTATTCCTTCTGGTTGCCTGCAGTGTTGCTGTCAGGAAATCCCAGCAGGTGAGGAGCTGTCCTGAGCAGCGTGGGATGCTCCTCTGGGTACAGCTGCTGCCCCTTGCTGTGCTCAGGCACTTACAGGAAGGTCTGAGCTGCAGCAAGATGTGACTGGAGGAGGGAAGGGGGATGAAGAAGTGTTTTGGGAGGATGAGTAAAACCTTGGAGACTTTGATTAACAGCCACTTCTCCTTGTTTGCTGCCTGCCTTCTAGAAAGGCAGAAAGAGGGGAGGGAGAGTGACTCATGGCAGATGGGCTGTGAGGACCTTAATGGAAAAATGGGAACTGTGAGGAGCAAATGATTCCCTTCTTTCTCCATTATGCCTTTTCAAATGGAAACTTCTGCTGCCTGGTCTAACCTTGCTGATTGTTTCATAACTCCAGTCTGATCTTGCCCTGTGTTTCATGGCTCTTAGGTTATCTGTTGGCATAAATCCCCTTCCCAGCACACTTGGTCACCTTTCCAGCTTAGAACCTCCACAAATCCACTGGGTCTGTGTTCTGTCAGCTTCCATACTGAAATCCAGATTCAGTTCCCTTCCTTCCAGTTTCTCCACAGTTAGACTGATCTGTGGAGCTGCTGGTCCTTGGGAGCTGTTCCTCCTCTGTCATGCACATAAAACAGAGGACTATGGGGTAATTGAAACAAAAGGGAAATTATAGCCATTGTACAGAAGATCTCTGATGAGTAAATTGTATCCTGGCTTATGTATGAATAATTGCAGCCTTTGGATCCCAGGGTTTTATCCAAATGAAAAAGGAAAGTAAAAAGATTTTTTTTAAAGTAAAGAGATCCTCCTGAAATTTTGTAAGAAAAAGTGATGTTTTGTTGTGGATTTTGGTTTCAAGCTTGCTGTGGTCTTTTGACCTGGGTTGTTTTGAGATCAGTGAAGGAAAATACTGATGTAGAGTCTTTTATTCAGGAGCACTTTCCTAAAAAGCCTCCTTTTTTTGGAATAATGAATACTGCTATCCTAGCTCAATATTGATTTTTATTCTTGACATCAATTATGGCAAAAATGGACCATTCTTAATGCAAAATCTAATTTTTCTGTACTATTCATTACTGTCAGACCCCTAGAAGTGTTTTTCTTGCCTTCCTCTGCCATTCCAAGCCCTACTTTCCTTTCAAGATTTTTTTTTTTTTTGGTTTAACTTTGAACTGTTGCATCTGCATTTGATTTCTGAAGAGTGCAAGAAGCAATCTTTAACAAATATGCAAGGATAATCAGCTTAATCAAACTGCTTTAAAAGCAGATTAATGCCACTTCTGAGTGGGAAGATGAAGGAAGCCCAAATGCCGACCTGCCATTAGTGGATGAGTCAGTGCAGTGACAGATGTTGACAAAACTTTTTTGATGCTTTGGACTCTTATAATTAATTTTATTCTTCACTCATAAAAGCAGAGAGAACAGAAAGTGGAATGAGATCTTTTCAAACTGCTCTGATGCAGGACAGCTCCATCGGTGCCGTGGGAACATGGGGTGTTCCATGTGGCTGTTCTGCTCTCCCTGGCAGGTATTTGAGTGTTGCTGTTTGCACACCTTCACATCCAGCTGGAATGATGGAAGTGGATGATAGACAAGATGGAAAGAACTGGGGTTGTTCAGCCTGGAGGAAAGGAGGCTCAGGGGGGACCTTGTGGCTCTACACAACTCCCTGCCAGGAGGGGACAGCCGGGGGGGTCGGGCTCTGCTCCCAGGGAACAGGGACAGGAGGAGAGGGAACGGCCTCAGGCTGGGCCAGGGGAGCCTCAGGGTGGATTTTGGGAGCATTTCCTCATGGAAAGAGCTGTCCAGCCCTGGCACAGCTGCTCAGGGCAGTGCTGGAGTCCCCATCCCTGGAGGGATGTAACAGCTCTGTGAACGTGGCCCTTGGGGACAGGGGTCAGTGGTGAACACAGTGGTGCCAGATCAGTGGCCTTAAAGATCTTTTTGAACCTTAAGGGTTCTGTGACACGTGGCACTCAAAACCAGAAAATGCCTCCCTGAGGATCAGCATTCCTTCTCCTTGTGCATGGTTTAGAACTTTCTGTTAAGGAGCAGCCTTGCCTCCTCCAGCCTCGGCAGTGGCTGCATTCCCCTGCTCCCATCCCTCTGTGGTTTCCAGCCTGGCCACGAGCTGACCACATCCCCCAGCTGGTGGGCAGCTGATAGCAGCACTGTGTTCCTGCTCCTGAGCACGCTAAGAATTGTGTAAAAATAGCATGGAAAGGGAGCTCAAATCCACCAGGAGAAACGGAAAAACAAGAGGAGGAGGAGGAGAACAACCTGTGAGCTGAAGTGAGCAGGGAGCGGCTGAACCCAGAGGTGATGAAATAAATGTGGAGGGGTGTGGTAATCCTGTGCAAGAGAAGGTTCCCCTCATGGCAGACCTTGGCTGTGTGTGGAACAGTGATATTGGGAAGCTCAAAATGTAAACAGGAATGCAGAACTTCTCAAAAACCACACTTGCATAATGTTAGGTTGGGACATGGTGTGGCACAACCGCTGTGGAAACGCCGTGTTTCGGCAAAGGGAGGGCAAGAGACATCTTCAGAATGGTCAATTAGTAGGAGAAAAGCTTCATTTGGTTGTGTTTGTTTACATCTTTATGAGGATAACTGGCAGCTAGAGAGAATCTGGATTTGTTTTTCTCCCCAGTTATTTTTCCCTTGTGCCATTTCCATGCTTATCAAATCATGGCTCTCCTGCTTTGGCTGATAGAGCCTTTCAGCACAGAAACTGTAGAGACAACTTTCCAGTCACCTAATTAAACAAACATGTTGATTGAAACCTCTCCAGAGTGCTTTTCCTAGCTATTTGCCAATGTTTTATTAAAATAAATGTCAAGGAAAACTGTCACAGGCTTAAATAATTTACATTTTGGAGTTTCTTGTAGTCCATCACTGCTCAGAGTAGGGCCACTTTGATGTTGGATTGGGTAGCCTTTGGAATTCCAGGGGTTGGGGTATGGCCAGGGATGAGAGTTTTACAGTTTGGAAACTGTTATTTGGAATTTTCCCCCCTCAGCTGTATTATTACTTGTTTTTAACTGTATGATTGATATACAATGCAGCTACTCTACTTCTCCATAACATCTTCCAAGAAAAAAAAAACTGGAGGCAAGACCTTTGTGCTGAGTGCTCACCCAATGCCCAGGTTCCCAAAATAGGCACCAGAACAGCATCTTAGAGGATGATTCAGAGGAAAAGTGAAGTGTTCTTGTTCCCATCCCCTTCAGTCCTGGAGCAGAGTCACTTGTGACATGTTTGAATTGGGCAGTGACAGGATGTCCTTGGGCACCTATGCTGCTGTCAGGGGAGGGGATTGTGCCCCACTCAGGTGAGACCCCACCTGCAGAGCTGGCCCAGCACAGGAGGGACCTGGAGCTGCTGGAGCCAGTCCAGAGGAGAGCACAGAGCTGCTCCCAGGGCTGGAGCCCCTCTGCTCTGGAGCCAGGCTGGGAGAGCTGGGGCTGCTCACCTGGAGAACAGAAGGCTCCAGGGAGAGCTCAGAGCCCCTGCCAGGGCCTAAAGGGGCTCCAGGAGAGCTGCAGAGGGACTGGGGACAAGGGATGGAGGGACAGGACACAGGGAATGGCTTCCCACTGCCAGAGGGCAGGGCTGGATGGGATATTGGGCAGGAATTGTTCCCTGGGAGGGTGGGCAGGCCCTGGCACAGGGTGCCCAGAGCAGCTGTGGCTGCCCCTGGATCCCTGGCAGTGCCCAAGGCCAGGCTGGACAGGGCTGGGAGCAGCCTGGGACAGTGGCAGGTGTCCCTGCCATGGCAGGGGTGGCACTGGATGAGCTTTGAGGTCCCTTCCCACCCAAACCATTCTATGCTAAACCAAACCAGCTCCGAGAGCGTGACAGTCCAAAAAAGCTGCTGCAAAGCCCATCCTTGAAACACACAATTGATTCAGGATATAGTGAACGAATCCTGTCCTGTTTCCATCTCCTCCTTTTGTCTTTCCTGCTGGTGCTGAACCCCCTCTGTGGCTCACACGGCTGAGGTGCTGCAGAGGAAGGGGTGGGAGCACCTGGAGGGGGTGGCTGCATGCCTGTCCTGAGGGGCAGCTCCCTGGGATGTGCTGGGGTGTGGTAATTCAACAGCAGCTCCTGTCCTGGGACTGCTCCCATCAGCAACTGGTGTTTGGAGAGGGCCAGCTGAACTCCTTCTTCTTACAGGCAGCTTTCCCCCCTTATTTTGGCAGAAGTTGTTGACTTAGGAAGTGATAACATTGGAGGTTCTTATCAGAGCCCAGCAGCCTTGCAGCAGGAATGCTGATGAGCGTGTCAGGGGGCTTTGCTGAGCTCTGGCAGCAAGAAAGCGGAATTATTAATGCTTATATTGGAACATTTTTCTCCTGTTTTTAAACTTCTTGACAAAACTCTTGAGATTTGGTGGCTTCTTCCAAGCCTCATTAAAATCAATAAAAAGCTTGTTGCAGATTTTGTGAAGGGTTTTTTTTTTTTTCCTGAAACCACGCAAAATCGGTCCAGCTCCTGCACCCCAAAATGTGTATCTTGCCTTTTGAAAAGCAAATAAATGGCCAGAACCCTGTCTCTGAGGAATCATTCTGGAGTTGTATAGTCTGCCTTCAGAGCTTTTTTTTTGTGTGTTTAATGAACTTGCTCCATATTCCCCTCAAAGGTGACTTTGTATCAACAGGCAGCTGTGAAGTTGAATTTGTTGCTTGCTCAGGCTGGTACCTCACAGTCCAACTGTGCCCATTCCCACCTGGGTGCTGGGTTGACTATGGACCCATAAAGTCATTGGGATTGGTGTTTGACTTGTTGGCTGAGAGAGATTTTTTTAAAAACAAAAACAAAGTTGACCTCTGTTGCAGGTAATGAAATGTTGCTTTTAGAAAATGTTTTATGAAATGGTAAATCAGAGTTTAGCTGAGGTTTTGGACAGCTGGCATCAACACAGGGGCTTTCTGTTAGAGCACATCTTCAGCTCCCTCTCTGTGTAAATACTGAGATTCCATGAGATTCTCTAAACTGTCCATCATGTGAGATGGTAGATTTCTTTCTACTGCATCTCAATTTGTATTAGAAGCTTAGAATCATGAAAATCCTGCATGAGAAAGGTCCCACAGGATCATTGATCCAGCCCCTGTCCCTGCCCAGACCCCCCAACAATCCCACCCTGGCATCCCTGGCAGCTCCTGGAGCTCTGGCAGCCTCGGGGCCGTGCCCATTCCCTGGGGAGCCTGGGCAGTGCCAGCACCCTCTGGGGGAAGAACCTTTCCCTGCTCTCCAGCCTGAGCCTGCCCTGGCCCAGCTCCAGCCCTTCCCTGGGTGCTGTCCCTGTCCCAGAGCAGAGCTCAGAGCTGCAGCCCCTGGGGAGTCTCCCCTCAGCCTCCTCTGCTCCAGCTGAACATTCACAGTGCCCTCAGCCCCTCCAGACCCTTCCCCATCCTCGTGCCCCTCTTTTGGTCCATCTCCAACAGCTTTAGGTCCTTCTGCCATTGGGGTGCCTGAAAAGTGTCCCCAGCACTTGAGGAGAGGCCACCCCAGCTGATCTGAATCTCCTCCCTCACCCAGCTGGCAATGCTGAGCTTGGGGCACAACACTTTGAAATGCACAATTTTTGATGCATAACTTCTTAAACTATTTCTTTCTACTCTATCAGTCCTAAAATTATCTCTCCTTTTTCTGTGTATTACTTATTTTCCCTGTCATAAGCCATAAACTAAAGGACACAACACAAAATACAAAAATATTTTATTTTATTTACCAGAATGTGAATATTATCAGTAGTTGTGGCACATCAGAGTATAGGCAAACTCTTTCTAGCAGCAGGATTATATGGTGGAGAAATTGGACTTTCCAGGCACATCCAGATGCAGTGTGCTACTGGGAGAGTATCCAAGTTTCTTTGGATACAAGGGAGTGGTGTCCCATCAGTTTGGCTGTGTGTGTGCTTTAGGAGCCATTGGGGTTAGTCTGGAACTTTTAATTTTAGGGTCTGGGTATTTTAGCATAAACTTTTATGTCCTTCTGATGCCACAGGAGACATCTATTGGTTCTGTTGGAGTGACTGTAGGAATGAAGCAGATCAGATCTTTTCTTCATATAATTTTTGACAAATGTCTATTTCTGGCACAATAGCTTATTTTTGATGCAATAAATGTTTGTAGAGCACTTGAAAATCCAAAGGAAAGGGCTTGGCAGGAGTGGCCTCATGGGCATTGCTGACCCCTGGGAGTTTTGCACCTTTGGACCAAAGCATGTGGGCAGCAACAACTGTTTGAGGTCTTGATTGGCTTTCTTGGGGCCAGAAATGCCAATTGCAGTGTAAAATTAAACCCACTTTGAAGATCAATATAAACCCAGTTGGATCTTCCATAAAACTCTCTCCTGTAGCTCGTATTGTGAAGGAATTTAGGCTTTGTTCACTCATTTATGAACATTCTGAATTGTTTTGTGGCCCTGATTTCAGAACTGCTCCTTACCAGAAAAGAGGCCTTATCCACATGGATCCATTGGAACCCAGGCCTGGAATTCCATCTCTGGGCATGTTAAGCTCTTGTTACAACTGCAAGGCACTCAGACTTTCTCTTTTTCCTCTTGAATTAATCCAAACTCCCCTCACACTGGAGTGTCCTGGCTAGGCTGCTGGTTCAGAAGTGATTTTTTTCAAGGGAAATTCATGTTTTAAAGTGTTGTCTTTGTATTTGCAGCTGCCAATGTGAAGTATCAGAAGAGAACAGTTGGAACTTTCTGGGACGAGAGAGGACTGTTTTTTCTCTCATTCTTTGGTAAGAATTGCATTTTTTTGGGAAGATCAGCTGCTTGTTGTGGATTCTGTGCTCATCATTGATTATTCTCTTAATTAAACAAAATGTTTTCCAATATCTTAAACAAAAATTACTATTTCACTGAGTTGGAGTTTGCAACCTTTAATTATTGAAAAAGAGGGTTCCTGACTCTTAGTTGTGCCCAAGCTTCAAACACAATGCTTTGTCCTGCTCCTATTCCTGAATAATGTGCAAATATCCTGTTGTCAGCTGCTCTCCCAGTAAATCCTGCTGGAAGTTACTCAGTCTCTGCAGCCTGTGGTGTCAGGGAAGAGGAGAAATCTCTGTCAGGGACTGAAATGAGGGAAACTGAGTCATTTATCCTTATCTCAGAAATTTCCTTCCACCTGCCAAAGGGGGAGAAGTGTTTTCAGTTTGCAACAGAAGCATCTTTTGCTCAAGGTACAGTGCATTCCTGAATGGTCAATTCTCAAATTTTCTAATGTTCCTTTGCCAAAATATTTGAATTCCAAACTCGGAGGGCAACTGTGCCATAGTATGTAAACAGCTCAGGGGTCAACTCAGTCTGATTTTGATATTAAAATAAATGGAATTCAATCTGGATGGGGAAGGTAAGGGAGCAAAGTGAAAGGCTTGGATTCTTCCTTTTTCCTTTTTTCCCTCCAGTTTTTCCTTTTCCTTGCTGAAAGTCCAACTGCATTTAAATATATGTGAATTTAAATGATCCTTAATTTAGCTAATCTTTTTTGTTTAGAATCAGGCAAACAGATGGTTATTGCTACTCTTAATTATGTACATAATTTAAACCAGAAGGCACATCTGAAACAAAAGGTAATTAAGATGTTCCCATAGAGGCTGAACAGAGTCTGAGGTTACAACCTTTGCTTGTCATTTATCCTTTCAAGCAGAACATAAGGATGGAGAATGAACAAGACCATTCTCTTTTTTGATGTAATTTAACACACATGGAATTGCAGGTAAAAGGGCAGACAGTAAATTGATAACATCACCTTTTTTTGGCCTCAGTCCTGACCCAGCCCAGTATTTGTACCAATATCACCAAGTTTCACTGCTCTGTGTATAATCTGGCTGCTGTTTTTATGTGATCCTGTTGGTAAGGAGGAGCCTGAATTTAAGGCTGCTTTCCTGGCCAGGTTTTTTTTTCTGAGCTGTGTTTGTACCTTTCCATTTCACTTCCAGAAAATGGGTTTTACTGTCAGGGCAGAGCTGCAGTTGAACAAAATGAGAATTCTCCTTCCATTCTGCTGTCCTAAAAGTGGTGTGGGTCAACCTGAGTATGGGTTTGTGCAGCCACTTGGGGCTGGCTTTGTCCTCAGCTGTCCCTTGGAGCAGCACAGTGGGGAATTATGGTGGGGAGGCTTCAGGAGTGCTCGGTGGAGTTGATGAGATGAGGAAAGTTCTTACTTCCAAGGCTTCTGAAGCCAGAAATGTCCTTATGAGGTGTCAGCAGTCACTGGAATCCTGGTTCTGTTCCCATGGGAAGAGTTTGGTGAACTGGAGATAGATTAGAAAGCTTTGGGATAGAAAGAAATGTGGGTTCAGGTGTGGTTTGGGCTGTCCTGAGCAGCATGTGGTGTATCCCTGCTCCCAGAGCTGTTCCCTTCTCTTGCTCAGCCCAGTGACCTTGAGCTGCTGGAGGAGCAGGAGCAGCTCCTGGAGTGATGGGACAGGAATGATTTCTCTCCAAGAGCTCACTGTCCATCAGCTCAGAGAGCCTTGCTGTAACAATTCAGCCTTTTTGCTATTTCTGTCAGCAATTTTCTGCACTCCTTCGGTGGCAGGAAAGTCGCTGAAGCGTTTCACTGATGCCCAGCAGCAGCCAGAGCAAAGTGTTTGCTTTAGAGCCAGTCCTATAACTTCTTGTACCATTTATCTTGGCAGCATCACCCTTTGGATCTGATAATCTTGATCCAAACTGAAACAGGCAGATATTTTTTCCACACAGCTTTCCCAAAATTCGCCTTAAAAAGGAAGATTCTCACAGGGAGAAAGCCACACAGTCACAGTAGAAACTGTGCTGCACTGAATGCAGGAGTGGGACTGAAACTTGGTGCTTTGGGTAGTCTCTGCTGGAGGTTTATGCTGGATTTTAGGAGCACAGCTGTAAGATATTTAAAAAGACCCAATTTTCTAAGCTAATACTGGTTTTATTAATATGTAGGTGGTTATATAATAAACTCATAAAATACATATTTCTGATCAAACTGAAGTATGAAAGAATTTTTTCCAGTGTAGTGCCTATTAAATTAAAACTTTTCCTCTGAGATACTAAGCAAGCTCCACATTTGTAATAAAGCAAATTTTTTCAATTAAGTTGGTGTTTCTTTGATAATTGTATGTGAAGCTGGAGGAGTCCTTTGAAATAACAAGGTAGTTTTTATGTCATACAATCCTGGAATGGGTTGGGTTGGAAGGGAGCTTAAATCCCCTCCAGTGCCACGCCTGCCATGGCAGGGACCCCTGCCACTGTCCCAGGCTGCTCCCAGCCCTGTCCAGCCTGGCCTTGGGCACTGCCAGGGATCCAGGGGCAGCCACAGCTGCTCTGGGCACCCTGTGCCAGGACCTGCTCACCCTCCCAGGGAACAATTCCTGCCCAATATCCCATCCAGCCCTGCCCTCTGGCAGTGGAAGCCATTCCCTGTGTCCTGTCCCTCCATCCCTTGTCCCCAGTCCCTCCCCAGCTCTCCCAGGATTTTATATCTACTTTTTGCATTAATTTTTAGTGAATCCATGGCAGTTTGAGCTCAATTCTGCTCATCATTTCCCCCTTTCTTGTGAATATGTTTACAAACACACCTATGTGAAGATACTTGATGTGCAGCTGCTGCTCCTTTATCCCCAGTCAATATTCCATACCCAGCACAGGATGTGTTTAAGGCTTCCTGCAGTGCTGGGAGCTGATGGATTGAAGTGATTTTTCTCTGTCAGCCTCAATACTGATAATTTGAAATACATTTAAAAGTAAAGTATTTTAGATACAAAGATACAAACTTTAGATGTGATCTGAGAACTGACTGCACTTGTGTGATGTATTTTCTTGTGCAAGTTTTGTGTGCCACAGTCTGCAAACCCCATAAATACCTGAGTGAATCCTGATTGAGTAGAAAAGGGAAGGACCTACCTGGATTTAAAAAGCTGAGTGTAAAATCTATCTCAAACCCAGATTGTAACTTCTGTATTCACTTCAGTCATTATGTTCCTAATCGGGTGATTTGCATAAACCTCAAGGACTCTGTTAATATTCCCAGAAAATTTGCAGGTGATCAAAGCTTGGGGGGTTGTTGGCTAGTGGAGAGAGTAAGTAGTGATCTGGAACTCCTGCAAAGGTCAGGAAAATGGATATTTTGGTATATCCATGGATATCCAAAATGAGCCATAAGTGCAAAATGAGGATTTTTATCCCAATAAGAATTCCAGTTCATCTGCCATAGTTGAAAGAAGCTTGTCCCAGGAGGATCCAGACCCTGTGTTTCACACCAGATCAGCCTAAATGATCCCAATGATCCCTTTGGGTTTGTAACCCAAAGATTTCTGATTCACCATCTGCAAACAACTTGGGAGAAGATTCTGAGGGATCCAGAAAGATGAACGTGTTTTAATTTAAATTATATAAACACTGGATTTAATTGCTGCCTTCAGACAGGTGTTCTCCCAGCAGCACATCCAAAGGTAATTTTTCAGGATGAACAGAAGGAACCAGACACATTTTGAAACAATTTTGGCTCTCAGGAGAGGGAGCTTCTGTGGATTTCATCTTTTCATAATTACTGTTTGCTCTCAGTTTTCTAACAGCTACATTCATAGTCTTTAAAAGTTAATTTGTATTTATTTGCCAAAAGAAAATGAATCTTATTTCATCATTATACTTTGCTGGTTTTCCAGATTTTAAGAAGTGAAGAGCTCAAAGTATTGCAAGTAAAGACGAGGGTTCCTCCTCCTGCCCAGGGCCTGTCATGGTAAGCAAAGGGGCTTTGTAGGGTCTGTGACAGAGCAGAAGAGTTTAAAATGGGAAAAAAAACTAGAGAATTAATGTTTACATATGGGGTTGTTGAGTTATAGACATAGTGCTAATGCTTTTTTCCTAATGCTGCTATAAATCTTAGAGCTTTTAATGACTTTATGAGTCAGGCTATAGGAAGGAAACCTGTTGCTAATGCCAGATTTGTTATCTGAGGGCCTGTGTTGGAGAGTTTAGAAACTGTAGTGAGTTACTGCTCCTGGAATTCTCTGGACACTTGATCCTCTGGGAGCTTTTCCTTGGCTCCATTCCTTGGTGGATGGTTGGGGAAGGTGGCAGCAGGTGCCAGTGCTGCAGGTGACTGTCACACTTTGTTCCTCAGGATGAGGAGACTCAGCACAGCCTTGAATGCATCCAGGCTAATCAGATTTTTCCCAGGAAGCAGCTGATCCGAGAGGATGAGAACCTTCAGGTAATCACCACACTGCTCCTGTTCAAATCACACTGCCTCCAGCTGGTTATGGATTCTCTGACCTCTCACCTAGAATTTTAATTCACAGTTAGCACAGAAATGCATTTCCTTCTTAAATACTCCTGTACTGTTGGTAGGACAGAGAACTTGGGCATTTTATTACAAGAAATTCCTTCAAGTGTCTGAAAAATATCACTGCTACATGTGCACTAATTCCAAGGATCAGGTTTTATTCCATAGTTTAGAACTCTGTTGTTTTGAAAAAGCAGCACTAAGCTGATTAAACACTGCCTTTGCATCTAGTTATTGTGAAGCCAAAAGTCTCCTGTTGCACAAAAAGAGATATTTTTGAATTTCTTTATTTTCCGAAGCTCCTTTTGAAATCAGTTTAGTTCAAATGATTTACCATAGAATCCTGGAATGGGTTGGGTTGGAAAGGACTTTAAAGCTCACCCAGTGCCACCCCTGCCATGGCAGGGACACCTGCCACTGTCCCAGGCTGCTCCCAGCCCTGTCCAGCCTGGCCTTGGGCACTGCCAGGGATCCAGGGGCAGCCACAGCTGCTCTGGGCACCCTGTGCCAGGGCCTGCCCACCCTCCCAGGGAACAATTCCTGCCCAATATCCCATCCAGCCCTGCCCTCTGGCAGTGGGAAGCCATTCCCTGTGTCCTGTCCCTCCATCCCTTGTCCCCAGTCCCTCTGCAGCTCTCCTGGAGCCCCTTTAGGCCCTGGCAGGGGCTCTGAGCTCTCCCTGGAGCCTTCTGTTCTCAAGGTGAGCACCCCCAGCCCTCCCAGCCTGGCTCCCCATGTAGACACTCTTACATCAACTGAGGAGTTTCATTGTAATAGAAAGTATTTTTATTTGATTCAAGCTACCTTGATGTAAAACCAGATCACTTTCAAGTTGAGCATTTACCCTTTGCACTCAGCTAAACTGGGTTAAAGTCACATTTTTACTTAACCAGTGACAATTTCCATGTGTGGTGTAATGAACTGCAGGTTTCTGACTTTATAAAGCAGCAGCTTCTTGTGCATTTTCAAATTTACTGTGGGAAATAGGGATCAAAAAGCTTGATTTGTCCAAGCTCAGCTTTGTAGCATTTAGGGATCCAGCCTGGTTACCTGAGCTTGCTGGGTGAATAGTGGGGAAATAGCAGGGAACATTATTCATCCTGATGTTTTGCCTACTTTCAGATGAATTTAATAACATTATGGAAATGCCACTCTCCATTAAGTAAGGAGTGAGAGCATAAATCAAGGGCTTTGTCAGCCTGCTTGCCAAAATGTGAGGATATTTTTCATAAAAATTCATTGCTTTCCTTGACCAGGCACTTACCACTCAGGAAAAGTAACATAAAATAAGGGATCATTTAAGAAAAAGGCTGCAATTAACCTCAGAGCCAACCCTACCTGATGCTCCTCCTTAGCAGCAATAACAGGGCTGAATTCTCAGCAGGCTTTGTTTGATTTCTTGTGCTGCAGGAGGGGCAGATTTTTGGGAAGTGGTCTCTGAAATCAGATTTTTGCTGCCTTTCTGCAGGTGCCGTTCATTGAGCTCCACGGGGAGAGCACGGAGTACGTGGGACGAGCAGAGGATGCCATCATTGCCCTTTCCAACTACAGGCTCCACATCAAGTTCAAGGAATCTGTTGTGAATGTAAGTGCTTCCAGGTGTTCTGATCTCAATGGAAATAACAGAATTGGGAGTAAGAGTACAGTGATCCCCCCCTTTTAAGAACGAAAAATGGTTTTCTGATGTTCAAACGGATTTCTCAGGGACAGTAAATATGTATTTAGGCACCAAAGGGTGACTCAGCAGCTCTGAAAATCAGATGTCATAAAGATGTCACATGCCTCAACCTTCACAGCTGGCTCTGTCAGCCACCTGTTGTCCCCAAGCTCCATGGGGAGAAATAGGCAGTCTTCCAAGGGGCTTTTGGAGCACCTGATTTGTGCCTTCTTGGAGCTTCAGAAGGTGGGAGTGGGTCCAGCTGCTGAACTTGTGTGCCAGATGTTGGGTGGTTTGAGTGCAGTCTGTGATGTAACATGTCAGGAGCAGGACCTCACCTTCAGTGCATTTCTTTAGGGAGTTTTATTCCAGAGGTCCATTCCTTGAAATGATTCCATCTCCACCTGCTCTGGTGGCAGACAGAGTTAAAGGGGTGTTGGACAGTCCTGGGCAGTGCTGTGATGCTCACACAGACCAGTGTCACCAGCTGGGGACTCTTCCAGTGTGAAATCAGGAGTGTCCTGAGGATTGCCAGGGAATGATGGAGTTGCTTTATTAGAGAAACCATTAGAGCACAAACTGCACTTCCTGCCCTTAGGATAATTAGGGATATTACTTTATAGGGACTTTCAGTTCAGTATTTTTGAGCATAGCAAGAATTGATGTTTTCTCAAATCATTTTCTCAAATCACGTTCCTTGATTGTGTTCAGGGAAGAGTCCACAGAAGCTTGTCAATATTCCCATGTTAATTTTTCTTCCCTGACTTTCACATGCAGTGTTCTGCCCTCTCATTATGTGTGATACCTCATTATCATCAGCATCATTAACCAGAAATAATCAGAGTATGAGGTAGAGCAGAATATAAATCATTCTTTGTAACCATATGTGACTATCACTAATAACTCCCTGTGAACTCTACTGAAATCCAGAGCAGGGAGTGCTTGGGATGTCCTTAAGGATAAAACATTCTTCAGTAATTAAGAACCATATTTAAATTGTTAATTTTGGCAGTAGTAATCCTTTTGGTTATTGTTGACCAAAATTCTTGATGAGATGGTGATCTTCTAACTCTAATCATCACTGAGTAGTTTCTGATTGAGTTCATCTTGATTCTTTCCTGCTGTTTTTATGTCAGCACAGCTGTTCAGCAAATACCTGTAAGAAATTCTTCATTCTTGGGTTGTGCCTTTCCCTCTTGTTTGGTTATAATTCTCTGGCTGTGAAAATGGTGCTGTGACACTCAGTGAGCAGCACAGAGCTCCAGATCACCTGGGCTGCGAAAGAAATCCATTCAAAGTTGTTAATGTTCCCACTGCAACAGTGCAGAAAAGGGCTGTGTGTGGAGATCTTTCCCATGGATAATTTCCTAGATCTCAGTGCTAATAGGAACACGCTGTTTCAAATGCAAAAACAAAAGGTCCCACAGACCATGCAGAAATTGGGGGGATTATGAGGTTCAGGGGTGTTGACTTACATTTATCCATGGGATCAAAGTGCAGACTCAACAGAGATCTCTCAGTGCACAGGGGAGGTTTGGTTCCCAGGCCCAACTCTATTGATTCCTTAAGAAAATGTCAGACTTTGCAGCTGCTGAGTGTTTCTGTCTAATCACTTTCCTCCCTGTAAGCTAATTGCATTGATGGGAGAATTAACATTTTAGTGGAGTTTGTGGAAGCATGGATTGCATGTAATCTCTTTCCAATTGTGGATTTTGGACACAGTACCAAAGAAAAGTCATAATGGAGAGGACTTTGATGAGGAGGTGACTTAGTGCCAGCTCTCCCTTGCTTGGAAAAATGGTTGGATTGGGATATTCCTCATGTCCATGGCTGTTGTGGTTCATCCCTGCTGCAGAGGGGCATAATCCCTGTCTTGTCCTCAGGCCCTGCTGCCCAAATTCTTCACGCTCAGAGCACAGCAGTTGTGAGAGAAGAGGGGGCTCAGGTGACCTTCAAGACAAACCCAAGGTGTCATCAGCTGTAATTAAAAGCAAGATTTGCTTCAGACACTTCTTGTGGGTTCCATGAACCCGGGGGGGATTCAGCTCCCTCCGCCCTGGGGCCCTTCAGAGCTGTCCTTGCACCCTCAGTGTCTTCATGTGCCACCTCATCCCACACTCCACACATCCAGCCTTGGCCTTGTGCTTCTTAAATCCACCAGCCTGCACTCTAACCTTGACATTACTCCAGCTCTGAGCTGGGAAAACAAGGAGGAAATCCCAGTTCCAGCTCCCAGGGCCTGGAGAGGACCCAGTGGGGCCCAGGGAGGGTCTGTGGCAGGGTCACTGGTGCTTGCAGCAGCCTGGCTGTGATCCACTGCATCCTGCTGGGAGTTGTGGGCACTTGGGCTGTGGGGGGGTTATTTCAGCACTGAAAATGTAACTTGTGCTTTTTCTAACTACAGAGCTGTAATTCTCTAAATATTTCTCGTACTGCTCTTAGATAACAGACAGCTTCAGTCATCAAAATAATTTTTAAAAACCCCTCAGAAATAAAAAGTTGGATTTGTAGAATGAATAATTTTTAGACAGCCGGGAGATACTGCAAGAGCAGGATGCTCCTGTACTCCCTATAATGGGATGTAATTTGCCTCAGATAACAATGCATGTTTATTCTTATAAAAGCAAAAATGATTGTTCTCCCTGCCTGGTTTCCATGCCATTATTAGAGGGAAGTGCCTGCAGACAGAATTGATGGCTCTTCCAGGAACGGGCTCTGGGTGTTGGACTGGCAGCAGCCTGAAGGATGTGCAGTGGGAAAGGAAGGGAAGGTTATCAGGGAGGGAGGGAATGACAGGAGATAATTCCAGAGCTTTGCTGGGGAAAGAATAATGGCCAGGAAGGAGATTGAAAACACAAGAGGACCAGAGGACAGATTTTATGACTAGGAAGGAAAATTAAAAAGATTAATGGGAAGGTTGTCCTGAAGAAAAAGCTGCAGATTGTGAGGGAATCACTGGTGGGCTGTCAGAGGGGAATGGGTGGCTGGGGAGCAGAGGGCACAGGGAAAGGGCAGGGAACAAGGAGTGACTTTGGGAGAAGGAAATTAAAAATAATGCAGGAGGAGAAGAATTAGTTTGTCGTTAGAGTGCACACAGAAGGAAGAGGAGCCACAAGGAGAATGCCAGGAGGAGGGAAAAGGTGGAGAACTGCTTAAATGAAGATGGACATGGGAAAAAACAGAATAAAACAGGGCTTGGGGAATAAAAAGATAACAGACAAAGCAGCACTGGACTTAAAAAGCAACTCTGGAATCTTGGCTAAGCTGGGAAAGATGCCTTGCTTTCCATGTTGGTGCCATTTAACTCAGTGGTAGATTTAAATAAGTTATTTCAGTATCATTTCAGTTGGAAAAGGCCTCCCAGGCTATCGAGTCCAGATGGTGCCCAATCCCCCCACCTTGTCCCCAGCCCAGAGCCCTGAGTGCCACCTCCAGTCCTTCCTTGGGCACCTCCAGGGATGGGCACTCCAAACCTCCCTGGGCAGCCCTGCCAAGGCCTGACCTCCCTTTGCATGGAGAAATTCCTCTTGGGAATTATTAGCAGGTCTGTGTGGGGCTGTCCAGTCATGAAGACAAACTGGCAGGTTCTCCAGTCTGAGCTCCATTCCTGTCCACTGATCAGACAAAACTCTGACAATTTAGCTGCCTGGCAGACTGGGATCAAGCAGGAGAAGACTTGGAAGGAATGAGCACGTGAAATACAGGGATCAGCTGTGGAGCAGAGCACTTGCTGTGGTCTGTGCTGCACTTCAGGCCTCTGCTGCCTTGCTGGAGTCACTCAGCCAGGCTGAGCTTAGGGAGGGCACAGAGGGGCTCTCACAGGAGGGATTCCTCATTGCCTGCCCCCTTCATGTCACTGATTCTGTCCCAGATCTCAACCAGTGACAGTGCTGAAAACATGGACAGAAATTCACGTTCCAGCTTTATTTGAAATCCAGATTTGAAAACCCAAACTGCTGAGCTGTGGAGTCAGACATCCTCTTGCCAAGTCCTGTCCATGGATTTTCTGTCACTCCATGTCCAGTTACAGCAGAAGGAGCAGAGTAACTCCCATGTCCCAGCCTCGCTGGGCACAGCAGGGGAGGGTTGGTGGCTCCAGAGCTGCCTCTGGCTGTGTCTGACATGGGCATTAAAAAATCCCTGCCTGTATCTGGGGGCTGTGAGCTCTGGGCATGGGTTTGAGAGCACTCTGGCTCTGGCTGAGGTGCTGCCCTGGGCTGTGCCTGCCTTCCCCAGAGCCAGCAGAGTTCTCCTCCCTCTCCTGGGCACAGCGTTTGCCCTGAGCTTGCTCCAGGCATCTCTCTGCTCAGAGCAGGGTTTTCCCTTGGGTGGTTGTTTGGTTGGGTTTTTTTTTTTGTTTTGTTTTTTTTGATACAACTCTTCTCCTTGCCTGCTGGTTTTAGTTCATTAAGTTCATTTCCTTTTTTTCATTCCACCAAAATGAGGTACTTTTGAAGCTCTGTGGTGCCTGAGAAGATGCTGTCTTGATTCCTTATCCTGGAGCTTTGATTGGAGGTGACCTTCAAGGACTTGCCCAAGCATATGGAGGAGCCCTGGCTCTTCCAGCCACATCTTCTAGGCCCCAAGCCAGACCATAAACTGCTGGATCTTAGTCCTGTGTTGGCAAAAATCAGAGTATTGGAATGTTACTGAAAGGTAGCAGAGGTTTTATTGCCTTATGTAATGTCAATATAATCCAAACAATTCAAACAAATGTGTGCTTCACATTAATTACAGGTATTAGCTAAATTTAGACAGTTATTTATGACTTCTGTTCATTTAAGGCAATCATGTACATTTGCCCATCTCAGGTAAAGTTCCAAAAGTCAGATTGAAAATTAATATTTTCATCTTGTGGGTTTTCTCATCTTTGAAGGTACTTGCATATGTTCTCATGTGTTGCCTGGCCAACCTGCTGCTGGCTAAACATGCCAGGAAACAGAAGTGTCTGTAACTGCATTTTAACTGGGAAAGATTCAGCATTTTCTCTCTAAATTTGGCTGCTTCCATTACAAGTGTTGATCTAAACAGGCCAAAGGGTTTTTCCCTGAGGAGGAAATATTGGATATTGCCATAGAAAAGCATCCAGACTGCAGCAATCTATTAAGGGGATCTTGCTTAGCAGTTCTTTTTGAACACCATCAGCTAAAAATATATTAAGATTCCTAAATTTGGACCTATAAGAGAGAAAGCTGCTTCCATGAGAGAGGAGCTGGGGTGTCTGCTGCCTTTCCTGCAGCCTTCTCAGCTGCTCCCCTGGGATCCCTGAAGGCTTTTGGACTTCACTGGACTGGAGCTGGAATATGAGTACCTGGCACCAAACTTCAGAGCTGCTGAAATAATTCCACATGGATTCCTTTGTTTTCCTCTCTTCAGACTCCATGTAGCCTACAATAAATCCTTGTGAGATATGCAAAAAAATTGCTGTTACTGCTGCTGAAATGAAATAATCTGCTGTGTTTAATTGCAGGTTCCATTGCAGCTCATCGAGAGCGTGGAGTGCCGGGATATTTTCCAGCTTCATTTGACTTGCAAGGACTGCAAGGTTATAAGGTAGGAGGGGGGAATTTATTTTCCACGTGCCATGGGCAGCTGGGATGGTTCAAGGAAGTGGGCTTTCTTACTGGATTTCCCTCCAAAGCTTTTTATTTTGTCTGATTTTTATACAGGGTGGGCTGTGTGTCTCGTTGTTGTGATTCAGGACAGCAGCAAGCCTTGCTCTGAGCCCATGTGGCTGATCTTGGTTTTATTCTGAAATTGATTTTAGTCTCACTGTGTTGTCCCTGCTTTGCAATCAGTTATAATACACTGCTTCAGTATATTATATCAATATTTCCATATCAATAGGTACAGAAGTAGATAAAGCCACTGATACACACACTGCAAATGTCTTTAATCAAGATTTGAGGTTTGGAGGCTTCATCCACCCTGCATTCTCAACACCTTAGAGGGTTCAGTCACTATCCTTGAGGCATGGTAACCTCCTGGGAAAGAAAATGAGGGAATAAGGGAAGAGAAAGTGAAGGAAGGTGGTAAATCCAGGTGTGCAGGCAGCAGTAACTCCTGGCTGTCCTTTCTAGGACTCCAGACCTGAGCCAGGGCTCTCTGAGCTGCCCAGCCTGAGCTGCACCTCACTGGGTGTTTTTTTGTTTTTTTTTTTAACTTTTCTGCTGCAGAAATTAATTCTGATCTATGAACTTTAATTAAGAAGAAAGGAACATTTCTTTTTGATTAAATGTTTGCTGGCTGTACCTTTTGTGTAATGAAAGAAGCCCCAGCCATCTCCAAGCACTCAGAATGTTTAACAGGTCAGCTGCTTCCTGAAAGGCTGTTTTATCACCAGGACTGATTTTACTTTAGAAGTAATATTTAGTTTAATTTGAATTCAGTGTTTAACTTCCTCTTCACTTGTAGCTCTTGACATTTAAGAAAGTCACCCTTCCTCCCTACATGGATTTGTTATTTCCCTTCAATTGTAGAAAGCATACAAATTATTTGTATTTTTGCCATTCTTATCAATTTCCTCTCAATATTGCATCTCCAAGACTGAGGACTTGGTGATGGTTGGGAGATGGTGATGTTTGGGACTGAGGCAGAAGAGATAGAATATATTCTTGTTCTTTTACATGAGCAAACTTTGTATTTTGAGAAATAGAATTCAAGTGGAGATAATACTTGTTATTTACACCACTAACTTCAAAAGAATTTAGAAAGAATTTAGGGTGAGATGTATCTTGTCTGAGTCTGGATGTTTAATAGAGAATTATCCTGTCTCAGTGAGTAGTCTGGGCTTGCTTTACAGTCAGTGATGGCAAATAAATAAACACCTCAGGCTGTAGTTCCTCACAACTCTTGGGAGATGTTGGACATGACTTTTCCCTTCCACGTTGTGGCTCTGAGCTATTTGCAGGTAGGGGAGATAAATCTGCCCCAAGGGAATGCAGATGCCATCATTAACCAGGACTGAGGCAAATGGAAATACTTGGGCAATATTTAATAACTATAAAATCTTAAAGAAAAATGTCAGAGCAAAATAAATCACTGGTTTATTTCCACCCTTTTACTCTAAAGAATTCAGGAATCCTCTTTGAAAAGAAAAGCTAATGTGATTTTAATGCACTGCTTTCAAGATTGGTTTCTCCTGTGCAGGGATATTCTCTCTGCTTGTTGCAAAGCTCAGGCTGTGCTTCCCACCAAAGCCAGAAAGAGAAGGGTTTAGAAAGGACCTTAAAACCCATCTGATTCCTTCCCCTGCCATGGCAGGGACACCTGCCACTGTCCCAGACTGCTCCCAGCCCCAGTGTCCAGCCTGGCCTTGGGCACTGCCAGGGATCCAGGGGCAGCCACAGCTGCTCTGGGCACCCTGTGCCAGGGCCTGCCCACCCTCCCAGGGAACAATTCCTGCCCAATATCCCATCCAGCCCTTCCCTCTGGCAGTGGGAAGCCATTCCCCGTGTCCTGTCCCTCCATCCCTTGTCCCCAGTCCCTCTCCAGCTCTCCTGGAGCCCCTTTAGGCCCTGGCAGGGGCTCTGAGGTGTCCCTGGAGCCTTCTGTTCTCCAGGTGAGCAGCCCCAGCTCTCCCAGCCTGTTCTCATTTACAGGACTGTGGCTATGGTTATGTAGATTATAATGTGTGGGATAGTTTTCTGAGTTTTCCCCTCATTCCAGCAGTCAGAACGGGCTGTAACACATTCCTGTCCTTCACCTGAATGATCTTTCCTTGGTTTCATTGGTAACACATGAAGAAATGTCCCCCTCCTTCCTGGCAGGGCACACCCTGGTTATTCCCAGTCACAGAAGGTTGCTGCTCAGTCAGTCCTGACTCCCTAAGTGTTTCCTTACTCATTCCACAGGTTTCATTTTACTCCCATTAGAGTGCACATGGAAGCAGAACTAAGTTCTCAATAAGGTGTTTATCCTCACTTTGTGCTCTCACAGAGCTTTTCGTGCTCAGCCTGTCACCTTCTAGAGTGGCTTCTCTTACTGACAGTCACCCGTGGAATGTTTGTCTCTGGGCCAGGTGTCAGTTTTCCACCTTTGAGCAGTGTCAGGACTGGCTGAAGAGGCTGAACAATGCCATCCGCCCCCCATCCAAGATAGAGGACCTGTTCTCCTTCGCCTACCACGCCTGGTGCATGGAGGTTTATGCCAGTGAAAAGGAGCAGCACGGGGACTTGTGTCGGCCAGGTACGTGGGGACAGCCGTGGCATCACCAGAGCAGCCCCTGGATGTCCCCAGGGACTTACTGGGGGGGTTGGGTTCAGTCACTCAGGTGTAGAACCAACAGCATTTTGTTCATCACGGCAGCAGCTTTCAGTCTAAACCATTCTGGGTTGATTGCCATGGTTTTTTGTGTGGGATAGTGATCATCCAAGGTGATGGGAGGAGAAGGGAGCCCCTGAGCTGCTCCTGAGGTTCATTCACAGCCAAGGCAGTGATCTCTTTTAGTGGAATACCATCCTTGTTGCAGAGCTTTAGAAGCCTACAAGTAGCTAAAAGCTCAAACTTGGCGTGCTGGTGGTTGTAGCACTTGGTTGAGTATAGGAAAACTGATTTCCAGGCACTCTGTGATCTCCTGTCAGTCACAGTTCACTGCCTCAGGGAGGTGTCCCAGTTAGCAGGTGAGATGTCCCTGGGATTGTGTCCTTGCTGCTGAAGCTGCTCTGGAGCTGGGCACAGGCTCTCGTGTCTGTGGTGTCTGGGGAGGAGCAGGGATCACACTGTGGCAGGTGGAGCTCCCTGGCCCTGTTCCTGTTCACACCATTCATTAGCAGCTTCTGGAAAATGCCTAAAAACTCCTCAGAGCAGAGTTTCACACCCAGGGCTTTTCCCTCCTAACTAAATTTGGGAAATGGGAGCTGGCAGAGCTGTGGAGGGCTTGCTGAGTCTCCTTTTCCTTGCTGAAACAGAGGGACTTCAGCCTGATGCTAGATTAGGATAATAGTGGAATCATGGAATGGTTTGGATTGGAAGGGACCTTAGAGCCCATCTCATCCCACTCTTTCACTAGAAATCCACCTTCACATGCCCCTTCCACTATCCCAGGTTGTTCCAAGTCCAGCCTGGCCTTGGACACTTCCAGGAATAAGAAGCAACATTTACCTTTTTATTAACTTTTATCAATCAAATTTTTTTCTAGCAGCTTTGTCTATCAAATAATTCTCTTTAATACAACTTTATCTCCCTGTATTTGCCTGTGGCTGGGGGAAGGACATTCTCCTTCAAAGAGCTGAATTATGGCTGAAATAAATCAGTGTGAACGTGGTTGGAGGAGTCACTCCCAAGACATTGTCATTTCTCTTCTGTGTCCAGGGAGCCAGTTATTTGGTAGACACAAACAAAAGTACTAAAGTGCTTTAAAATCTATCTAAGTGTCAACAGAACACATTTTCTGGGAAAAATATGTTAGCAGTGTCTGTAGTAAAGATCCAGGCTGTGGCTCACAGGGTCAGCTTTAATGGGAAACCCACAAAATACCTAGCTTGCTTTGCCTGGGATTTTGAGAGTGGACTGGGATGCCTCATTATCAGTGTTGGCTCCAAGTGCCTCTTGAAATACCAGCAGTTCAGGAGGAATGGACAAAATATTAAGGTTGGGGTTTTGTTTCCAAGAGGAAAACCTGTGGCTTCACAGTAGCTAAAAATTAAGAGGGGAAAAACATCAAACAGAATATTTGATTTTCATGTAGCTTTATGTGTTTCTCTTAAAACTCACCGGGCTGAGCAGCCTTAATTTGGGATATTTCCAGTATTCTCATTTGCTATCCAAAAAAATCCTTAAAGATCTAGCACAAGTTTTAAGGAGCAGCTGATGGGGAAGCCCATCCTTGTGGTGCTCCAATAAAAGAATTAGTGGGATTTTTAAATTTAAGAAGTCACTGCTAAGGAAAAACCTGGCAGAGGTTGTTGCATGGCTGGAATGTGTTGTCCAATTCCACCTTTGCTCTTGACAAAGGGTCTTTATAACACTGTAATTAATTAAGTCCTGTAATGAGGCTGCTGTCTATATTCTTAATTTGCCTATTTATATTTATTTTTAATTGATCTGTAACATGGCATTAACAATCATTTCAGATATGTGCATTTACATCTTGGAATTAAACGTGTATCTACAGATATCTGGGGGATTGAAAAACTTTAAGGGTTTTCTAAAATATTTAATAGAAAGATGTAATACTTAAAGCATTAATTTTTCAGCTGATTTTTTCCCCCCTTGGGTGCTGCTCTGCCTCAGGATTTAATGATACAGTAATTTAAAGAGACAAGCAGTGGATGGACTTTCAGAATCACTTATCTAGTGCTGCTCACATGCTCATTAAATTTAGCACTTTTCTTAGCCCTGGAAACCTGGAAATTTTGTCTCATTTTCCAGACTTTCTGTCTTCTTATTCTTTCTTGCCACTGTATATATT
Organism: Phainopepla nitens; assembly: GCA_013400175.1. Taxonomy (NCBI): domain Eukaryota; kingdom Metazoa; phylum Chordata; class Aves; order Passeriformes; family Bombycillidae; genus Phainopepla; species Phainopepla nitens. The sequence goes on from VXBQ01001400.1 coordinate 170,998, forward strand.
TCAATTTATTTTGAGACTTTAAAACAAAAGTGTCTAGGAAATAAATGGGGCTCATTCCACTTCCTTTAATGTATTAATCCAGGAGTTTGTGAGGCTCTTGTGACTGATATTTGTGTCAAACAATCATTTGTGCATTTTACCTCTCTATTTCCACATGACTCATGGAAGAATAATTTCTAATCCAATTTACGATGAAAAACTGAGATGCAGGATAAATGACAGGACTTGCCTCCAGCCATACAGGAAACCTGGGGCTGGAAATGCATATTCAGTGGATTGCCCACGTTCCAGGGCACATTCCAGGTCTGACCCTTTCACCAGAGCTTCACATTCTTCTCATTGATAGAAAATTGTTCTGAGCTTCCAACCATCCCACTTGGATTGCTGATGGATCTCAGTTCCTTTGCTGATGTCCTTGGTTCTGGTCTGCAGCACTGGTTTTTAGTATGAATTTCCAGAAGATGGTAATTTCAGGGAAAATCCCTGTTGGGCTCTGGCATTTCTGGAGAGTTGGCCAGGGAAAGACATCAGTGCAAATGTCAGAGTGAGGCTGTGAAATGCAACTGGTGGGTTTGGACTGAGGGATGTGCTGGTTCTCTCTGTTTTGCAAAGTAGGAATCTTAATTCCTTATTTCCCATTCATTTTCCTCTCTGCTCTTGATCCCCAGGAGAACATGTAACTTCCAGGTTTAAGAACGAAGTGGAGCGGATGGGGTTTGATATGAACAATGCCTGGAGGATTTCCAACATCAATGAGAAGTACAAGTGAGTGCTGGGGCTGCTCCTCCACAGCCAAACTGCATCTCAAAACACTCAATTACTGCAACTTCTTTCAGCTTCTACAGTTCCCAAGAAAGGACAATCAGAAATACGATTTTTTGTTGGTTTGTAGAAAAAAATGTGCTTTAAATTATGTAATGTTTTATTGGCTGCTACAGTTTTTTAGGCTTGGAAATACCAGGTTTTGATGTGGCTTATTAGAAAATAAGCATTCTAAGGGAGATCCTAAGTGAGCAGAGTGGATTTTGAACTTTTTAAGACCTTTTTTATTGTTTCTTATTCTCTAACTTGCTACAAAGACATGTATTTAAAAAGAAACCCAAGCACCTTTGAAAGAGGTTAATTTGTAGATAAATAAGTAAGAGAAAACACTTTATGAGGTACTCAAAGTGCAGACAAAAGCCCTTTTTAGGCTCCGGGGCAGGGGAAGGTGCTCTGTGGTCTCCAGCTGGGGGGACAGGGTGTTCTGGCTGATCCCTGCTCCAGTTCAGAGCAAACCCAGCTGGAGCTCGTTGTGATGGAGCAGTTTGAGTGCTCTGCCTGTGCAGGATAATGACTCCCAGCTGGGGGTTGGTGTCCCTGCAGGAGGAATCTCTGCTTTGGCCTCTGCAAGTCGAGGGAAGCAGGAAGAGCCATCCCTCCATATTTAATGCTGGAGAAGGGGAGTTTATTAACATCCAGGGAAGCAGGAATTAGCAGAAAGGCTGCCAGGTTCCTCCAGTGCTGCTTTGTGCTCTCTGGGAAGCCTGGAGCTGCTCCATACCCCTGACTTTGCTCCCTTTCCCCCAGGTTGTGTGGCAGTTACCCCCAGGAGATCATCGTTCCCGCCTGGATCACCGACAAGGAGCTGGAGAGCGTGGCCAGCTTCCGCTCCTGGAAGCGCATCCCTGCCGTGGTCTACAGGTGAGGGGCAGCTGCAGCAGCCTTTGCCAGCCTGGGAACAGGCAGTCCTGGCAAAGAAAAGCTGCAGGAAGGCAGAAGTGGGAGTTCTGGGAGGTGCTCAGGCTGCTCTGGGTAAGGCAGGCGCTCCACGTGCGCTCCGAGCGGGAATAATGGGTTGTATTTAGAATTCCAGACACACGCTGGTGGAGCACTCAGCATTTGCATCTCCTGCAAATCATTCCTGGAGCAGTCACCCCAGTTAAGATTGATTTTTAACTTTTCTTAATATGAAGATGAAAAAATGGAAGATGAAGACATCAGAGGAGAACTGATAAATGGCCTCCCTGGCTGTGGGTACTCCTTTGGCTTTTCGCTGACTCATCTGGCTGATTCTCAGACTGCAGTATAAACAAGGACAAATACCAAAATTGCTTGAAAGAGATCTAAAACTCAGATTAAAAATTAATGTACAGTTTAGCTGCATCTCCATATTTTAGATAGTTTTAATTACAAACCCTTCCTTAGACTGAGTCCAGCAACTCTTCATAATAAAACTGCTTGTCTGAGAGACCGGGTTTTGGCAGCTTCTTCAGTAAGAAATACATTTTGGCATCTGTTTTTTCCAATATTCTGAATTTTGTGGATATTTGATGGGTGCCCCATCCCTGGATGTGTCCAAGGCCAGATTGGGCAGGGTTTGGAGCAACCTCATCTAGTGAAAGGTGTCCCTGCCCATGGCAGAGGATGGAATGAGATGAGCTTTAAGGTATGTAACCACCCAAACCATTCCATGGTCCTGTAAACCTGTCATTTAATACCATGGCCCCTTCCCTGGAGTGATAATCTTCCCATAAATCTTTAAAATCTCTTTAAAACATCAGATGACAAAACATAATGAATACTGATATTCCCTAAGCCTCAGCACCCATTCCTTGTGAACATGGAGAGCAGGAAAGCTGGCACATCCTTGGAGCTTGTGTTGGAGGAGCCAAGAGCAGGAGAGCTGCACAAAACTGTTTACTGAGCTTAAGGGTTCTTGTTCAGTGAAGGCAGAGCAAATTGGCTCATGGCAGCAAACCATTGTCTTTAACTCCTCCTGTCCTTCCTCCTTTTCCTCCCAAACAACAAGAGAGTTTAGTGTGGTCTCTTTTGGAATGATGGAGTTGTTCCCTCCTCTGTGCAGCTCTGTGAAGGGGAAAATGCTTTCCAGCATATGCTGACTTTTAAAAAACTGGCTATTTTATAATTACAGTACTAAATGTGTATGTATATATTTATTACATATATATGTTTAAAGGAGAATAATAGGATTTATGTGTGGGTTCGGGTTCAGCTTTTGGGCCTTTTCTGCAGTTGTCACATAATTAGGGGACACCTCACCTGCAAACACACTTCCCCAGGGCAGCATTCCCCCTCCTGTCATCACTGCACAGAAGGAAAGCACTTGGCTCTCATTTCTGGGAGCACCTTGCATTCCAGGGATTTATAGAAGAGCAATTGAAAAGTCAAAAGACCACAGAGACTGAAATTGTTCTGTCCCCATGTTCAATTTTCTGCAGTTCTGCTGAGGCTCTGGGTGGTAAATCACACATGGGGTTTCTTTGCTGAGCTTCAAATCAGTGAGAGAAAAGTGTTTCTCTTCTTTGATTTCTTTTTTTTTTCCTTATCTTGACATTTACTAATAGATTTTTCAAGACAGCTAGTTCATCACTCTGGGCTCTAATAGAGCTCACAGCAGTGATGGGAAGAGGATTTCTAGGTTGGACTAGGCTTGGAGCATCCTGGTCTGGGGGAAGGTGTCCCTGCCCATGGCAGGGGGTGGAACAGGATGAGTTTTAAGGTCCTTTCCCACCCAAATCATTCCATGATTCTATGATTGGAATTCCATATATAGTTTTATATATACAGATATATGTAAAACCAGCATTTTTTCTTACTTCAGTGGAGTAAAGGGCAAGAGCTTATTCAACGTTTTTTATCTATTGAAATTATTTTGGGACTTAATGATTTTAGTTTCAGTATTGATCACATGACTAAACCTCTTTTTGCTTTACTTCAGGGGAAAAAGAAGTAATCAGGATTTTTTTAAAATAAGTCAAATCACTTGTCTCAAATACAGAACACTGGGATAGAGACCAGAGACAGATATTGGCAACAGGAAATTCATTGTCCCTGTGAACTAGTCAAGGCTGAAAAGCCCAGCAGGCTGATTTGGAGACAAGCTCCAGGAATGATCCGTGGGGATTGGACTGTCAGGAGCGTTGCTTCCATTTTATGATCAGACTTCTAAAGAAATCTCATACCAGACTCTGCAGTTTTTCTTCCTGCTTACAGTTTTTTAAACCTATTCACATATTTTACGTATTTCACACAGTCACAGAAACACAAATTGGGTTAGAAGGGGGCTTAAAGCTCATCTGATTCCACCCTCTGCCGTGGGCAGGGACACCTTCCACCATCCCAGGCTGCTCCAAGCCCTGTCCAGCCTGGCCTTGGACACTTCCAGGGATCCAGGGACAGCCAAAGCCTCAACCTATCTGGGAACAATAATTTATGTAGATAAATCTGGCCCTGGAAAATCAGTGTTATAGAGAAGGCTCTTAGCATTTTTTGGGAAGACAGTAGAGAAGGCTTCCTGCCTTGTAGAAACAGCATCATGAGAGCCTCCCTGGGGGCTCTCGGTGTGGAAGTGTCCTTTAGCCTTGCACTGCTGGGGGTGAGCCCCCACACAGGCCCAGGGATCCTGTGACACATGGAAATTCTCTTCCTGCCTTGAATTATATCTCTGAACTGCAGCAAAGGGATTTCCATTGTGGTGTTGGTGGTTCAGAAATGCAGCACAGGGAGCAGTTCACCCTTCCTTGCTTCCTCCCTGCTCTGTGGTTACAAGGACTTGGGGGATTTATTGTTGGACTGCAAGGTGGTTTGAACATGAGAAGGATGAAGCCTGTGCAGAGGTGTACATGCATCCTGCAACTGTACCACAGCTTGTAAAGGGCTTTAGAGCTGCCTAATGCTGATGTACTCTTGGTTTCTGCAGGAGGCTGCAGGTTTTTTTTGTCTCTGGGGAATTTTCCATGGAGGTTTTGCTGTAAGTTTTTTGAATGGTTTGGTTTTGTTCCTGAGCTCTGAGTGATGCCCTCTTATTGCAGCTCTGTCCCTGGGGATCTCAGCATCACACTGGCTGCTCTTTATCCCTGTGGCCAGTCCAGCTGGAAGGAATGGAATTCCTCAGCCCTCCAGCGTGCCCCTAACTAGAATTGTGTGCTGATTTCTGGTACCTCTGAACGTGGCAGATTTGTGCAGGGCACTGGTGGGGCTGCACAGCCACCAACGAGCTCATCTCCTGGCCTAATGATTCTTCATTATTTGTATAATGTGAGGCAAGGACCTGGAGATGAAAATATAACTCTTTATGAACCTATGAAAATTATTCTGCAGCAGGTAGTAATGAAATCTGGGAGAACATATGGAAAAATAAATGAGCTGCTCTGTTCAAAATAGATTTCTTACACGTATAATGATGTTTTATTTTCTTTTATTTGTGCAAGCGTAGCGGGGAACTAGGTGGCCTTTCAGTGATTGGCACGTATTTTTTCCTGAACTAATTTGCTATGGGTAGAGCTGTTTGTGGAAGGCTATTAATTCCAGCAGAAATCCATTTCCCTGTGCCTGCAGTCGGCTGGCACCTGGTGTAAGAGCCGTGGCTTCGCATCGCTTTTCCTTTGCCTCGCTTAACGCAGCGTGTCAGTGCTTCCTCTCGCTGAAGGGATTTTATATGAAACAATTATAAAAGAGCTATGAAAAATACTTCAAACCCATATCCCAGCCTGTTTGATCACTTGGAGGCTCTGCACCGCGGAGCCTGTCCCTGTGTTGCTGTTGGATGAGGAGCAGGAGGCGGCGGCGCCCACGCGGTGCCCGCGGGGACGCTGCGGAGGAGGTGCCGCGCAGCACCCGGGGGTGACAGCTCTGACAGCACAGCACAAACCAGCCTGTCACACCTCCAGAAACATCCATCACCGTGCTCAGAGCCAAAAGTCAACACGGCCTGCTTTGGGTGGGCTGGCTTCCTGTTCAGGGCCGGGACTGTTAAGATTTGCTTGAAGGTTAAGCTGACCCTCAGCACTCTGGGTTCCCTGGTTAGAGGGAAGTGAACAACTCCTGGTTGCCCTGAAGCTGACGTGGGCAGTTTGTTTGCAGGAAGGCTCTAAAATCTTTCCCAGCATCATAACATACAGGAATTGTAATTGACAGGTGCATGCTTTGAAAATTCAGGGTTCAGGAGGGACTCCTGGGTGAGGAAAGCATTGCCCAGAGGCACCTCTGCTTGAAAAGCTGCTATTCCCAGAAATGCACCTGAGCCCTGGGCTGATCCGACAGCAGGGGCAGCAGGGGAGGAGGGAAGGTCCGCCCCCTGCCCTGCTCAGGTGAGCCCCACCTGTAAAGCTGCCTCCAGCCCTGGAGTCCCAGCACAGGAGGGACCTGGAGCTGCTGGAGCCAGTCCAGAGGAGAGCACAGAGCTGCT
>VXBQ01001400.1:177276-217908 GCA_013400175.1 Phainopepla nitens
AGATGTCCCTGCCATGGCAGGGGGTGGCACTGGGTGAGTGTTAGGACTCCTCACAACCCAAACTGTTCTATGATCCTTTGACTTAAACAGAGAAGAGCTGTGTGGATGGGTGCTGGGATATTTCAGCTGGGACATGAGGCAGGGATTAAACATTTTGAGGTGCCCCAGAAGTTGTGTCTGTGCTGCTCTGGCCCTTCCACCCACAGGTGGGCCTCCTTTCCCCTGGGCTGAGCTCCCTCAATTCAGGGAGAAGGTTGTTCCTGCCAGCTGCAAACACTTTGGTGACTGGGGAGTCACAGAGCTGGTGGCAGCAGGGAGATGTGCCAGCACAAAGGCAGTGAGTGGAATTGCTGTGATAATACATTTCAGTCCTCTTTTTATAACAGATTATAGGGGAGAGTCTTCAGACCTTTTTCAGAGCATGTTTGCAATGCTTCAGTAAGTTTTAATTATTCCAGGTCTGTTCTTTATGTGTAGTACAAGAAGCCAGGTCAGATTTAAGGAAATAATTACTAACTCTTCAGACATGTGAAATTTTTTTTGAATGTCACCTCCCAGGAGAGGAGAGCTGTGTCCAGGTTAGGCTGTTCTCGGTTATCCCCCATCCATGTTAAATTCCTCTCTCATGGAACCTGCTGTTCCAAAACCCTCACCAGCTTTTACTGGCCAACAGGCCACAATATTGAGCAAGAAGATGCTTTGTTTTCTCTTCCTGACCTTGCTTTGACTTTCACCTGTCAGTGACTGTGGCCACAGCCATCATTCTGTAGGGAAGCTGAATCCCAGGTTGGGGATAACTGCTGAAGGATGGTCCCCGGTGGGAATGAAGCTACTGGAGCACTCCACTGAATCTTTTGTGCCCTCTGTGCTCTTCATCCTGATTGTTGACCGTGTATTCCCTCTGTTCTCAGGCACCAGAGCAATGGGGCAGTGATCTCCCGCTGTGGCCAGCCCGAGGTGAGCTGGTGGGGCTGGAGGAACGCTGACGATGAGCACCTGGTCCAGTCCGTAGCCAAAGCCTGTGCCTCAGACTCCAGGTCCAACAGTAACAAGTTAATGAATGGGAACTGTTCCAGAGATTTGTCCAACGGAGGGGACCTCTCTGATGTGGAATTTGGTAAGGCTGTCACTGTTGCTTTTCTGTTGAGGGCAGAGCTTTATGGAAAAGTTTAATCTGCAGTGCTGTAACAGAGTGAATCTGTTGTATTTAGTCCCCATTCCCCAGTGCATGTGCATTGTGGGACTGAGGGAATCGTGCTGTAACCAATGTCAGAAGGATCCTCTGAGCTCCTCACCCGTTTCCTCCTCCCCAGACTCCTCCATCTCCAATGCCTCAGGAGCAGAGAGTTTGGCAATCCAGCCTCAGAAGCTTTTGATCCTGGACGCGCGATCTTACGCAGCAGCCGTGGCCAACAGAGCCAAGGGGGGTGGCTGTGAGTGCCCAGGTGAGCAGCATTCCTCCTCAGCTTTCCAGGCTGTCCCTCAAAGGGATTTGCTCTGGTGTGATGACCCTGACACCCTCCAGCACTGCCTGTACACTGTCTGCTCATCTGTCTGAACGTTCTGGATCGTGGCAGCCCCCACCCAGCCCTTTAAAGGGCAGGTTGAGCTGTTCATTAGTCAGTTCTCAGGCCATTAACCCAGCTGGCAACAGTGCTCAGTAAATGCTGAACCCTGTGGAATCTGCTGAAGAACTTTCCTTTGCTGAGTTGAATGTATAAACTAGAGAGAGACAAAGGTGTCCAGTGTGCTCATGTCTAAAACCCCTGAACTTGTAAAACCCACTGGCTGCAGAGGAGAAAAATATTCTAGAATGGTTCTGCAAAATAAAACTTCTCAGCAATTTCCCTAAAGCTGAAGCATTTTTCAGTATTTGTATCATAGCAACTGCAGTCCTGCCTCACCTTGCATGTGTAATACAGTTGCAACACTACTTTCTGTGTTCTTTGGCACTTGTGAATTGGTGGTTTTATAAACAAGATACTATTTATGGTCACTTTTGTGTATGAATGCAGCCTGTTAAAATGCCATGGGTGGAGAGGCTGGAAAAAAATCCCAGACAGAAAAACTGGAGATAAGATAACGAAAGCTCTTTTGACCATTTTTTTTTTTTTGGTCCTTGCTGCAATAGCTGCGTTTTGATTTGTAACCACCAGTTAAAAAAAAAGAAAGTTTCCATTTAACACCTCAAAACCACTAAATAATTCTTCATCAGAGGGTAAAATTTCAAAACAGAAAAGCAGAGTATACAGGAAGTTTGATTTTCTTCCTGTATATTGTTTTTTAATTCTGTGGAGAAGGTTTTCAGACAGCCTGTTGCCTTCAGTAAAACCTGTATTGCATTTTGCTGCTAAATTTTCTGCAGGTTTCACCAGGTCTGCTTCATTCTCTGTATAAAAATAGCTCATTTGTGCTGTCCTTTATTTTAGATATAATTCAGTAAAAGTACAAAAAAACTCTGAAGTTGTCTGATACTGTCTGAGGCTGCTCCTGGAGTTGCAGTCCCTCATTGTGTTTGGCCCAGCATTTGTTGGGCTGATAAAGAGTTGGGAAATCAAATGATACAAAACATCACAGACTCCTGAATTTTCTTGTGCAAGCATTCAGTATCCCAGATTCTGAATCCTGATTATTTTTCTGCTGTAGAAATGGTCTTTCTAGTTACTGTGTGATCATTCTTGTGCAGACTGAATATCACAGCAGAGGGAAGTCTAAATCTAGGGAAAACTACTGAACTGGTCTTTTCTGGCTCTCTTTAGGTGCCTCCTGAGCACTGGTCTTGTTGTCCAGGCCCCCAGTGTTGCTTGAGCACATCCAAAGTAATTCCATGTATCTTCTGCTTTCCTGAGCTCTCAGTGTTTCTCACTTGTGATGCTTCCTCCTACAAATCCCCTCAGCAGTGGATGAAGTAACCTTTCAGCCTTTTTGAGTGCTTAGAAAAAGGAATCTGAAATCTGTCTAATTTAAATCCATAAATTGCCAATTAAGTATTATTTATGCTTCACATCTTTTGATGTGTCTCAGGCTTCTTACAGACATTCTGGAACCTGGAGCACAGGAATATCCCTATTCCCAGAGGTTTGCACTCTGCTTTTTGTAACTTGAAGTGAAACATTTGAAATAAGTACAGCAGGACTTTGCTAAATGCTTCCTGTTTTGCTGGGCTGTCATATCTGGAATACCCAGCGAGCTCCAAGGACTTACAGAATCTTTGTAAACAGATTATTTCATCTGTCCACAGCAACAGGGGTTGGATTTTAGAAAAGATCTCAAAAAGTGTTCTTTTAGAAAGGTAGGTGTTACTTTCTTCCCTCTGTCTTGCTCTTTCCCTGCAGAATATTACCCCAACTGTGAAGTAGTGTTCATGGGGATGGCAAACATCCATTCCATCCGCAAGAGCTTCCAGTCCCTGCGTCTGCTCTGCACACAAATGCCAGATCCAGGAAAGTAAGTGGAAGTTTGGGGCTTTGGGCCTTTGGTTCTGTATTTCTGCAGCCATGTTCTTCTGCTGATGATTTTTAAATTGAAAGTCAGTGGATTTTCCCTTGGTAATAGTGCTAAGCTATGTTTTTCCATTTTCATGGAAGTCAGTGGTTTATTCTGATTGAAGTGAACATAGAAAATTGGTTCTGAAATTAGAGTGTAACCCTGAATATTGATAGCAGAATGTTATTTCTTCTGGTGGGCCTCTGAGCACTCACACTTAGGCTGATCTGCTATTCCTAGCTCTTTAATCCACACCATTGACTCTCCTTTGGAAAATTGTGATGTTCCATGTACTTCACTCCTTTTTAATGTCATTTCAGGAGAATATTTTATAACCCTCCAGTGCTGTGGGGTAACTACCCTGTAATGGCCCCTCACCTTGGGAGCTTTTGAGCTTGGCTTCTCACTGTAGTTACTCCAGTCCTGTTTTCCCTCCCACTCCCCTGTTTGGAATTTGCTGCTAAAGCATTCCATGGTTTCAAAGTAGATCCAAACCTTCAGCTCATCCCAGAGTGTGGCACTTCTTGGGTTGGCTACGTGGCTTTGCTGCTTCCACCTCTGGGAAAACCTTAACAAGTGAAAAATGCTCCAGAGTGACACTCACAGCTTATTAAAACAGGAGCTTTGCCGTGATAAACTCAGACATCCAAGCCTGAAAGCATTTTAAAAGAGCAAAAACTGTCTTGCCTGGTTTCCCTCTAGTTGGCTGTCAGCTCTGGAGAGCACCAAGTGGCTGCAGCACCTGTCAGTGCTCCTGAAATCCGCGCTGCTGGTGGTGCACGCCGTGGACCGGGACCAGCGGCCGGTGCTGGTTCACTGCTCCGACGGCTGGGACCGCACGCCCCAGATCGTGGCCCTGGCCAAGCTCCTGCTGGACCCCTACTACAGGACCACAGAGGTGGGTGAAGCAGCTGGACTCACTGGGGTCTTGGGGGGGAGTCTGGCTGGGAATTATGTCAGGTTTCTCCCCTGGCAAAGGCACTGAAGCTGGCAGGTGTTTGTCACCCCTGGTCTGTAGTTACTCCCAGGTGTAGGTACATCTGTAACTCGGGAGTAGCTCACATTCCCTGTGCCCTAACTGCACAGTTGTGGTCTGTGCTTCCCCATATTTAGTTTAGGAATGTGGAGTACAAAGTGCTGCAATTGCAGCTTCTGCTGCACCCCTGCAGGTTCTCAGCCAAGCACTGATAGAGAGCCTGCCTCTTTGCCGCATTTCCCACTGCATGGTTTTCCAGTTTCACATTTTCATTGCCCTCTATCAGTTATATTTCTCCTGATTTTCCCCCGTTCCATCTCTTTTCAGCACTGTGGGATGTGTGCTGGCTGCCTTCCATCTGCCAGCCCACAGGCAAGATGCCTTTGTTGTCCAGAACAGAACTCTGTGTCTGAACACTGCTGTGAGCTGCTGCTTAAAGCCTCACACACACTAGGACCAGGAGCTGGAACTGCCTTTTGGATGCAAGTGTGAAAACTTCCTGGATCCTTTTCCATATGGATGCTAGAAGCTGGCATCCATCTGGCAAAACATGCTGCCCTGGCCTGGGCACAGGATCTGCTCCTGCTCCTCCAAAGGGTGCTGTCCTTCCTGCTTGGGGAGCAGAGTTTTGCTGTGCACACTCTGGGCCTTCCCTGTCACCCAGAACAAACCATAAACTGTAGCTGTCTGTACCAGGATCAGAAACATTGAGGAAAATGAGTTTTCAGTGCTGTCAGATTTAAAGCTTTTCAGCTGCCAGCCATTATTTTGGCTGTAATCACAGCCATTATTTTGGCTCTAATCACAGCCTTTGACTCAATAAACATTCTCTACAATTTTTCTTTCCACTAAGAACCAAAACCTTCCTTCCCTGTGATGGATTTCAGGTCCTGTGAGACAAGGTGTAACATTCAGCTGCTCACCCAGGCACTGTTTGGGAATGTTCTTTGCCCTTTTCATGAAAAATCACTCAAGTGAACCTTTAATCAACCTTGTGACTGCTGTATGTGCAGGCAAGCACCTGCTCTCCCTGAGCTTGGATGTCCTGTTGTGGATGGATGGTTTTCTTCCTGACAAGTGGATCTGACCATCATTTTCAAGAAAAGTTTTTATATAACTTGTCCAAATACTGGATACCATGATCCAGAAGCTTTGGCAAGATGAAGTTCCTACTTGTCACTGCTTGGATGAGATAGGGCTCGTATCAGGATCCTCCCTGCCAGTCAGTGAGGACTTAACCTCCCTTATTCCCTTTCCTGTTCATGTAGTTTGGGAATCCTTATCTGTCCTAATTCCATTTCAGGGCACAGAGGCATTAGGGAAAGCAGTAAAGAGAAGTAATGAGCCCGGTGCTGAGGGGAAATGGGAGAGAGGACACAGCGATTCCCACAGGTCTCAGACCATCTCAAAAAACTGAACCAAAACAAAATAGGAATTCTTCATCTCTGCTCTCCTCCCTGCAGGGTTTCCAGGTGCTAGTGGAGACGGAGTGGCTGGATTTTGGCCACAAGTTTGCAGATCGCTGTGGCCACGGGGAGAATTCGGACGACCTCAATGAGCGCTGCCCGGTGTTCCTGCAGTGGCTGGACTGTGTCCACCAGCTCCAGAGGCAGTTCCCCTGCTCCTTCGAGTTTAACGAAGCATTCCTTGTGAGCTGGGGGGCTGCTGGTTTAATGGGCTGCTGCTGAGCACTGCTGGGGAGCCCAGGGGGTGGATTTTCCCACCTTTCTGGGACATTCTGTGTCCGAGGCCAGGTTGGATGGGGGTTGGAACAGCCTGGGATAGTGGAAGGTGTCCCTGTCTGTGGCAGGGGGTGAGACTGGATGGACTTTAGGGTCCCTTCCCACCCAAACTGTTCCATTATTTTGTACATATGTATGTGAATATATTCCATATATGCTCTCACCTGATAAAGGGAACAGGAAAGCTGCCCAGATACAGGGGACAAAAGCACTTGTGTAATCCACAGGGTCTGTTCACTCTCTTAAAAGCAAGAGCCTCAAGGACTTATTTTAGACTTTAAAGAAATAAATTATATTAATTGAATAGTCTCACCTAAGAGGTGTAAAACATCCACACGGCCTGAAAAAAATCTTTATTACTGCCAGTGCAAACTCCCCCCTGCTTGGATTTTGTTTTGACTTGAATACTCCTCCTCTAAAAACAACCTGCTCCATTCATTTTTTTTCAATTTCTTCACTAAAAATGTGCAGGATATGGGAGCTGTGCTTACCTTCTTTGGAATCAGACAGCATTCCTATTAGGAATTCGCCCAGGATGGTCCAAGTCAGTTCTCAGATCTCTGGGGAAGTGGCAGTCATGGACTGCAGGAACAGTAGTCTGAAGAGAAGAAGTTTTTATGAAGTGTCTGATCCACTAAGAGATTTAAGGCACATTGCTGTGATTGTGGCTGACTGGAATTACCACTTGCCAGCTCAGCCATGTAACTGAGCCCATGTACAGTCCCCGAGTAGCTCAGTTGTGAAATGAGATACAACAGGTAGTAACTGGCTTGACAGCACACTGCTAATCTCCATGGGCTGGGAGAGAACATACCCATGGCCTTTGTTGAGTGAATCCCTAATTTATTACAGTATTGAACCACTTGTCTTCATTTAAACATCTGAATAATCCCAAGGAAGTCATTGATATGCCCGAAGTTAAGCTGGCATTTGTTAGGCTGGGCCCAGCATGGAGTGATTAATGATCAGTATTTCTGTGCTGCATGAATGTTTTGTAGCAGAGGAATCATGATCCTGCTTTGCCTGGCCTGCAGGGCAGTGAGTTTGTATCAACATGACTTGATTAGGAACAAATATTTTGTCTTTCTATGTTACATTTTTTCCTGAATTTGTTCAGTTATGATTTTAAAAGATGCTACTCCCCTTGCATTCTTTCCCAATTGGTTTGTAAGGGAGTATGTGAGAAGTGCCTGGGTTGGTGTGGCCCTGGGGAGGGGTTTGCTGCGGGGAGGGAGGTGAGGCTGATCCCTGTGCCAGCTGACACTGTGTGTGTGTGGCTCTGTGCAGGTGAAGTTGGTGCAGCACACCTACTCCTGCCTCTTTGGAACATTCCTGTGCAACAATGCGAAAGAGAGAGGAGAGAAGCACACTCAGGAACGGACCTGCTCCGTCTGGTCTTTGCTGCGGGCAGCAAACAAAGCCTTCAAAAACCTGCTCTACTCCTCCCAGTCGGAATCTGTATGTACCCCAATCCCCTCCTGTGGGAGAGCCCCGGGGGCTCCCCCAAACACCATCCCAAAAATGGGGGTCCCCTGAGAAGTACCCAGCAGTGGGACACAGTGACCTGGGCTTCAGCCACAGCTGAGGTGGTGGCTGCCCTGTCCCTGGAGGTGTCCAAGGCCAGGTTGGGTGGGGCTGGGAGCATCCCGGGTTAGTGGAAGGTCTCTGCCCATGGCACTGCATGAGCTTTGAGGTCCCTTCCTGCCCAAATCCTTGTGTGGATCTCTGAACTGTCACCACGGGCAGAGAGGTGATTCCAGACTAGCTCAGCTCTCCCTGACGTTCACTTTGGAGCACCCAGCTCAGACTGATGTTTAAAGTCTTGGGTTAATTTTGCTGATATTTGGGGAATGTCAAATGCTATCTCAGAAATGTCTCTGTGCTGGAAATGTTCTTTATGTGACTAAATGTTTTATTTTTTGTAACAGAAAACATTTCAGTGTTTGATAAATAGACCTCTCTGGAGAACTGAGCTGTGTCAGAGGAGTGACACAAAGATGCCTGCAAACCTAGACACTGTGTCTAAAGTAATTTTAAATCTAAACAGAAAAAGTGGCTCAGGTTATTTAGTGTATCTTTGTTTCTCTTGATACCTTCAGATTTTCACTTTGGCTCCTCCGTGGCAGGAGCCCACTGAAGGTTCTGGGAAGAGGCTCAGTTGTGTGTTTGGCGCAAGGTCACGTGAGGGATTCAGGGGTGCAGAGCACGGGCAAGAGAGCAAAAACCAAATGACATCATGGTTAGGACTGCAAGGACTTGTATAAATATTTAAACCCTTTTTATTTATCGAAGTATCAGATGTCATAAACTGAACTGTAAGGACTGTGCAGTGGGTTTGTATATGACGGATGTGGCTTTCAGTTGTTTCTTACAGCAAAATTAAACCCTGGCTAAGCAGGAAGAAGTTTTGTACCCACAGTGGTTGTAAAAAGATAAATTTTCTACTCCCCTGAGCACTCCTTGCTGTGTGTGCCCTGGCTCTGGGCTGTCACTGCAAGGAGCCCTTGGAGCCTCCCCACCTGACACTCCTGGGGAGAGTTCATGAGGCAGAGCAGATGCAGCCTGGGAGGATCTTAAAGCTGTGGATGCCTCTAGATCTCCCTGAAAATGCCAGGAGCATAGAGAGGCCCTCACAGTGTCTGTGTGGACAGGTCTGTCCTTGGGCTGCCCTTCTGTGCTCTATCCCACTTGGCCCCTGTTCTCTGGAAATACTCACAAGGACACTCCTTCTGCATGTGGGAGTTCAGGCAGTTTCCTGTTTTGGGTTCATTTTCTTGTGGTTTTACTTCAGGCTTTAAAAGGTGCCTCTGGTGCACCCACATCTCTTACAGAGCCAGAGTTGTTTAAGAGCAGCAGCCACCCTACAGCCCTTCCCCTGCTCAGTGCCTGGGAAGCAGAGTGTTCAGAGAATCACAGAATATCCTCATTTAGGAAGGGACCCACCAGGATCACAATCCAACCTCTGGCCCTGCAGAGGGCATCCCAAAATCCCACCCTGTCCCTGAGAGCATTGTCCAAATGCTCCTGGAGCCCTGGCAGCCTTGGGGCTGTGCCCATTCCTGGGGGGATCCTGGGCAGTGCCTGTCTGGTGGACCCAGCTGTTCCTCTGCCATTGCCTGCTCTTCCATGGGAAAGTTGCTTGGAAAAGAGTGGAATTGCTAAAATGAGCACAGGTATTTCTAAAGTGAAGCAGAAAGCATATTCCACAATCAAGGAATCCCTTTTTAAGAGCAAGTTGCCTCTTCAAAGAACTTCTGCATGTACTGGATATGTACCAGGAGTGCCTCCTCAGGGGCCAGGCTGGGCTGTGGGGGATTGGGATCCATGGAATGAGTTCAGCTCCCTCTGTAACACAACACACAAGGCAACCTCAGCACTCATAATGAGCCACCGAATTCCATGGGTTGTGAAGGTATGGATTCACACAGGGCTCATTGCAGGAGTTCATTCAGGAGGAGCTGAAGGCCGGCATTTTTCTGCCTCTGACAGAAAAGGTGATTCTAGCCCCAGGTGTGGCTGATGCAAAGCTGTCACCAGCCCTTGGCGTGGGCTGGACATGTCCCAGCTGAGACCTGCCCAGTGAACTGCCCCCCTCAGAGCTGAACTGGTCCTGCTGGGAGGCAGCAGCTGACCCTCCCGTGTGCTCCCCCCAGGTGCTGTATCCCGTGTGCCATGTGCGGAACCTGATGCTCTGGAGCGCTGTTTACCTGCCCTGCTCCTCCCCCTCCACGCCCGCCGACGACACCTGTGCCCCGTACCCTGTGCCAGGCTCTAGCCCCGAAGAGCAGCCTCTGGGCAGGTGAGCCTAGAGCCCAGAAATCCCGTCCTGTAAAGTAAGATCAACAGAGAATGTTGGGGGATATGAGGGGAGAATGTTGGGGTGGGAGGGCGGGATTCCTCCTGGGTGTACTGGTGGAGCTGTGGCACTGAGCTGCCCAAGCACAGCCTGTCCATGGGGTGGGTTTGGAAGCTGTCACGTTTCAGGGCTGACAGCGTGGCAGAGAGAGCTGGGCAAATAGCTCTGGGTGTCACATAGCCACAGAGAATTCCTTCTGTCCTTGTGGGGTATAAGCTTTCATTGATTATCTTGAATTTGAGTTCTTTTTGAGTCTTGCATAACCATTTCCTTGCTTGTTGTACAGTGACTCTGAGCACGTGTTAATTAGGAGGTGTGACCAGGCTGTAAGCATTGGGGCTTGCTGGTAAAGGGATTAATGTGGGAATGTTTGAAGTCTGGTTGAACATATTTTCCTCATGGCAAACAAAGGAAGTACTGAAGCAGCTCTGCACTACAGATGGTCGGAATGTGCTCCTGGATAATACTTCCCACAAGTCCATTAGCTGGCAGATTGTTACTGTCCTAATTGGGGGGCTGGTTTTAAACCACAGTAGCTCAATGCTATAAAAACATGCTCTGACTTGAGAGTGGGATTGTTTGTCCCTTTGCAGGCTACCAAAGACAAGATCCTTCGACAATCTGACGACAGCCTGTGACAGCAGCGTGCCTACAACCAACCGCCGGAGCAGCGACCCCAGCCTCAAGGAGAAGTGGCAGGAGCACCGCCGCTCCCTGGAGCTCAGCAGCCTGGGTCCCCCTGGGGACGACCCCTTCGACGGGGACGGGCTGGGCAGGCAGGGCAGGGCCCCCGTGGGGGCAGAGCTCTCTGTGGCAGCCGGGGTAGCAGAGGGACAAATGGAGAACATTCTGCAGGAGGCCACTAAAGATGATGTTGGGCTGGAGGAGCACTTGAGGGGTGGCCTGGAGGCAGCAGGGAAAGGGGATGAGGTTGGCCTGGATAAGGAGAAGAGAGCTGCCAATCCGTGTGGGGAAAAGGCCGAGGCGGATGCAGGTCCCGTAAGGAACAATCCCACAGCCAAGCCACAGCCGGCCTCACACGGTGCTGCAGAGCTCAGAGGACAGCAGGACGAGCACAGCGACCCCAGCAGCGCTCTCCAGAAGGCACCTCAGGGCAGAGGACTGCAGGCTGCTCCCTCTGAGGGCTCGGGAAACAGAGATGCTCCAGACAACACGGAAGAGGAAAGTGTTGGGGAAGGTGAAGGAGAAGCGGAGAGCCCGTACGGCACGGCCCAGGCCAGCCTTGCCTTCCCTCTGACAGCCCTGCTGGAGGAAAGGACATCCAACATCGAAAGCTCCACGGAAACCTTAACGGAGACCGAAGCAAAGCCCGAGTTCACGCCCAGGGCTCCGTGCCACAGACCTCACCCCTTCGACAACAGCGCTGACGAGCTGTCCCGAACTCTGGAGAACAGGCCGGAGGGGGAGTGCATGATAGAGCTCCAAAAACTGGGATCAAGAGTGCATAGGACTTCTGGTAGCAGCACCACACACCTCCCGATGCCTTCCCCTTGTGCCTTGCCTCTAGCAGACCGCAAAGATGAGCCGGTGTATAACGGGGAGCTGGAGCTGGAGAACAAACTGGTGGAGAAACCCGCGGGATTCACGGCCCCGAAATTCCCCGCCACCAACGGACACTGCGTCAACGGCGAGGACGGGCGGATCAAGGCCTCGCTGAGCCGGCAGGTGTCCACGGCCAGCTGCAGCTCTGCTCAGCTCCACCTGAGGAACTTGCAGCACAAATGGGTGTTCAGCCAGCTCGGGAAGCAGCCGGCCGGCAGCCCGGACCAGCCGGCCCGCAGCCACCTGGACGACGACGGGATGCCCGTCTACAGCGACGTCATCCAGCAGCGCCTGCGCCAGATCGAGACGGGCCATCAGCAGGAGGTGGAGACCCTCAAGAAGCAGGTGCAGGAGCTGAAGAGCCGCCTGGAGAGCCAGCTCCTCAACAGCTCCCTGCGGCTCAACGGCGACTACGGCGACGAAGTGGTGAGTGAGCGTCATGAGTGCGGGGCTCACCGAGCCCTCAGCTCCTGGCTCACGGCTCGGGGCCTGACTTTTGGGCTCTTACAGACCTCTCCAGGTCATCCTGAAGAGGGCAAACACTGCCTGAGTGCCTGATAGTGGCAGATACTGATGACTGACACTGTCACTGAACTTCAGATTGAGCAGAAAGGTTTATTTCAAGATGGGTGTTGCACAGCAGCTCACACACCCCTGGCCATACCTAAACACCTTCCCTGGCCTCAGCAAAACCAACCAAACCCCTGGTTTACCAAACCTCAGTCAAACCAACCAAACCCCTGGTTTACTGCTGTCTTCACGAAGGGCAGATATTTTCCTGTGCCATTTTTATCACTGCAGCATAGGATGATGCCTTGGTTCTCTGCAGGTTCCAGCTGCACTGGCAGCTCTGGGAGGTCAAACCCATCAGGGTCACACCATCCCTTTAAGGTGCTCCAGGCTCAATGACTGGAATAAATTCCTAGAATTCTAAATTAACTGGAATAAATTACCTGAGCTTTTGTGGCAGCTGTGTTTGAACAAGAGTTTTTCTCTCAACAAATTAAGAATTTTAAGGGAGCTTTTAAACCATTTGCACTTTTAGTTGGAAGTGTTCAAAGTTGTAAAAGTGGAGACTTTGTAGAGAATTTTGCTTTCCTGTGGGTTTGAGCACTTGGCTGTAATTCCTGAGGCTGTCACAACACCCATCAGAAATTTACTTTTCATATTGGTTTATATGCCTGCAAAAGTGAAAAAAAAAACCAACTGTAGGAGGTTCCCAGCTTCTGTTGTTGAATTCACTGTTTAGAAGTGGCAGAGGTGCTGGATAGTCCCAGGTACGTTTGTTGTGAAAAATCCTTGGAGCCTTCTTGGCTCTTCCTATTTGAGACGCAGCACAAGGTGCTCATTGGGCTCAGTGTCACTGCTAAAAGCTTGAATTCCTTGGAGAAATTGTGTGCTTTGGCTTAATGGATTCTGCTCCCATTTTTTAAGGGCCTTCAGAAGCTGCAGTGTAGGGCTGGCAGTGCCTCCAGAAAATTCCCCATTTTTAAGGACCTGATCTCTACCTTCTGTTTGTGCCTCAGCTTGGGAGATGCAGGTTTTCCTCTGGAACTCCAGGACTGCCCATTCCTCAGGCATAAAAAGACATTAACTCAAGATTTCTTGCTATTTTGATATATTTTAAGGGCTGGCTGGCTGAATTGTAAGTGAGTTAAAATCCACCTCTACCTGGATAGACTATATTAAGGAAGCATTATTCCCAAAATCTATACATAGAATATACATGGCTCAAATTCTGAGTTTCTCATATGCAATTTGGCTTGTATTTTCCAGACTCTTTGCCAACAAAAGGATATCTGTGTTACTAATTACAGTTTAGAAAGTGAAACACCCTTGGAAAGGAATAGGGATCCTGGAATTGGAGCCATAGGGAGCAGATTTTGGGTAATCACCCAAAGCCTTCCTAGAACTTTGCAGCAGAAACTGGATTCCAAATCCACTTTGCCTCACGCCATCTCATCACCAGAGGGTCCAGCCCTGCCCTGTTGGGGTTTCTGGGTTTTATTTGTGTGGAACAGGGATCTGGGGGGTTCCGTTCAGCTGTGTTTGTTTGCCAACAGACCTCTATTCCCGACTCGGAAAGCAATCTGGATCAGAACTGCTTGTCTCGCTGCAGCACAGAGATTTTCTCTGAAGCCAGCTGGGAACAGGTGGATAAACAGGATACAGAGGTACAGACTAAATCCCTGTAAATTGCTCACTCTGGGATAATCCTAATTCAAATTATCCTCCAGCCTTCGGTCGTGTGCCACTTCTTGGGAACTCTCCTCCTTGTGTTGCGCTGGTCTCACAGTGACATACCAGTACCTGTGCCTATGAGCCCTCTGCTGCACAGCCCCTGGGAGCTGGGGAGGGGGCTGAGCTCAGCAGGGCCCGTCCCTGACGCCTGCCTCCCCACAGGTGACGCGGTGGCTCCCGGATCACCTGGCCGCGCACTGCTACGGCTGCGACAGCGCCTTCTGGCTCGCCAGCCGCAAGCACCACTGCAGGTAACGGGGACGGGCTGGGCACTGCTGCCTCCTGCCTCCGCGGGGCAGTGCTGCCTCGGGGCCGGGCTGCCCGGGGAGCAGAACAGCTCCTGCTGCTGGCTTCAGTCCGTGCAGGGAGGTGTTTAAAAGCCACCTTTGGTGTCTGCTCCACTCCGGCCAAAACAGAGCCCGTCTTTCCTTCCTCAGACTGGATTTGGAGGCAGTTGAGGTTTATACAAAATAGAGCTTTGTCCTCTTAGAGTTCAGAAATTCAATATATGAGCTACATGAAATACAGGAATAGCGTCTTCTTCCCATTGCTGGTTGGAAACCCGCTTCTTTCCTTCTCTAACCTTTCTCCCCTTTTCATTAACTTGCTCCTACAGAATCAGCAGAACACCTGTGTGAGATCAAGGTTTTCTGGATTATTCTTTGCCAGACCTGTTGCCACAGAGGCTGCAGCAGCTCAGGCAGCAGCAGGGGCTTGATGAAGAGCGGGAATCAGAGACCACATGGCTCAGTATGCTGGAGTTAAAGCCAGAGAATCTCTAGTTTCCAGTTCTGTTTCAAATAAATTCCTATTCCTGGTTTCTGAACGTGCAAAAACTATTACAGGAACCATCATTTAAATAAATCTCAGTTACCACATTTTGAAGCTCTGCTGCTTTTTGAAGTTGAAAAGAGTTATGAACATCATTTTGGGTTTATGTCTGGTTTCTATTTTGCTCCATTCAGTCTTGTAAAGTTAACCAAACCCAGGGAAGAAGGAAAAGAATCTGAATTTATTTTTTTTTTACCATGCCCACTGTGCTTGTGCAGATTTGTATCCCCAGGGCTCCTAAACCTGAGCCTGGGACAACTCCCAGGGCCTGGATACACACAGGTCACCCACAGCCTCATGAGGAGTTCAAATGAACTCACAGTTTCAGGTCTGGCTCAAATCTCCCTGTAGGGTCTTTGCTCCTTTGGCTTCCACATTTGCAGTGACCCAGCTGTTGGTGAGGCCAACACCACAATATCTCTGTAGCAAACACTTACACCCTTCCCTGGGAGGGGAAGTGAGTTGAACCCCACGGTGTAAGGCCTGGAGCAGGGTAAAACCTTCCAGCTTCCTTGGTTGCCCATGTTGGCTCCCTCTGCCTGTTGCCCTGAGCTCTCTCTCCTCCCTGCAGGGACACTGACCGAGTTGATCAGCTCTGGTGAGCATTTCCAGCAGCCTCTGTCTGTTGTCTGTCTGCCTTTCCTGGGTGACTTCTCCCAACTAACTCAGTTCTTCTCCCTCTTTGTCTTTCTCACTTGCCTGGAAATCACCAGAACTAAGCTGGGGGTGGCCAGTACGAGCTGCTGGGGGTTGGACCTGTGTGAACAGCCCTTTATCCTCACAGAAAGGCTTTTAGGACTTGGCTTTTGGGAGCTTAAGTGGGATGTGGCTCAGACTAACACTCACTGTCAGTCCATGTGTGTACGGCTCACTGACAGGAGACTGTCCTGCAAGTTTTATGCATTTATTTTTGATAATCTCCCTTTTTTCCCCTCATATTTTTGGGAGAGGGCCACGTGTTGCCAAACAATTCCAGTGCAGGGTGTTAGCAAA
The DNA here is from genome assembly GCA_013400175.1 of Phainopepla nitens. Taxonomy (NCBI): domain Eukaryota; kingdom Metazoa; phylum Chordata; class Aves; order Passeriformes; family Bombycillidae; genus Phainopepla; species Phainopepla nitens. The sequence goes on from VXBQ01001400.1 coordinate 192,965, forward strand.
AACCTGGCACTTATTTTAGAAGGACTGAAAATCTTGTTGCTGGAACAGGTGCCACAGAGCTGGTGGAGGATCAGGATGACCAAAACTGGATACATATCTGAGCTTTGGGATGAGGAGAGGGTGTGGGGACTGTGACTTTCAGCCCCTGTTCCTCAAAACGAGCAACATCCCTTTTCCAGCCTGTTTTTTTATGTCTGTTTTTAATCTCTGAAGCGAAGCAGGGATCACTGGGATAGAAGGATGAGCTGTCCAGAGCTTTCCAAAGCAGTGTCAGAGCACCATTGTCTAGGACAAAACAAAAAACCAAAACCCAGCATATGTTAGGAATGGTGAGCTCCAACAAAGAGATCCTCGTTTTAATCCTTCTGGTTGGTGTTCTCCTCATCCATCAGTGAGCTGCTCTGGGATAATCATTCCTTGAGCGGCGAGATGGGGCTGTGGGAGCTGTGTGGCACCTCCCAGGGCTGCTCCCACTCCTGTAGGTGCTTCTGGCAGGGATTTCCAGCAGGGCCCTCCAGTCTCCAGAACCTCTGCAGAGAGGCTGGTCCCTGTCAGCCTCCCCGTGCCGGGGTTCCGGCTCCACGGCCCGGAGCTGCTGTGTGGAACTGAGGAAATGAGCCCACTCAAGTGGGAAATGGGATTTCTCTGCTGCCTCTCTCCCCATCAGTGACCAGCAGCTGGAAATCTCCTTTCTTGGCAAGGAAGGATTAATCAGAGCTGCTGGGTGTCAGCAGAATTCCCCGGCAGTCTCTTGGCAGCAGCAAATCTCCAGTGCAGAACAAGGACGGCACCAAATCCTGATGCCAAAGAGTTAATGGAAAGGGCAAAACCCAGGTCCCTGGAGTGCTGCTCCCAGCTCCTTGTAGGAATTGAGGACAGGGCACACAGGGCTTCCAGGTTTTGAGGGGGGCTGCAGAAGGTAATTAATGACTCTGAGCTGTAACAAGGTGCATGTGCCGGTGCAGCTCCGCCAGTGCCGGGAATGCTGCGCGTGCCCACCTGTGCATGGAACACTCCCTGCCCACCCCGGGCTTTGCATGTTCCTCCTTGGCTCAGTTTCCTGGATGCAGGAGTGTGGGACTGCTGGAGTGCCTGTGGGGGCAGTGGGAGGATGGCAGCAACCGAGGGCTTTGATATTTCCCTGTTTAAACCTTTTGAGCTCTGAGCTGAGGCTGGGAGCAGAGTCCAGCCTGCTCCCAGCACTGCCACATCCCTCCTGTGAGCCAGGGCTGGATCCCCCATTCCCAGTGTTCCCCACATTCCCCACGGCCTGGCTCAGAAGGGCCCATGGTGGCTCTGCTGCAGCCCCTCAGCCCTGTGCCCCAGCGTGGCATGGGCACTGTGCTGGAGCTGCTCTGCAGCACGTGCAGCCTGGAAGTGTCCGAGGCCAGGCTGGACAGGGCTTGGAGCAACCTGGGACAGTGGGAGGTGTCCCTGCTTATGGCAGGGGTGGCACTGGATGAGCTTTAAAAGTCCCTTCCCACCTAAACCATTGCATGGTGAATGTCAGAGAGCTCTCTGTGTGACAAGAGGGCAGAGCTTGTCCAGCCTGGCTCAGGGCAGTGCTGATCAGAGGCATTTAATGACCTGCAATTCCACACTGGTCCTGGCTCCATGCTCCTTCCTGTGCCCATTCCCTGGATCTCTGTTCCATCCATAGGAGGGAGGAGCACAGTTGTTGGAGCTGTCCTGCCCATGCCCTGGCCTCTAGGGAGCGTCTCATTTTACAGCTCAGGTAACTTGGTCAAACTCCTTCTGATCTTTTCTTTTCCATTTCTCCTCTCCATTTCCCCAATGCAAGGAATTGTGGCAACGTGTTCTGCTCCAGTTGCTGTAACCAGAAGGTGCCCGTTCCCAGCCAGCAGCTCTTCGAGCCCAGCAGAGTCTGCAAATCCTGCTACAGCAGCCTCCACCCCGGCAGCTCCAGCCTGGACCTCGAACTGGACAAGCCCATCACTGCCACGTCCAACTGAACTCCTGGCCTGGGAGCGGCGGGGAGCAGCCGAGCCGAGCCTTCCCCACGGACACGCGGCGCGGGCCGAGGCCGGGAGGCTGCGGGAGGAGCTCGGGGGCGGGACAGACCGCGAGGATGTGCCGCTGGACCGTGGGATTCTCCGTGTCCAGCTCTTCCCCTTTCCTGCCTGTCCTGTCTGTGTGTCCGTGTCCCCGCGCGTGCGTGTGTGTACATATAATAATATATCTGTTTGTTTGCGGGAGGGTCGTGGAGGTGGGGAGGGAGCTGGTGCAGAGCCAGGGTCCCTGCGGGTATTTATCTGTCCCACTGCGGAGCTGCTGCAGGCCGAGGATTTTGGGGAGCAGGGAGCAGAGGGAGCCGGGCCGGCCCGAGTGCAGAGCCTCAATAGCTGCAGCCTCCAGTGCTTTCAATCACTCCTCTTATTCCAAACCTGAAACTGCTGTTTGGGAACCTGTTGCTGCTAGAAGAGGTGGGAATCTCCTTCCCCAGAGACCTTTTCCCTCTCTGTTCTCACAGTGGGTGTGGCTGCGCTGGCGGTCGGAGCCCTCGGGCGGTTCCAGGAACGCCTGGAACGCTGCCTCAGGAATGCACGAGCTGTTGGTGAGCGCCGAGCCAGGCGTCACACCGGGCCTTGCCAGGGGTCTGACCCTGCAATTCCTGATTCAGTCAGCCAGGACAGGAGCAGGCCTCTGCCTTGTCCTTGCCCCATCCGTGTGAGATTCCCTCTGGGAGCAGAGCGTTGCCGTGGTCGGGTCCTGGCTGGTCACTCGCACTTTACTGGACGATCCAAACTGATGGAAGGCGGCTGGGACTCGCCGGGCTCGGCCTGGGTGGATTGTGCTGGGGCTGGGCACCCTCCTGGGATGCTCCTCCTTTCCCAGGCTGTGTTCAGTGTACTCCAGATAGGAAAAAGCTGCCTGAGGAACTTCAAACAATCCAAAATACATTATGGATTCCTCTTCTTCCTTCTGTCCCAATCAGACTCACCTCTTTGAAGGGTGAAACTCCCAAATCTCCATTTGTAACCAACTGGTAGGTGCTCATCCCGTTCCCTTCGTAGAGATCCTGCTTAGTGCAATCCGGCAAGGAGGAAGAGTAGATCCTGCTCACAGTGCATTCCCTAGGCAAATCCCAAATTCTCTATGGTATTCCCCAGAATCCTGCTGGAGTATTAGAGAGTTCTAGATACAACAGCTCAAAATCCAAGAAACCTTGGGAAAGGAGCATTTCCCTTCCCTGGAATGTCACAATCACATCACCCAAAGGGAGGATCACGTGGAGAAACCAGCTGGCAGAGCTCACTGGGTCTCAGGGGAGGTGCTGAGGTGGTTGGACTGTGCCCTTCCCACCCTGCCAGGATCCGTGCTGGCGTGAACGTCCAGGAAGGAGGAGGCTGCGTCCTTGCGGGAAAGGGGTCTGGGAACGGACGGAGCATCTTGGGATCTCCCTGGCACAGGTCTGGAGAAGAGCCACTGAGGGAGAAGCCGAGTGAAGGATGGGGTTTCCAGGCGAGGCATGTTTAGGATCTGTTCCTAACCCAGCGGTGGGGGCTGGAAGAGAGGCCCAGGCATGGCTGTGGGGTGAGGGAACGTCCGGCTCTTCCCGGGGTGGCGAGGGGGAGGTGCAGGGCCGGGCTCACCCCAACCTTGAGTGGCTTTGTGGTGCAGAGTCAGCCGGAGCCTCCGCACGTGCCAAGAGGGTCCGCTCCGGGCCGGGGCTGGGATGTACAGTGTGAATAAAAGCTTGCAGCTCTTTAGGCTTTTTTGGATCGATGAAGCACTTTTTTTATTAATATTATTTTTTCTTTGTATGTAAAGGAGGAAGCTGTCTCTCCGTAGCTGTGTACAGAAATAACCCTTCTCTCCGCAAGAGAGTAAAGTGCTCCTATATTTTTCATTTTTGTCAAAAGCGAGAAGTAAATACTTTAGAATTGTTAAATATATAAATAAAAGTGAATAAAGTTTAGACTTTTGCATGGGAGCATTTGCTAACACACTTTCTAATTTTTAATGTTTCTTCCCTCAGTTAGTTGTCCCTCAGAGGGGACATATTGGAGGCTCAGCAGGAACACCAAGGCCTTAGAAAAGGAGGCTGCAGCTGCTGCCCTTGGCTTTCTGTTCCATGCTGTGTCTTTCCAAGGAACAACACACTGTCACTGCTAAACTTAAGAGAAAAAATTAAATCTTAGTCTTGGTTTTCCTGGTGCAGGAGTCCCAGGAAAGGGGAAGGACACAACGCACACACCCTGCCAGGTTCTGTTGGCACAATCAGCACGGTTTGCCCAGGATGGAGGAAGGTGCCAGAGTCTCAGCTTCCCCCGTACCGTGTTTTTCTTTTTCCCCTTGACCAGCCATCGTATTTGAGTCTGATGATGTTACCCAAATGTAGGAGCAGCCTGGATCTCCAGGGAATTCCCCCTGCTTTTGATGGGGTTTGGCAGTGGAGCTCCGTTGCCACTTGCACCTGCCTTATCCTGATGCTGGGTGGTGGAGCTGCTCTTTGGGAACAAACCAAACTCCCTCAGGTTTAAGATCTTTTTTTCCCAGAAGGTGGAAAAGTCAACTGATGTTTGTCCTGCACAAGGATTATTCCCATTTTTCAAGCACTGCCTGCTCATTCCAGCTGTGCACAGTGCTGTCCTCTCAGTGCCCCCACCATCACTTATTTTGTCTCTCACAGATTTGAGGATTTGCCCTGAATTCTTGGGGGTCTGAGCAGCTGTGGGGGATGTGGGGCCAGATCTGTCATCACAAGACCTTGAGCACAATCCCTCTGTGATTTGATGGTGTTCATTAAATCAAATTAAACCAGGTTGAGGTAGAGCCGCTGATGGGATCTGGAGCAGAAAATTAGCAGGAGTCACGTTTGGTGGTGGAAGGAACATGCAAAGTGTTTCAGTTTCACCTCACAACGGGATTTCCTAGAGCTCCTCTCATACTTGGGTTTCTCCTGAGTGCTTTGGCAGGAGCTCGTTGTCCTGCAGACGTTACGAGCCTCGGGCACGGCGCTGCCGGGAAGTTTTCGATGTGGGAAATGCCGCGTGTGGGTCTCTGCCCCGGCAGAGGGATCAGAGACGTTCTGAGCTTCCCCAAGGTGTAGACGGGCTCCTGCCAGGGGCAGCAGCTCTGCCAGAGGAGGGCACGGCTGAAGGTGTCAAAGCTCATTTCCCCGTGATCAATTCTTCCCAAGGAGCCTCTCCCTCTTTCCTTTGTCCCAGCTCCCGGACAGCCCATGAGCCTGTCAGGACACCGGCGCTGCTGTCGCCATAGGCGGTTTCAGTGCTGCCCCCCGGGCTGTGGAGCCCCCCGAGTCGGGATCTGGAACAGCGTCAGGAGCCGCTGGGAACTGAGGGCCCCTCGTCCCGGCAGGGCAGAGGGGAGGTGGCGCCGGAGGCGCTGGGCGGGAGGGGTCTCGCCCGGGGAGGGCTCGGTGCTCGCAGCTGGCCGCAGGTGAGGGCGGTGGGGGCTCTGCTGCGGAACGGAGTGTTGGGAACTGCTCCACTGCCTGGGAAAGGCTGCGGCGGTGGGGTGGAGCCTGCCCTGGGAGAGGTTTCCAGGTGTTGGGAGGCTGCAAAGGGCAATAATCACGTGCAGGGAGCTGAACAGGGTCAGGGCCTGTCGAACAGAGGGGAGTTATCTGGAATTATCCGGGACAAGGTTTGGAGCCAGCACTGAGCAAAGGGCAGCTCTGCAGGTGCAGGACTGGCCCGGGTGTTGCCCAGTCCTTGGAGCTGGCCATCTCTTCCCACGGTGCAGCTGCCAGAGCTCCCATTGTTGCAGTTTGAGATTTCAGCTCACCGTTCTTTGAGCTTTGACATTTTATAAATGCTGCTGAAATTTGACTTCATTTTTTAACAAATCTGGGTTTTAAACTAATTTCCCACAGCTCTGTCACAAAATGATTTTTAGACCTTGCAGTGGCAGAAGGTGATGGGTTTGATTGTCCTCTTTTTGGGTGGGATTTATATTAAAATGACATCTGAAGTCTCAATTACTTACTTGAAGCACATGAAATATTTGAAACCATGCCAAGCTCTGAGGGCAGAGCTGTTCAGCAGCACAGGAAGTGTCAGACCCTCATGTGTGTAACAGCCTTTATTCCACTGTAGCCTCAGCGTGAATATTTAGATCTTAATAAATTTGTCATTTTCCTACACAGTGATGCATTCATAGTCCCTTGTTCTCTGTGTTGGTGCATCTGCAGAGCTCCCAGTTTGAGGGGCTTATTTTTAGGCAAATTATAGCTCATATATGAGGAAAAAATTCATCCTAGTGTTCAGAAATGTAAAATAGGCTGGGAAGAGGGAAAGGCTGGATTGGCAGCAGTTGGAGATGAACCCTTAGGGAGAGCAGGGGATCCCAGGTGTTGATCAGCTCTGCAAACACTTCCAGCACGTGGACTTTCCCTCCTGGGTCACATCCATCTCCTGCTGCTGGACCCACAGGCACATCTGGGCTGGAAGTTCTGCCATCAGCACTCCGAGCCCCACGCTGCTCCCTCACTCTCCCCTTCTCCTGAGCTTTACAGGACACAGCAGCTCCTGTGCTTTGACCCCTGTGAGATCTTTGACACCAAACTGCAGGGACAGAGTCCTTGTGCCAGGACACAGGGAATGGCTTCCCAGTGCCAGAGGGCAGGGCTGGATGGGATATTGGGCAGGAATTGTTCCCTGGGAGGGTGGGCAGGCCCTGGCACAGGGTGCCCAGAGCAGCTGTGGCTGCCCCTGGATCCCTGGCAGTGCCCAAGGCCAGGCTGGACAGGGCTGGGAGCAGCCTGGGACAGTGGCAGGTGTCCCTGCCATGGCAGGGCTGGCACTGGATGAGCTTTAAGGTCCCTTCCATCCCAACCCACTCCGTGATTCTGTGATTCTGTGATGGAGGATATTTTCCAAACCCAAATGCTCTTTATTCCCTGCAGTGCACAGACAACAGAAGCCCTTTGCTGCTGGGGCTGGCTCATGGCATTTGGGTGATTTCAGGGAAGCTCTGCTTGGCTCAGCCTGTGCTCCCTGTGCCAGGACACTGGGAGCCCATGGAGCCTCCCTTGCTCTGTCCTGTTGGGATTGCTCCACTCTGCTCCTCCCCAGAACCACCCTTTGTGTCCCCCTGGCTCTGCCATTTCTGAAACTCTGGACAACTCCAATCTCAGCAAACAGCTCCTTCTCCCCTCTTCCCACTCAATGTCTGGCTTCTGTAGCATTTCCCAGCTATAAATTCCAGCTGTCTTCAGTCTATTAGGGCTTTTCTTCTTCTATTAGCAACTTCTTAATTAAAAACTTGTAGCCAGCAGGGCAATACCAAGCAGGTTGATTGATGGGCTGAGGGGAATGAGAAGCCCACAGCCAGTGCTTAGGTAGAGAATTACTGGATTTCAGTCCAAAACTTATGTAGAATTTATGTCAGGATGGACTGCAGCATCATTAGGACACGTGCATAGGGAATTCATCAACTTCTTGGAGGCCAGAGAGAATGAAAATCCCTTTATTCTCCAGAAAGCAGCAGTTCCTGAGGAGGTCAATGCTCACGGCCACGGTGGGTGGAAAGGGCTGCCCCTGGAGCAAACCCCATCCAGGGGTGGAAGTCTGTGGTCAGCACTGGAAAGCAGAAAGATGAACAGGGAAAAATAGTGGATTTCTGTATTTAATCAGCTTCAGATAACTTTCAGTTTGATTTTGGTTGGTTTTCTTCAAAAAGAAGAGTGCTGGCACTTGAAGAGCTGCTCCTTCCAGCTCTTGTCTGGATTTTATGACCGGGGCTTTGCCTAAAGCACTGTGAGAACATTCCAGCACCTTGGAGTGACTCCCAGGGCTGTGTCTGCATTAGGAAACCTCAAAGCCGTGGATTTCAGCCCGGGGCACGTGGGGGTCACTCCTAAAGGAATTGATCTGAATGTGGAGCGCGACATTCCACCACACCTGGAGGTACCTGAGGATGTGGGGGATTTCTTCGGACTGCAACTCACCTCGTGTCCGTGCCGGGGCTGCGGGCGCTCAGAGCCGGCTGTTCCCGAACACCAGGGCGCTGTCCCGGAGCGCTGCCCCGCCCCCGTAGCTGCCCCTCCCTGACTCCACGGCCACCGGACACAGCTCCTGGTTGCACCACCTGGATGGAGAGAGGGATGGGCTGTGCCAGTCCTGCCAGACGCGCGGGGCTGGTGCCAACCTGAGCCGTGCCCAGGTGGGATCCCGCCCTTCACTGCGGGAATGGAGATCGCCCGAGCAGGGAAAAGCGCCGGGGCTGAGAGCAGCCGCTGCTTGTTCCCGCTGTGCTCGGGGGTCTGGCCATGGCCAGGGGCTGGATCACTCCGGAGGCAGAGCACTGCCCATGGAACCATCCAGAACACTCAGAGGGGACAGGGCTGTGCCTACCTCAGGGCAGCACAGATGTCTGTGGGGGAAGCGTCAGGCCGAGCCGCGTGTTCCACTAAAAGAGCTCCTGTGGGGGAGTAGGAGGTGTCAGCACTCCCAGGCTCCTGCCAGAACAGCCCAGGGCTCAGCAAAAAGGGATGGTGGTTACTTCTCAGCAGTGCTTGAAGGCTGAGCTGCTTCAGCATGAAAGGTGGCGACTGAGCTTTAGGGCTCCACCCTTGACCCAGGTGTGAATCAGGTGTCTATGGCTGATTCCCAGCCCTTTTCTGGTCTGAAATCCGTCAGCACAGGAGGGACCTGGATCTGCTGGAGCAAGTCCAGAGGAGGCCATGGAGATGCTTCCAGGGCTGGAGCCCCTCTGCTCTGGAGCCAGCCTGGGAGAGCTGGGGCTGCTCACCTGGAGAACAGAAGGCTCCAGGGACACCTCAGAGCCCCTGCCAGGGCCTAAAGGGGCTCCAGGAGAGCTGCAGAGGGACTGGGGACAAGGGATGGAGGGACAGGACACAGGGAATGGCTTCCACTGCCAGAGGGCAGGCCTGGATGGGATTTTGGGCAGGAATTGTTCCCTGGGAGGGTGGGCAGGCCCTGGCACAGGGTGCCCAGAGCAGCTGGGGCTGCCCCTGGATCCCTGGCAGTGCCCAAGGCCAGGCTGGACCGGGCTGGGAGCAGCCTGGGACAGTGGCAGGTGTCCCTGCCGTGGCAGGGGGTGGCTCTGGATGAGCTTTGAGGTCCCTTCCCAGCCAGCCCAGTCCATGGTTCTGTGATTGCAGTGTTGCCTTGCCTGTGTAGATCCGTGCCAGGCTGTAGGAGAAGTCCCTGGCTGCCAGCTCCATGGTCAGTGCCTGCTCTGAGCCCGTGGCTGCCAGGAACTGTCGCAGGCTGCCGATGGCTTCCCGTGTCCTCTGCACGGCTGGGGACAGTTCCGCTGTGCCCGAAGCCAGCTCCAGCTTCTTCTGGAGAGAGAACAACCACAAGAAAAATTCCGTTTGTATTTGCCTTGTGCCAGGGAAGGGGCTGCTGGGACCCTGGGCACACCCAGCTGCTGACAACAAGCTCAGATCCAGGTGGCTGCCACTGGCACAGGTAGAGCAGCCAAGGAAGGGCATGTGCCCAAAGGAAGCTCCCAGCCTTGCCTTGGGGATGGAGAATTCCCTGTGACCAGAGCCAGCATGTTGCTGCTTCCATTCTGGCTTCCCAGCTGCACATGGGGACCAGCTCTCATCCTGAATTCTCTTCCACTCTATACCTGTATCAGGGTCTAATCCTCCCAGGGTTATATTATTACTTGCACAAATATGCTCAAGCTGAGTCCAGGCAGGAAAATTCACATTTAAAGGAGCCTTCCTCTGCAAATTGTGTCAGTGGGAAAGGCCTCAGGACAAGAGGAAATGGCTTCAAGCTCCACTGGAAGAGGTTCAAGTTGGATATTACAGAAAATTTCTTCTCTGAAAGGGTGGTCAGGCACTGGCACAGCTGCCAAGAGCAGTGCTGGATCCCCATCCCTGGAGGGGTTTAACAGCCATGTGGATGTGGCACTTGGGGACAGGGGTCAGTGGTGGCCTTGGCAGTGCTGGGGAACGGCTGGACTTGATCCCAGAGGGTTTTTCCAACCTAAAAGATTCTGCGATTCTGGTGAAGACTGGGTATTTAGCTGTGCCAACAGCACTGCCTGAAAGCTCCCCTGGTTGAGCCAAGCCTCTGTTCTGCCACATCCCAAATCCCCTGTGAAAGCAGCTGGGATACTCTGCCAAGAGAGTCTGGAATTGTTCTTTGGGCATGGCATTCCCACACTGTTCATCTGTGTGTCCTGTGTCATTCCCTGTTAGGAGGGATGGGACACTGCCTGTGTTTGGGGCTGGCCCTGCCTCGTGGGCTGTGGTCCCATCTCTCCTCACTCAAACTCCCCTCTCTGCACCAGGACTGAGAGATCAGCTTGGAGAGCATCCCCAAAGGCTGGATGTGATCAGCACAGAGTGCTGGGAGGTGCTGTTCATTAATTAGCTCCATCAATAACCTGCAGACGAGACTGAAGTCTGTGAGCAGCAGCTACACAGAAGGAATTTTTGATGTTTCTGAGGCTTTCAGTGCTGAGGTGATCCCGCAGCTCCTCTTGCTGGACCAGGAAATCCATCTGGGCTGGGCTGAGCCCAGGTTTGCTCTGTTCTCTGAGTGCTCAGACCCCAAACTTCTATACTTCCACACCTCCCAGTGCTGCTGTTGCAGGCTCCAGGGGCAGAAACACCCCCAGCATGTGCTGGTCGAATACAAGAACAGCTCTAGTGCCAACAGAAAGCCCGTAAAGCTCCAAGCCCATGGAGTACTAAAGGTGTTCTAAAGTAGCTCAGAGGTTGTTGCTAATGAGGATCACAGATCCCAAAGGCATCGATTCCCACAGTTTGGGTGGGAGCCAGCATGGCACCAGCTGAGCACAGGGACAACACGTGCTGCCTGTGCCTGGGACACGGACATGCTGCTGGAAGGTTTGAACACCTGGAAATATGGATCAAGAGTGTATAAAAGCATCATTTGTCCTTAAGGGATAAAAAACCCCTTGTATTTTCTTTACTCATAATAATTTACATTTTTTTTTTAATTCTAATTGCACTTATTCCTTTCCTAACCAAAAGCCCTGGATCTCCTGGAAGGTTTTTCCATGCTCTCTCTGCAGTTGGGATGGAGAGGCTGGGAGCTGTTCCAGGGCAATGCTGGAGGTAGGAGCACCTGCTCTCTCCTGGTTGCTCTGCTCCAGCTCTGGGAGGAGGCACACATAGCATCACTGCCCCTTACTGCCTGAAATGATCAGCAAAGGAGCTTCAGAGCTCCAATAGTTCTGATTCCCTCTGTTTTCATGGAGGAATTTTAAGATGCTGCTTGTTTGTTTGCTCTCACTGGCTCCCAAGCAATGTGGTCAGAGTGGTTTTTACTTACAAGATTAATCATGAGTATCTAAAAATACAGTGACAGGAGGAACATCCCAAACAGGGCTAAAAGCACAATTTTGTGTCAATGCTTGGAGCAAACACACGGCCCCACATCAATAACCTCGATTTGTTTCCTGCTGCCTGAAAATTGAGGTTGTGGTCTGAAAAGGACCTGAAAACACTGTCACGTGTCTGAGATTGCAGGGCTGATTTACAGCCTGAGTTACCACCTGAATTACAGCCCTACACAGAAATTCTTGAGGCAAGAGTTGATTCTGAGCCTTGCACGACACGTGCCGGGCTGGTGCTGAGACCCTGTCCTGGAATGTGCCCAGATTTCACCTGAAGTGATTTAAATGCAATAATCAACGAACTGCCCTGGGCTATTTTAGAGGCACTTTTCAGATTGTAATTGAATTTGAAAGTACACCCAGGGCTCTGGCTCAAAATTCCAGCTAATAAAATTTTAGTGCAACATGAACTGACTGGCCCTGCACAGTATCCACCTGAAATTCTCACCACAGCAGAGCTGGAAGTCAGGATGTGTCCTGGACTGATCCCAAACCATAGGCAGCAGGGGAGGGGAGATTCTGCCCCTCTACCTCACTCAGGTGAGACCTCACCTGCCCCTGCCCTGGGGCCCAGCACAGGAGGGACCTGGAGCTGCTGGAGCCAGTCCAGAGGAGGCCATAGAGATGCTCCCAGGGCTGGAGCCCCTCTGCTCTGGAGCCAGCCTGGGAGAGCTGGGGCTGCTCACCTGGAGAACAGAAGGCTCCAGGGAGAGCTCAGAGCCCCTGCCAGGGCCTAGAGGGGCTCCAGGAGAGCTGCAGAGGGACTGGGGACAAGGGATGGAGGGACAGGACACAGGGAATGGCTTCCCAGTGCCAGAGTGCAGGGCTGGATGGGATATTGGGCAGGAATTGTTCCCTGGGAGGGTGGGCAGGCCCTGGCACAGGGTGCCCAGAGCAGCTGTGGCTGCCCCTGGATCCCTGGCAGTGCCCAAGGCTGGGCTGGATGGAGCTCGGGGTAGCCTGGACTACTGGAAGGGGGCAGGGCTGGGATGAGAGGTATTTTTAGGTCCCTTCCAACACATTCTATTCCAAACCATTCCATAATTCCATCTCTGTCTCTCACACTGACTCTTCTCCCCAGGATTTCCAAACTCATAACCTCTAGACAAGATGGTTTGTCACAAACTCACCTGTGTATTAAAAATCCTAAAAATTCAGCTTCTCATAGTCACATAGTGCAAGGATGGGGAAGTTCTCTGTATTTCCCTTTTCCTGAGGATAATTACAACCCTTGGTTCCTGGTCCTGATCACAGCCCCAGCAGCACTGGGCATCTCACCATCAGTAAAGACAACTGACAGAGGATAAAAGCAAAACCTGGAGTTACCCTTGAAATGACCTTCAGAGAATCAAGTGCTGTACAGGTACTGATGCTGCTTTTGCAAAGCCTCTGACAATGGGCACGAGTCCTGCACACTGAGAACCCTGATGGACAAACATAAAATAAATTGTACTCGGTTTGTGTGCATCAATAAAAAGGAAATGGATTGGAGCAGTAAAAACCCCTTTATGATGGGTTAAATTATTTCCTCACTAGACAGGATTGGGAGGGATGTTTCAAAATGAGCCAGACTCACAGACTGAAAGAATCTGGACACCTGGAGCTCAGAAAGATGTTGTTTATCACCTGTGAGTGAAAACCTGATTCTGGGATAGAAACTCAAGCACGTTCCTGCAGAACTCTGCAGACAGAAATCCCTCCCAGGCTGCCTTTCCAGCACCTGGCTGCCCGAGGCAGAAAAGAAAAGCTTAAATTGGCCAGGTCTGATGTGTTCTATCCAGAACTGGAGCACCCACACTGCTGAGCCCGACCCAGCCCCTCTCCCTGGACGTGCAGCAGCCTCAGTGTGACACGGACAGCAAAGGCAGTGGCATTACTGGAATTTGGAGACCTTGAAGCCAGCACTCACCCCCCTCCAGCCTCACCCACAGGGTGACTGATGGGAGCACTGAGGAGCTCGTTAATGAATGAATCTCAGTACTCGTGTTACTGCTCTGCAGGTCCCTGCTCTGCATCACGGCACTGTGCTCCCGCTGCTTCCCTGATTATCCAGTTGTGGAACAGCTGGAAGGGCCCTCCCAGCTGCACCAGGGAGGTGCTCCAGGCTGCAGCACAGCACCTTTCTGGGGTGTTTGTTTAAATTAGTGTTCAGTGTAAGACTGTGGAGGTTGCTTCTTTCCAAATTATTTTAGAGCCCACCCACAGCTCCTTTACTTCCCCATCCATTACCTGCACTGTCAGCCTAAACAGCTATTTTTTTATCTGCTGGGGATTCGCCCCCAGCAGATGTGCTCAGTCCTGCTCTTGAGCAGATCTGGCTTCTTGTCTGGTGGCCAGATTGTTTGAGGTATTTGTCCCTTCTCAAAAGTTGTCTGAGAGGATGGCAAGGGGACCCCCACCCCTGGAGCTCAGAGAGGTGCTGTGTATAGAGCACAGCTGAACTGGGAGAGTGAGATGGGACACAAGTTGCCAACTGCAGCCCCTGTGAGAACTACTCAGGCTCTGGAAAGCTCTGTCCAGTCCCCAGTGCTGCAGGGGAGCAGTGTCCCAGACCCTTCCCTTCTCACGGGGTCTGGGTGGGAAGGTGAAGGCTGCACACAATCAAAGGCAGCACTCCAGATGCCCAGGATTCCCTTGCTGTGCCTGGGCTAACAAGATCTGGATTGCTGTGTCTGGGTTAATAATGTCACCTCTGAGACAACACCCTCTGATCCTGCCTCCTGTCTCCCTTTTTGGGATGCTCCAAGCCAGGTGATGCTCCTTCACCTTCATGGAACTCTAAGCTGCTTTGAACTCCTGTCACCTGAGCAGCTTTAAATGCAGAGCCAGAGAACAGCAAATCCAAAGAGGCAGAAATGGAATTCCTTTGGCTCTTTCCATCTTTTCAGGGAATAAAAATAGAAAGTCATAATGCAGTAGATAGCCCTAGTGAGGTTCAATATTCAGCAGTCCTGTGGTGATTTGAAACAAAACCACAAAATTATTTTGGATTCAGGAAGGTGAGTCACGTTAAAAGGTATTTTGGTAGGTATTTTGGTACCTATCTTGAGGAACTCTGACAGTGCCAAGCTCCCCACTGCTGAGCTGAAAGTATCTGCACACAAGGATCCCAGGATGAGCACTGCCTGCATCCTGCTTTTGGAAAAGCTATTTAGGGAGCAGAATGGTAAGGCACAATTCCAATTGTTGGAATATTGTCTAAAGCTTTCAGTTTGGGCCTATTCCCTGCCAGTCTCGGCCAGGAGCACAAACCCCAAAGCAGGCTCTGCCAAGGTGGGTGAATCAGGCTGAGCAGGGCTGCAGCTGTGGGCTCACCTGCACTGTGGACAGGAACACAGCCATCACCTGCCCTTGGCTCCTGGCCAGGGAGCGCAGCACATCCAGGGACAGGATATTTGTTGTTCCCTCCCATATGGACAGCACCTGTGGGGAAGAGGAGACTGTGGAAGAGCACGAGGGAGCCTTTGCAGTGACTGCAGCAAAGAAGGGGAGTGTGAGGGAAAAAAGACACAGGGCAGAAGTAGGGGATACCAAGGATGTCTCCAGAGATGTCTTGTCTCACAAGAAGTGGAAGGGAGCAGTGGAGCCCAGCTCCATTGCTGTGCTAGGGAACTGCCTCAGCACCAGGAACACATCCTGTCTTTCCCTGGGGGTGACCTGGCTCAGCAGGAAGGCAGTGAGGGAAGAGCTGCCACACCTGGAGTGAGCCTGGGAGGGCTGTGTTCTCCCTCGAGTGTGTCTTTAGCAGGGAAACAGAGTGCTGTGCAGGGGACACACAGGACCTCAGGACCTTCTCCTGCCACCCTCTTACCAGAGTATCCCGGAGTATGACTGGCAAGCCTGTGTCCTCCATGTAACCTTGGCCCCCAAAACTCTCCATCACCTCAACAGCCACGGCAGAAGCCTGCAAAATGCAGAGACCTGGCCTGATCCACGGTGCCTGAGGGGAAAATCCCACCTCCCACACCACATAGCAGCTCCTGCTGGGATGGGCTGACAGGGTCCTGCTCATCTGAGGCAGGTTGGTCACTACCTGCAGGAGGAGCAGATGGGAATGAAGCCTGAGTGACACTGAGAGAGGACCTGCAGGAGCAGCAGCCTCCAGAGCAGGAACTGTTGCAGGTCCTGCAGGTATCCCCTGCTCTCACTGCTGTGTCACTCACTCCTCTTCCCAGCTCTGTGGCTGCCAACATTCCACACTCTGGGCTAATAATCTGTTCCATACCTGCTTCCCTGTGTAGAGTTTGGCCACTGGGACGAGCAGCCTCAGCAGCAGCTGCTCCTGCTCACTCGCCAGGTTGGTTTCAGCCAGGCCCAGCAGGCGAACGATCTCCATAAGCAGCAGAAATGCCCCTCTCACCTGCACCTGTGAGCAGAGGACAGGGGGACTCACTGGCACGGATCTGGGACTCTGCTGACTCCAGGACTCCATGCATGAGATTGCCTCCAGGGTAAAATGCCACCCCTGCCTGCTCAGACCCACAGCTTCACAGACCTCTGAGCAGCCAAGGCACAAAGTCTGGAATAGTAAAGGTTCTCTGCCACTCTTGGACACTATGAAGCAGTAAAGAGGCAGTGCATTTCATCAGGTCTGCTTGAGCCTTGACAAAGCTTCTAAAAGGCATCCAGGCCCCAGATCCACATCCTTTCACAAGGTAAGAGATGTGAGATGATGGTCAACCTCTGAGCACCAGGAGCTGCTGTGACAGATTTCTTCCTGAACAGCTTACTTCCCTGGCAAGTTTTGATTTGGGAAGCATGAGGGTCTGGAGCTCTGTGTTGTGGGACTATGTAGGATCTGCTCTTCCTTTCAGAGGGGGAGTTCTGGCCACAGGCAATGAGATGCTGGAGCCTGAAGTCATGTTTGACAGATGTTTACCACCTTCCCCCACCTTACAAGAGGATTTTTACGTACTATTTACAGCCCATCTCCTGGTGCAGGAGCTCCCAGGGAAGTTGGATGAGTCCATACCAGTCAAGTGACTGTGCTGTCAGGCCTGGCCTCTGAGGCAAACACCCAACTTCAGAGGTCATAGCTTATCATAGTAAGGGCACTCCTTTCTCTCAGGGAAACTTCCAGGTAATTGTTTAGGACAACCAGAAGTCCAGCAGAGAAGCTAGGTCTGTAGTCAGATCAAATCCCACTAGAGCACAACAATTCCCTTGCTACATCCACCTTGCTGTAGCAGGAATGGCCTCCTAAATCTGAGTGCAGGCAGGCTGGCTGTGCTCACTAACAGCACAGGACCTCTGCCCTTTTTCCTTCCCTACAGGTCCAGCTTGTCTCCCAAAAGCCTCACCTCCATCCGGGCTATTGTCTGCATGTGCAGGGGATGGTCCTTGAGGAGCTTCCCGAAGGCCACGCGCTTGCAGGCGTAGTCCCTGCTCAGACTGATCATCCTGGAGGGAAAACACACAGGGAACAGTTACACCAGCAGCCTTCCACTTCTGAGAATTCCCTCCCAGTCCCCTCCACCATAAGAACCCTGCTCAGCTGTACCACACCTGCTCAGGTCACCCACCCGCAGGCCACCCTCCTCCAGCACTGCTGGCTCCAGGCCTGTCCCCCAGAGGGGACACTCGGCTGCAATTCCGAGCACTGCAAAGTCCCCTTGTCCTGACCAGCTGCTCCCTCAGTCCTGGGGGGATCCATGCTGCCTTCACCTTCTCATGGAAGCCACTGCAGCAATGACGTTGTGGATCCGAGTGATGTTCAGCATGCTGGAGATGGCAGCCACTCCACGACCCTCTGCAGAGATCTGCAAGGAACAAGGGCTGACTGAGCCTTTCACACACCTCGGACAGGGATGGACATGGGAATGAAAATGGTGTCACAGACACATGGACACGGGCTGTCCACTCTGTCCCTGTCTGCCCTCAGGCACTCTTGAAATACATTTGTCTCATTTTAGCTATGTTGTGATGTGATGTGGCTGCCCCATCCCTGGGAGCGTCCCAGGCCAGGCTGGATGGGACTTGGAGCAGCCTGGTCTGGTGGAAGGTGTCCCTGCCCAGAGCAAGGGGAATGAGATGAGATTTAAGGTCTCTTCCAACCCAACCTGTTCTGGGATTCTGTTTCTATGACCAGAGAAGTGGCTTTTGGAGACTGTGTCAGCATGATCAGTTCTGGTCCCTGCTGTTTGTTCCTAACTGCACACTACACAAACTGTCCCTCAGCTGGCTCAGGAACCAGGATTAGAGAAATGAACAGCTTAACATTTTTATTTGTTGTCTTTTCTCACATCATTTCCTGAACTCTTCTCAGTTCTGCCCCACAAAGAGTCCCACCAGGGAATTGTTCTGTGATGTCGACAGTCAAGCCACAGAGGTGGAAGAGAGGAACTTTTTCAGTTGGGATCTCTGCTGAAAGCCCCAGGAGTGAGTGCCTTGGCAGGGCAGCCCAGTCCCCAAGGCAGGGGAACTCTTACACACCAGCTCTGCTTTGGCTCCTTGCAGCCAGAGCTCTGCTGTTGCCATCTGCCTCGTGCCCAGCTTGTCCTTCAGCCTTTGCACCTGGATGCCGTTCAGCTTCCCCTCCTCATCCCGAACCCTCAGGAAGAACAGGGACAGGCCTCTGGAGCCCTGGGTACACTGCAAGGCACACAGAGAGGATTTCACTACAATGCAAGAAGGAAGAAAAATAACGCCCCTGCTCCTTCCTCTGGTTGCCCATTCAACAGAACAAGTTTACCTGTCCTTCAGCATCTGCTATCCTGGCCAGGGTTAATGTCACATCAGAATCAGCTGCTGATGTGAACCACTTAAATCCATACAGACGATAGGTGCCATCCGGCTGCTTCCTGGCCACGGTCTCGGTGCCGTTTGCTGAAAAAGAGGAGAAAATTTCCTGGTCTTACGGGAACTTCCATCAATCAATGATGATTTTACAGCACAAGCAGCAGCTCCTTTAAGGCACCTCTCACTATGAAGATGGAGCATGGTTCAGCTGTTAATCTCTTTCATTGACCCTCGATAAGAAATGCAGTGTGTATAATCCAGTGCCTCCAGTTCTTTAGGGGCTGCTACAGCCAAGAACACAAAGGGCTCTGTGTGCACAAGAGGACAGGGATTGGGTCTTTGTTGGTTAAAAAGCAGAGCTGTGCAGAGGATTTGGATGATTTCTGCTGAAGTCCTAAACCAGCTCCCTGGCTTTTTAGGTTCCCCACATCCTTTGTGTTCAGTTCTCAGTGTCCCATCTGTTCCCACCCCAGAGCATGTACCAACATCTGAGCCACCCCTTCGCTCGGTCATCCACTGGCCAGAGGTCCAGAACTTCTCAGGGTCACGGGATGTCAGACGGTCAAAAGCGTTTTTCAGAGATCCAGGACTACCCAGTGACTGTTTGAGGGGAGGGAAAATAAACTGAGATGATAATAACACAACAGCTGACATTATACAGTTGCCTTAACTGGTGTGTTCAGGGTTCAGACAGGCCAGTCTGGAAGCCAGGTGGGTGTTCTGCACTGCAGAGCATCTGCAGGTGCTGCTGAGAGCCCGTGAGCCAGCCCAGCTCCCACCAGCTGCTGCAGCGCTGTGCAGACAGAAGGTGCAGACCTGTGTTACAAAACAGACTGCTGAGCATCCCTATCTCCTTGGATTTCTGGAGACAGAGGTCTCAAACAGCCCATGTGCCAGGTTCATGTATGCTGGATGTCACCAGCACCCAGAGAGCTGCAGGGAAGAGGGAACTGCCTTGTGCTGCCTTAAGTTTTGGTGAATTAAAATGCCCAGAGTTGGCTACCTAAGGGATATTTTCCTCTGAATCCTACGTAGCCACTGAGGCAATGCAAAGGGGGTCGCTAAGATGCAGAGCCAAATGTTCCAATTGGTAAAGTCTTGGTGGTTTGGTGAATTTACATCAGGTATGGATCTGGCCTATTATATCTAATTGCTACTCCACACAAAAATGGGAAAACAAATTATCTTGTAATAAAAACATACCATAGCATCATAGAAATACAGAGTGGTTTGGATTGCAAGGGGTCTTAAAGCTCATCCAGGCCCATCCTCTGCCATGGGCAGAGACACCTTCTACCATACCAGGCTGGTCCAAGCCCTGTTCAGCCTGGCCTTGGACACTTCCACTTGGGACACCTTTCCAGCTACCTGCAGTGCCACAGGTGCCATGTGCAGCACAGTGAGCAGTGAATATAAGCACAGTGAATATAAGCACAGTGCTGTCAGTGAATATAAAAGCTGGTGTGGGCACAAAGGCTTTGTCCCTAACGGAGAAAGGCAGTGGGAGACGGAGCTGAGTCACAGAGCGAGGAAGGGCCGTGCCCAGAACCAGATGGATCAGTGCTCCTCCATCCTTGGCCGGTGCTCCTGCCTCCAACCAGCAGTGCCAGGACATGGGCTGTGCCCTCAGGGACCAGCCAAGCTCATACCTCAATGACTTTGGCTGCTCCATCAGTCATGGCCAGTGGACAGCTGAAACCTCCAGAGGAGCTTGAGAACAAGTACAGTTTGACAGCCTGGTACAGGCGGCTGGGAGAGGGAGAGACAGAGGGAAAACAGATGGGTTACACAGCAGCACAACAGCACGAGGATAAAATATCTCAGCTGGGAAGAGAGGAAAAATTACAGCCAGAATGGGTGAGGATCAGACCACTCATTTCTGAGAGGGCAAAAACTGTTCCAGCCAGGAAGAGGAGCAGCAGAGTTTCTCAGTCCCAGTGGGACAGCCAGCACAAGGCCAGCTTGTGCAGCTTTTAACAATAAGAAATGTGGGTCTGTCTCCATGGTCTGGAATACAAAAAACCTGCAAGTGAAATCCCACGTCTTTAGCTGCATTACAACTAACACACACAAAGCTGGAGCGGCGCAGAGAACTGCCAGGCCCCACAATCAGGAAGGTGACATCAAAGAATATCATGATCAAGTGTGGGCCATTAGTTATGGCTTATCATTGGTGAGGTGGAACATTGCAGTGGACAGACAGAGCTGCTGGGGACAGCGGGAGGTGTGCTGGTGTCCATGCAGCATCTGCTACCGGTTACACAGCCAGCTCAGTCCTGCAAAACGCTGAATAAACCTTGCTAAGAATAATCAGGAAGGCACTGAATCATTCCCAATTTCCCCCAGGTACCTCCAGTTGGAGTATCTTTTCTCATAGGCCTCAGCAATCAGCCCTTCTTCTGCTGAAATCTCCTTCATCCTCTTCCACGCCGAGCAGGTGTGGATGTGATCCACGCGCTGCCCCCAGGCACCGTACTGCTGGAACACGGGGGGGTTCAGCTCACATTCCCAGCTCAGAGGCTGGATCTTGCTCACCAGGCGGTTTCCAAACCTCTCCAGGTCCTGATGCACCTCCTCCAGGACCTGTGGAGCAACAAGGAGAGCCCTTCAGCACATCCCAGCCTCAGTCCCAGCGGGAAGGGCAGAGGACTGACCATGCTGTCCTGCAGTGCCAGCGGTCTCCTGGCACTTGGCCCTTCCAGGCACTCCATAACACAGCACGACAGCTCCCCCAGCCTCTGCCGGCACAGCTGTGCTCCGCTGACACTTCTTCTCTTTTTTCCCTCAAAATCATTTTTTCAAGTTACTTTTGGCAGCGTGTCTGGATTTCACAAAAGACAGAAGCACTTTAGTGTCGAGGCTGAGAGTGACACAGATGCACACGAGCAGGGGGGTTGGATGAGATGGCCTCCAGAGGTCCCTCAGCCGCTCTGTGATTTACTGCTGGAGAAGAATTCCAGGGGAAGGGCTGCCAAAAATGGAATGCCTTCATCTGTACAGGAAAACTTCCATTGGGCTCAGCAGCTACTTGCCTGTCAGATTAGAAAAGGAGGGATGGAACAGTCTTTTCAGCTTCAACCTGGCACACAACATGCCTAGATTCAAATTCCCACCCTGCACCCAGCTTCCTGAAGGATTCCTGTGCCCTCATTTCTGCTGGGCTTGGCTGACCTGGATGGAGTAATATGTCCATAGCTAATGGAGGGAAACCAGCACTCACAGAGGAGTGAGTCATTCCAGCCCCCTCAGATCCCCTATTTCAGAGTGACAGGAATTGCCTTTTGCAAGTTCTCTTCCATGTCTGTGAGCAAAACCAAGTGAAGTTACCCAGATTTAAATACATTAACATTAGAGTATTAAAATCAGGCAAGGAGGACCCAACCTCCAGCCCTGTTGGACTTCATTGGCCTAAACACATCCAAGACTGTGTTGGGGGTCAAAGAAGCACCTGATTTGCTTCCATGTAAGGAATATTTTTTGCTGTTCTCTGACTCTCCAGAGATGCTCGTTCCCTCCTCAATAAAATAACGAAGGAGGTGAATGACATAATTGCTGCACCCAAAATTGTGCAGTTACAAACCCCATTAATTTCCTGTTGATGAAATACAAACATGGCTTTTTCCTTTCCCTGCCTGTCCCTGCATCGACCTTCCATTAACCTACATCCTGTGTGATTGATTCCTTCCTCCCTCTGCCATTCCACGTGTGCGATGAGGATCAAACACACACTGTCCAGGTGCCACTCTGGAAGTCTCCATCCTCAGACCAGCCAGTCTTCCTTCAGCTGAGCAGTGAAAGAGTGTTAAAAATCACAAAACAAGCCAAAACCATGCACGAGAGCCTGTCAGCTGCTCCAGCTCGTGCCACACCCACATTTGCATGGGTGTGCACCTCCAATCTTTATCACGGCTTGACAACAATTTGAAGGTGGTTTTTGAGGCATGACCCAGGAATCCAAAGTTCATGGACTTTGCTGAAGCACAAGAATCTTTGAACTGTTGACCTGCTGGGTTTCTGTAGGCAGAAGAACATGAGTCTACCAAGTAAATCTCTTAGTCTGAGTTAATACAAGGAACTCATGCAATAATCCCTTCACCGTCATCCATATTTCCTAAAACCCCCCAGCTGCCTCATGAGGAGCTCATGCCCTGACCACACACAGCCTGACAAACCTCCAAATTACCAAAAAAAAGTGTTTATTTCCAAGGTGAAAGAAAAAAAAGAAAACTCCTACACTTGTGACTGCTGAATGTCACGCACAGCAGCCTCGGTGCTCCAAAGAATGGACACTGGGATGTGGAGAGGACAAAATTATCTGGGTCAGGGCTGAGGCTGCTGGGTGGTTTCAGTCACCCTAATCTGTCCTTTGATGTCCTAAGCATGAAGATATGTGAAATGTGCAAATTAATGCACATTAGAAGTGCAAGTAGATATTTTTTACAATAAAGGATGTATTTTCAGGGCAGCAAAGCCTGATAGATCCCTCTTCACAACCACACCCAGAAAAATCAGATGCTTAATTCTGTCTTCTCCTTAAATCACCTTCAAACAGAGAAAGAAAATTTTTGTGTCATGTCAAGAAAATTTTTGTGTTTGACACGAAATAGCACAACAGGAATCAGCCTCCCGCTTCGGTGGGACACCCAAAGCTTCAGGAGTTGCTGCTGTCCTGGAGAGGAAGGTGTTCCCATGGAGAGCAGGCCCGGGCTCTCCTTTCCAGCAGTGAGGCAACACTGCCCCACTGGGACCGAGTGCAGGAATGAAAGGGAGATGCTGCTCCCGCTTCTCTGGAAGGATTTGGAGCTGATCTCAGCTCGGGGAAGGAGTGGAAGCAGCCTTGTTGTACTGATCCTTTTATTCTCTGGGAGACCTGAACCATACTTCTTCCAAAGGTGCAAAGTACTCTTAAGTACTCAGCTGAGAACAGCCCCAGTCTTCAGGAATTTTCCTTAAAACCCCTCTCTCCCCAGGAAAAGAGGTGGAAGAACAAAGCAGAGTTTGGAAGCATCTTAGTTTGATTCCTCTCTCAGAAATTCCTTTCTCTACATGACCAGACAACAAATGCCCACATCGACAATCCCAAAACAGCGTTGCAACACTCAGCCCTGTCCTGGGAGCCCGCTGAGCCACTTACCGTGTGTGTCCTGGCAGTGTTTGTCACCCCTGCCCTCAAACACAACAAGTTTTAAGGAATGCTGATAAATTCTCTCCAGTCAAACACTCAAAGGCACAAAAAGGCTCAGACAAACATTCAATTCAGAGTCTGGAGCAGCGACTCAGCAGAGTTGTGGTGGGTACACACAGAAACACAAACAGACCTTGAGAGGAAGGTGTGTCTTCAAGTAACTCCGAAGCAAAGTGTCTTCCAAGTACTGGTTCCCAGTCTCAGGCTGCTCTTGGAAGAGGGCCTCCGTTTCTCTCCTTGCAAGGTGCATTTCCAGATCTTCCAACACTTGCTTTTCCTTCATGCCGGCCTGTTGGTCCTGCCCCACAGTAGTGTTGATTCCTTTAATACCCAGCATTTGGCAGCTGTCCCCAGGCAGAAAGTGACCTAGCTGCCAGGACTTGCAGGTGGCACTCAACCTCCACAAGGGCAAGCGACAGGCAAACATGATCCAGCAAAGCCCTGGGGGTCACACCTACAGCTCTCACCTGCTGACCCGTCCTCGTCCGACAGCAGCACCAGTCCTGGTTTGTTTCAGTGTTGTGAAGTTTTTCTTGAAAAATCAATAAGGTCTTCTCTCCTCCCTCAGGGAGGAGCTTTCCAGCAGCTGTTGTTCACAGAACTAGGGAAAAGGTCTTTGGAAAGAGATCAGAAAATGGCCTGGAAAAACACAAGTACTCAAGAAACACTCTGCATAGCTGGACAGACTGACATTTCCAGAGCTGGGGGAACTGGGAAGAGAGGGGTGTGGTCTCACCAGCATCCATCCCCCTGAATCGCTCAGAGTAGAGATGAAAAGGAAAAAATATGTTTCCTTATCTGAAGGTTAACAAATTGCCTGGAGATGGGAAGAATTGATTTAGGCAGATTATTCTGTAAATGAGATACTAGTGAAATAGAGAACCCATCCTCCTTGCCTAGGTTATGACTCTGCTCCTCGTGAAGTCCCTGATCCTTTGAGTTGGGATGATAACAAGTCTCCCTTTCCCTAGAAAAGTACTAGAGTATTCTAAGAATGTGGATTTGAGTAACTTAAAACTGCACCTCCTTTGGGGTTATATGCTGCTAATAAACCCTGTATTTTAGTGTAAAGTGATTTTAAATAGGTATGATACCACACTACCGCCCCTGCCAAGGCTGTGCTTTTGCAGGACCTTGTCCTGCCCGAATTCCTGGGACAGGGCAGCAAGGATAGGGACAAGAACAGATACAGAAGCAAGGACAGCGACAGGGATGGGGATGGGGACAGATACAGGGCTAGAGCAAGGGCAGGGCTAGCGATGGGAACAGGGAGAGGCGACAAGCCAGGAACAGGGTCAGGTGCAGGGCAGGGTCAAGTGTCACCTCAAGCGCTGGGCCGGGCCCGCCTCCGCCCGCCCTCAACACCGCCCGCGCCCGGGGGTCCGACGGCATCGTGGCCGCAGGAGCCCGCGGAGCCGGGGTGGGCGACCCAGGTACGAGAACCGCCCGGCCGGACTGGGGCAGGCCGAGGGGAGCCCTCAGAGACTCAGGGAAACCTCAGCACCTCAGGGGAGCCTCAGCGCCTCGGGGGAGCCCTCAGCGCCTCGGGGGAGCCCTCAGCGCCTCAGGGGAGCCTCAGAGCCTCAGGGGGAGCCTCAGAGCCTCGGGGGAGCCCTCAGCGCCTCAGGGGAGCCTCAGCACCTCGGGGGAACCTCAGAGCCTCGGGGGAGCCTCAGAGCCTCGGGGG